>VZTG01003212.1:735151-769434 GCA_013397845.1 Melanocharis versteri | reverse complement strand
TTTTTTCTTTTTTTTTTCTTTTTCTGGAGTGAGGGCTTGGTTCTCCTTCTGGAGAAATCACTAGAAAGTTTCAAAATAATTCAAGATACTTGCTGCTATATTCACCCCGGGGTAGACAACTGTCTTCTAGGTGTTGGGGATTTTTCTTTAATTTTTTCTTTTCCTTTAGGAACAAGGGAAATTGATGGAAGATTAGAAATAAATCAACCTTTCAAAGCATTTGTTTTGAATCTAGCAAGGGTAGAGTTCCAAGGAGCCAAAGGAACGTAGATGACCAAACCTTGCTGAACTTTGGGAGGGATTTCAATGTCATAGGCTGTCAATGCCATAGGAAATCTTGCTCTGTGTTAGTATGCAGAGTCCTAAATCTTCTAGCTGATCATGTATGATGATTTTGAATTGCATTCTACTTAAATGTTTCAAGTAACATATTTTTAGTAACATGATCAGAGTAACAAGAAGATATAAGGACCAAAAGTTTTCTTTAGCTAAAGTAATGCTGAAATATTTGTTCAAATTTTGCTGGATTGACAAGTTGGTCTAGACCTGTTTATCCAGCTTCATTCTGGTGCCTAAACAAAAAAAAATATTTTATTCATCCGTCAAGGTTTTAAAAAAATAATTTTCCCAGGTGATTTAACATGACGCAAATTTGATGTGTTTGAGAACGCTCTGCTATCCTGCTGCTAAAGCCTGACTTGACGGATTTTGGTGAGTAGCTTATTAGTTGTTTTAGGGAGAAGGCAAATTTGAATGTTTCTGCTGGCCTAGGAGCATATCCATTTTACTTTACTACAATACTCCCCTGAAGGTTGATTTTTGCTCAATTTCATGGGATATCCTGAGGCCAGAGGAGAGAATCTTGACATTCTGATCCATATTTCCGACCAAACCAACATGTCCTTGACATTGAGAGTAAACCAACAGGCAGAAGACAGTCAGACTTGCAGGAGGGAGGCAATCCAGACAGTGCTGAAGGCAGCTCAAGGAGGCCACAACAGCTCCAACTGTTTTCCCTTCAGTTGTTTTCAGGGGCATCTTCTCAGAGTGAGTGTACCTGCCTTCAGGTCGAAGACCTCAAGGGGCTAAATTAGTTTTTTGTTTTGTCTGCAGTCACATTATTTGGCACTTCTTAATAAAACACTGGAAACTTGGGATTACCCCAGATCCTGTGTCTTTGCCGAACAAAGGTTCACTCAAGCCTTCAGCTGTCACATATTCCCAACAGTGTTCTTCAGCTCACTAGATTGGTGTCTGTTGTTGGTTTTGCTACAGCAATTCCAATGGAGAAAATGCTTTATCTTTTCCCAGGAGAAAAAGGAACTTAATTGTTTAACACTTGTTGGCTCACCAAGATCACAGCAGCCTTCAAAGATATTGAACTTAAAAAAGCGCATTCTGAATGTCTGTCTCTGTCAAGACTAGCTTTTCAAGGGTGAAATAAGTTATCTTCTGTGTTCTTCCTGTGCAATGGCAAGAAAATGCCCGATTTTTTTTTTCCTTATACCCCCACAAGTGGATGTCTGAGAACATTCTCCCATGATGGTGAGAGCACATTCCTTTCGGAGCCTGTAGGGGGTGGAAAGTTCTTTTGGCCTCAAACCTTAATTCAGAGGTGCTGAATAAGTAGCCACTCTAATAGCAGGAGTTTTAAGAGCATACTTCCCTAAGATGCTTTAAACTTTCAGCTATGGTGGAAAAAATCTTTTAAGTTCAGTTGTTTTCCTGAACACTGGCTAACATCAAAATTGGAACAAGTGCTGTTCTGGTTAGATACAATCTAGAATATCTGCTGCAAAATTTGGCTTGGGCTTTGAATTCATGTGGGCTTCGAATTTATGTGGGCTTTAGTTGCTTGTAGCCACCATGGTATTTCAGCATAGAAAATGGAAATAAGTAACGAGTCAGTTTTTGGTAGCATTTAACACATCTCACTGCATTTTGAAGACTAGCACAGCTTGTAGTGATTTATAGAGAGATAACTTGTGTTCTTCTGATGTTTCCAGATCTGGGGCTTGTGGCTTCTAACTAGTGAGCTCTCAGCCTGTTTCATGTGAGACAAGAATTCAAACCTTTTCTCTTGTCTCCCCTTTCTTGCTGGAGAGGAAAATCATCAGCACCGGATGAGCAAGGGAGTATTTTAGCTCCCACTCCACTGACGTGCTAGGGCTGGTACTGTTGCATCAAAGTTCTTTTTCCTCCAATGCCCTCTTCAGCTTGGGGACAAGGAGCAGGACGGGGAGAACAAGAAGGTGGCAGCCTAGTAGGAAGAGCAGCTGGGAAAGATTGCTCTGGGAGACACAGCAGATGACAGTATTGTGCCTTATTCCCGTCCCGTAGTACAAGGAAAACACATAGGGGCTTTTGACCTTCTGAAAGGCAATGTCCTTTCATTCTCCTGGATGGAGAATGGTGATAGAAGAGAGCGTTTTACAGGGCTGGAAGGTAGTTTAGTTGGAGGGCAGACTCCTGTGAAATGTACTACTTGGCATCACTGCCCCCAGGGGCTGTACTGAAGATTTCTGCTGTGATTTGAGACTGCAGGGTTCCCCGTTCGAGAGAGCAAGTGAGGGAGAGGCAGTGTCAGTGCAAAGACTGTTTTTTATAAAAACAGAAAAAGGCAGGTCAGGAGAGGGATTTGAGGGGGGCACAGCTATAGATTGTGCTGTGAGATTAAATGTGACACCTTATTTCCTGCACAGCCCCTGGTATCTAACGGTGTGGCTCAGCTCTGGCTGCAGTCTGTCCCTCTATGAGGTATTTGGGCTCTTTCCTTCCCTACATATTGTCAGGACTCTTACAAGAACCTAATATCCCTGAGGTCTGTGTCAAATTGGGATTGGAACTGGGCAGATACTTATTTTAAAAGGGAAAATAAAACCCAAAGCTTCTGTCGAGAGAGGCAAGAAGGGTAGAAGAAATTACTGAATTTTCTGCTTCTACTTCAAAGATGTAGTAAGATTATTTTTCTTAATGACAGCTTTTTTTTTTATTATTGACTTTTTTTTAAACTCAGTGACCTCTTTTGATGTCAGACTGCAGATAAAACATATCCAAAAATCCTAAGGCAGTGTCTTTAACAATGATGTTTCACACATGCTCCAAAAACACCCATAAAAACACATGTGAAGAGTGGAAAGTATTTAGTTTTCTCCCTGTGGGCTCTGTCCCTATGTGTGAACAAGTCAGTCACCAAAAGAGTAGCAGAGTCAATGACGTTTTAATCCAATTGATCTGTAATCTATTTTGCTTCTTGCTTACCTACTGTAATGACCCCTGTGTTTGTGTGTCTGGGGTCAGCGCTGGGATAAAAGAGAGTGTTCGCAGTGGCTGTTGGGGAGCCACATCCAGGCTGGCTGGCTGCTCCCAGGCAAAAAGAGTCTTAGCTAAGTTCCTCCTTTGCTCTCCCCAAATGAAGCATGAATATGAATGTACTTCATTTTCTCAGGTGCTAATTCTCAGGAAGTGAGTTGGGATTTTGGATCTGAGGTATTTCCCCTTCCGTGAAATTTGATCGAGATTTGCTAGCTCAAATGATATGAATCGTTGGTAATTTTGAGATTCAAAAACACTAGCAGCAGAGATGAATAGACTGAACAAAATATACCTTGCATTTTTAGAAAAAAGGGAAAAACCCACCGGAGCTCAGAGATGCTCTTGTAACTGTTCTTTTTTCAGATCTACTGGAAGTTGAGTAATTAAAGCCATTTGACTCTGACATACACGCAAATGCAGAACCAAGCTTGGAAGTTTATGGGAGAGGTGGAGCATCCGCTTTACTCGGCCTCTGAAGCTGTTCCCCAAAAGGTGGCAGTCTCTGCTAGCGGGAATGTGTCTCTCGCTGGCAGATGGATGCTTTTCCTTAAGGTTCATTCAGTTCAATGTTCTGCATTGCTTGGGTTTTTTCCCTTCCCCTCCTCCCTCCATAACCTTTATCTTTCAAACGAGAACAGCAGCCTGTATATTTGACAAATATTTGTCTAGCACTGTAAATGCACACAGACTTAAAAATGACCTTTGAGTTAAACCAGAGCAGATTCCCACACGAAAAGGAATTAGTTTTAGTTTGGGTTTTTTTCCTAAGCTGTGTAAACAAAAATTATTAGAATGCATGCTATGAATGCTTCATCTCTGCATCTGTGGCTGGGCTTCCACAGCTTTTTAAAATGTCATCACAGCTACAACCATTCCCTAAGAAACATGCCAAAGGCCTGGACCTGTACTCTCCAGTTATAAGGAAAGCTTCCTGGTTTATTCAGTGTTCGCTTAGCTTGGGGTGAGACCTGAAGGACTTGAAACTGTCCCTGTGTTGTAATTCAGACCCTGTGGAGCTGGGACTCTTTGGTTACTGATGTTTTTCTAGTGGAGCTGTATTTACTTGCCAGCCTGGACTCTATTTCTCCACAAGCACAGTTTTTCCTGAACCACTGCTGGGTTTGACAGCAGTAAAAAGCCTGTGGATCCTCCTGCAAGATCCAGCCAGTGGTCATTATGGGACAAGGGGGAATGCATTTCATACTCTGATGTTTCCACTGCCTTATGCACATGATTGAAGAGCTCAGTGAACCTAGGGAATGGAGTGGAAAATGTCTGCAGAAGCAGATAATTCTGTCCTTCCATTTGGGGACAGAAACCCAAGTTTACCTTGTGGGACACTCAAAGGCGTGTGCTGGTTATTCCTTAAAAAACAAGTGGAAAAAACAGACTTTCCAGAATGGATCTTTTGCCCTCGGGAGCCTGACATTATATTTTAGGCCTTTTGCAATGTAGGGTTAAACTAACAAGTGTATTCTACAGACAGTTTCACTGGGCCTGAGCTTTCTACTGTGCGGGCCCTCTAAAGTAGCTTTGTCTTTACAGCATGACAATTTCTGTGTCAGTTTGGTTGGATTAAAACGATCTTCATAATAATAATAATAAAAACTAGCATGGTACCATTAGAAAATTGATATAACTAATCGGTTTATATAATTGGGCCTGTTCTAGGATTGTCTTCTCTTCCTTAAAAAAGAATTTAATTGGTTAACAAATGTGACTCAGCCTCACTCAAAAATGATATGACTTGGGACAAAAACCCTGGAATTCCTGGATTTTTTTTTTTTTTTTTTTTTTTTTTTTTTTTTTTTTTTTTTTTTTTGTGCAGAGGGAATTTGGGAATGTGGTATTAGTTTGCTTTTAAGAATGCATTCATTTTTTTGCCAGACCGTGAGGAAGTGATGAGTGTAAAACCCTGCTTGCCTCACTACTGATATTTGTAAGGGCCTTTGGTTCCACTGTTGCCTGCATTAAGGCTTCACAAAATGGGATAAGTAGTCAAAAGCCAACAGCACAGAAAACGTCTAAGGGCATCTGATCCACATGAGGGAAGGTAGATCAGAGCTAGAGAAGATTCAGATCACAGAAACAGTAATTGTCAAAGGCACCAAACAGTTTCTGTACAGCAGATAGGTTTGGGACTTCCTTTCTTGGGAAAAAAGCTGCTGAGAAAGGATGGACAAGAGTCTTTTGATGCTACAAGGAAGGAGAAGATGAAATTTTCTTGCTGCTGCTCATAATCAGAGATCCAGGGAGTGCGAAAAATTTTAGTGGGTTTGGGATTTAAAGCAAGAGGGCGTGGTTTGTAATGTCATCTAAGCAGCTTTGCAGAGGCTAGAGGTACTAGAACTTCACGTGGGTTCTGGAGTGTGGGATTAAGGAGTCTCACAGGAGACCTGTGAATTGTGCTGATCCTGGCGGAGAAATCTGGTGACGTGTCGCCACATGCTTGCACTAGTCTTGCATTTTTCCCCCATCATCTGGTATTTGCCAGTGTCAGAAAGAGATTAACCCAGGCTGCAGAGACTGATGTGGCCAAAAGATGGGCCCATCTACTGTGTGTGTCAGTGATTTTTAAACACTGCAATAACTAAATTTCATGTGGATAAGAACCAGTTTGAAGGTCAACTCTTTAAAGGTTCTCTTTGTCTTTAGGCAATCATGACTTCTAAGTAACTTTTCTCCTTTCAAAGAAATATTTCACAGATGTAGAAGGAAATTGGATGATCTGGATTATTTCACAATCGATGTAGAATTTGCTTCCATTTTTTTTACCCTTTCCCCTCATGGCTTGGCACACTGCAGTTTCTCACTAGGGACCAGGTTCTGGGAGATGAATATACTAACTCCCACAGAAAGTTTCCTGGAGGCATTTGGCAGAGGAAAAAAACCTCAGTTTTTACTATTACAGAGGTGTTTTCTTATTTTTTTATTTTCTTTTTTTTTTGGTTTCCTTATTTGTTTGTTTTGGGGGTGTTTTTGTTTGGTTGGTTTTTTGTTTGGTTTTGGTTTTTGTGGGTTTTGTTGGTTTTTTGTTTTTGTTTTTTCTTTTTTTTTAACTTATCACATTCTGGAGCATTTACTTTGCTCATATGTAGATTAAACCAAGAAAAAGGAGAAAAAAAGAAACATACACAGAAAACCTCTAAACCAGTAGCTTGTTCCTCCCCTGTGGACAGAAGTACTAAGACCACATTGGCCCTGCACATGTTGCAGAGGTGCTTAAATGCAGACAAGCTGCCACTGTCATTAAAATAATTCATAAAAGTGTTTCTGTTAAAGTTTTTCAAAACTCTAATTTTCCTTCTTTCCTTAGTTAAATTTCTGGGAGTTTTTGTCAGCTAGCATTGAGAGACCCATTGAAACACTGGAAACCTACTTGGTTAGATGCTAACTAAAACTTGCCGGGGTGGTGGAATGGCCAATAATCTTTGTTCTGAAGATTTTTTGTGTAAGTTAGATGAGAATGACCCTTCTTAAAATAATAAATAGTCCAACAGCAAACAAGCCCAGGCATAAGTTATAAGGCATTAATAGACTTACGTAAGTATAACCTTTTGTTGTTGTTGTTATATTTTTATAATCTTCTAGGAAATAAATTTCCTAATCAGATAAGGAAAGGAATGAATGTTAAATGCACATTGCTTTAAAATAGACCTGGAGTCTTAGTTTCTTTGGATCTCTGTTGCAAAGATGCTTGGATCAAAGCTTATTTCTTTAATGACAAATAAATTGCATTAAACACAATTATATGCCTTTCATGAAGATTCAAAGACAGAGCTTGTCAGCCATGCAAATATTTTGGCATATGCATTACAGGTTTCTTCTGGGCTGGGCAACCTCTAATTTAATTTAAGAAATGAGTGGGGGAGAATCATATTTATAATAATAAAATCACTGTTTCAGAACAAAATGATAGGAGCCTGTTTACTGCCTTCAGTGGGCTTTAGATCAGAAGCAAAATTATCACAGTTATCTCTAATGCCCTTAAAATTATTGTAATAAGCTTCCTTTTCTTCTCTTCAGTATCCACGCGGAAAATCTTGTAATCTCTGCTAATTTTGAGGCAACAGTTTCCCTGACTTTATTAGAGGCTTTCCAGAACTGTGTTAATGAAACAATGATACATGACAGGTTGGGTGTTATGGTCTAATAATGATCTGCCTTGGAGGTTAATGGCATTTGGCTCGCAGCCTCCGAGTAATAGGCCGCGTGTGCACTCAGTGCCCAGGTGTAGCCTTATTAATTCACTTTGGTTTACTCCAGGCCCTGTGTGCATCATCAGAACATTTGGCCCTTCCTTCTTCAGCCCCAAAGTAGCCGGGTATTTGAAGAGAATGGCAAGATTTTGCCAAGTGAGGGTAACACATCTCAAGCCAGAGATGGGATGAGAGGAGCCTTTCCCCTGCTCCTTCCCAGGCTGCAGCCTGCCTGGCATGCCTGGTGCCCTTTTCCCTTGCCTGGTGCAAGGCTGCAGCTGGGCACAGAGCTGTGCTTTGCTGTCCTCTCCCCCTGCCCCACTCTCCTGAGGAGGTGGTTGCCTAGGCTGTGCCACTTCTGCTACATGCCTAGGAGAGCTCAGCTTTGACAATTAAACTTCGAGGACGAAGGAGCTGAAAGGCCTTGGGAAGCAGGTGACAGCAGCTTACTCCCTGGGCTTGGAGGCTTTACAGGCAGATTTGCTTCAGCCATAGGATGGGAATGTGCAGGGTGGAGGCAGGGGCAGAAGTAGAATAGCACGAGATGGCACGAGGCAGGACATGTTCCCAGTAACACTGGCGTGGTGGTGCATGGCTGCATGCGCTGAGGCACGGTGCACTCACAAGCGCTACGTTTTTTGGTTCTTGAATGACTGTTGTTACTGCAAAGAGAGGTAGCAGCCTGTGAATACCTAATAATATGGATGCGTAATTAGCTCAAACCTGGGAGAAAGGGAGGGGCATTTTGTTTGGCTGAGTTATGCTCCCTCTGGAAGAGAAAGCAGCCCAGAGGCTCAAGAACAAATTTTATGTACAATTTCCCTAGGTTACAATTTAAACCCTCCCCCAAATCCTTCTGCTACAGTAGAAACAAGAAAACTGAAACCAAAACACCTACTTATTGCATTAACACAGCCAGACAGTCCTGGGGGTATGAAGTAGAGCTGCTTAGTGGAAATGACGCAGACACTGCTCTTGAGAGACACCACTGCCTGCACTCTGATTTTCTGAGTTACTTGATGAACCCAAGCACTGCCCTGCATCTGGTAGAAAAGTGCCAAGAAGGACAAATACAGACCTCATTCTCACCTGATGAATTTTGTTTGTGCGTAAACAGGCCTGGGACCCCGGCACTCATTTCAGACAATGCAGTTTTTATCACTTGGAATATGAGGAGAATGAGTATTTCTGTGCTTCAGTTGCTTAACTAAGAATGGCTTCCAGGGTGAAATGTCTCCACTGTTTGCAAGTCTCCAGTGAAATATCTCCACTGTTAGGGGAAAGGCAAACAATAATGCTGTGTATTGTGTTTGATGTTTGTCTAGCAGAGTGATTTCTTGTTGTGGTATGATTTTTGGTTTATTAGTGCTTAAAATGGGAGCTTTTTTTGGCAGACATATAACTAGACTCTATGGTGATGTTGTCCAGTGATTAAGAATAGCCTCTTACGTGGGAGGAGAAACTATGAGTTTACAGTGAAATACAAATCCTTTAAATGCTATCCAGGAAAGGACAGACAACTGATTTGGAGTGAAGAATAATAAAATATCATCACTGTCGTGTAACATGTCCTGTCCCAATACTTTCTCCTAAAACTTCAGTTCCTGAAAAGAGTAAAGATGCTGCTCCTGTGAGGCTGCTGCTGTTCTGTTCTCCAGATGCACTGATGTCTGAAAGGGTGTCTCTAGGCGAGACTGATGTCTGCAGGCTAACTGCGTGGGAGACCAGGTGTGCCGTGGGATGGAGGGGGCTCAGGAAGCCAGAGTGCTATTTCTGGCTCTATGAAGGTTCTGGCGCCTGACCTGGGGAAAGGCACTCAGCCTCTCCCTGCCTGTGTTTCCTTTCCTGTTTATATAGCCTGCACAACCTTCAGGCAGAGTCTGACTACTTTCAGGATTGAAAGTCTACTTCTCCTCATCTCTGAAGGAGAGCTATGGCCATCCCTATTAAGGGCTATGGCCCTTAATGTGTGATAGTAGATAAATTAAGAGATATAGAAATCCTTCATGATCCCAGTCAGGGATTTGCCTGTGAACAACAAACACGTTTACTCTTTCCTGTGATGGTTCACTCTCTCATGACTCTTCTTTTCCCCAGTTGAATTGCCTCAATCTGAGTTCCAGAGAATTATTAATATAGCAGCCGCTGCATATTTTTTTAAAAAATCAGAGTGAACTTGAAGAGGTAAGATGCTGAAATAATAATTTGTTGCATATAGGTCCCTCTTGATAATTAGAGTACTTTATGAAACATACCTGTGGTATGGAGTAGTGACAACAATTTATGTGCAAGTCATAATAATCCAGAAAAGAGTACTATGTTAGGGGAAAATACATCACCAGCAGCCCGAGATCGGTGAGACAGCGGCATTCCCAGGCCCAACCTGCAGTGAGGCTAACAATGCATTCCCAGGCATTAATAAAGGCTGCACGCTGCTCCCTTTTCCGGCTGAGCAGGCCGGAGGTCCTCTGCTGAGGGGTGGGGGAAAAGGTACATGTGTTTTTGTCCCTGGTCTCCAGTAGCCGACTCCCTTGTATTCTAGCCCCTAGAGGCACCCCTGGCTCCTCGGCTGGTTCACCTCCTCAGCAGCTAGTTCAGCTCAGGCCTTGCTTGTACTCGCATGCTCCCCTGCACCCCTGCACTCACTCCATGGATCCAGGGATACTCTAACCCAGGGTCTGACTCCACTAGCTGCACTCAGATCCCTGTACACACACGTGCATAATGAATAGAATCCCTCACCCAGCATAAAAGTTAGAAATTACCTTGATAAGAAGTCAGGGTGGGTGCAGCCAGGCAGGTGTACCAAAGAGCCAACTGGTTACATGTGACCAATCTTTTATATTCCCTTGTCTCTCTATTTCCCCCACATCTCTTCATCCCAAATCACCTAAATCCATTCCTTTCTATACCTCTGGTGCCTTCCCTAATATCCTGTAGAAAGTCTTGTGCAATCTCAAATTACTCTGCCCCCATATTCCACAATGTGTCCCATACCCCTGGGCAGCAACCCCCCTCCGTCCAAAAGGCATTCTAGTGTTGACCCATCTTGATGGGTTTCGTGCCTGGATGCTGGGCCTGAAGCCCTGCTGGGACAACCCCAGATGGGCTCTAGGTAGAGTCTCTTCTTAATTTGGGTTCCTGCCCTTGTGCCTCTGTACTCCTCTAGGATTGTGAAGATTAGGCTGTGGTGAGCTCATGGCTCCTGTGACTAGCTAGGGCTGGGTATTATTTGGGCTTCCCCTCCTGCTGCCATCTCTCTATGCTCACTTGAGTGTGTGCAAATGCATTTTTATCACATAACCTAACACTCCTGGGGTTTTCTTTTCAACTTCTTAAATAGCTAAGGGAAAAAATGTAAGCAGGAAACCCCAAATCTGTAGCTGTCTAATTCATGGCTACCCAATGTGCCTAGTGCCTGAGAAATACGTGTCACCCTTGTCAAAACTACATAGCGAAACGCATAGCAAACCAGCATAACTACTTTTCTGTATCAGCAGTTCTGCTCTTGCTCACTGTTTTTTTTAAACATCATTCTTCAAACCATAAGTACAAAACCATAGTTAGTTCTCGGAGCAGATACAGCAACTTCAAAAACAGAAATCCAGCAATAAACCCCGGGGCAACATAACCACATTTTGGTTGTCACTAGCATGTTATAGAGGCAGTAATGATATACGGAAGTGTATGGCTTCATGGGGAGATGAGATAGGAGGCATTTATGAAGGTTAACACAATTTCTGCACAAAAATTGAAGGGCTGTATCTGATGATGATGGCAACAAACTCCTAGGTTTGTCCTTGTGGTGCGTTAGGTTGGTTATCCTGCTAGTTATTTGTCAGGCTGTTTTCTGTAGGAAGGTGAAAGCTGCAGATTCCCTCTTTCACTTCTGTATCATCTAGTTACCAAATCCTTCTACAAGCTACCAACCTCCTTGTTGGCCTGGGCAAAAGTCAGACCTAGTAACAAGTTTGCTTTTCACCCTCAGCTTTTGCAGAAATGGCTTATTTTCCAAATAAAAAAGTGAGCTGGAAGAAAGACTCACAATTTGTTTCTTTCTCTTCCATGTGATGCTGGGCAGTGGTTGCGTGTTTAGCACAGAGCAGCCTTTTATGAAGAAGTGCTTGCTTCAATTTGAGCAGTCTGAGCTGAGGGCTGTTCCTGGTCAGAGCTCCTACAAAAGCTTGGTGTGGACATACAACAGGATCAGTCGACTGCAAGCCAGAATCTGATAATGGCAGTCAGTNGTTTTGCCTTTTTTTTAAAATTTTATTGTAAAACTGTATTTAAAATATATATATATATATATAAACACATAGCCATAACTATTCCAAAGGATTGTATTTTATGCAACCAACAAATACGGCTGAACTGGTAGTGCCAGTGTCATGGTATTAGAGTATCTTTCCCATTCATTCCTGTATATGAAACCATGAACAAATACTAGTGGAAGACACCTAAATGAAGCTGTTTCCATGTCCTTGTAGCAATGGTCTCAAACAAATGCAGTCATGCAGTCACAGTGACTGGCTGGTACCCAGGGAGGACCCTGTGTGGTGACACTGCGTACAAAGTACGTACGAAGCCTCTGAGTGAAACCCCAGACACAGTCATTCCCCTACACCTTTGGTGGGAAAGGAGCTGGGTGTGCTGCTTGGGCAGGGAATGGAAATCCAGCTCTGCCCCATCAAGGAGGTCTGAGAAAGGAATGAGTGGAGATGAGGATGAGATCAAAATGTGTTACTTGGGGAGTAACGTAAGCTGTAATCACAAAATTTGATCCTGAAACATAACCTGGAAGACAAAAACTATTTTAATAACAATGCTTTGAGGCACAAGGAAAAGGAGGAATAGGGTAAATGACTGCCATTTCTTAAAAACACCCAACAAACCAAAACCCCCCAACTTGTATTTTTTTGGTGATACTATTTTCCAAGTGCAAACACGTAAGAGAGTTGTGAGAGCAACTCCATGAGGTACTCTGTGCCAGAAGCCTTCTGTTCTCTCCCCAAATGGGAATTAGTTATATTGTTCTGAGCAGTTGTAGAGGAATACTACAATGTTTGCTCTCAGAGAACTTGTTATCTGTGATAATCAGGGTAAAGCAACAGCACTTCAAAGTGAAGATAAAACATAGATAAAGGTATTTTTCCACCTGTGACCCTATTATCCCACTCTATATTTCTTATTCTCTATTTTGACCGTAGCTTCTAATTGCTTTTCCCTTCTTCTGATAAAATAATTGGTGGGTTTAGCTGAGGTTTTCTGAGCTGAAAACTGTTGTCTAACACTTTTTTTCTTTTTTTTTTTTCCCACGAGAACGTCTTGCTTTGTGGTTGCTTGAGGAAGTTGACTTAAGCAATTTAAAATGTAGTCGTGGCTTATTTAGAAAGAGACACTGGCTGTTAACTCAAAAATATATGCCTCAATGAGCCAACAGGTGCAAGAGCTGCTAATCACATGATGGCTACAGGAAACCTATTAACCATAGTGTTTGGGTTAAAGACGGGTCATGCTGATAATTAAATACAGAAGGTAAATTTTTTGCCATATTTTTTCTTCCTCCTCTCCCTGTTCTATGTTTCTGTGTTCTAGAGCTAATACGAAAGGTTGTGACACTGATTAAAATCGGTGACAGTCATAGCTGTAGTAGGAACAGAACTAGAGGTATGAGGTTAAGCAGATGTCAGCATCACTATGAACTTCTGTGCTCTTTCAGGTCACAGCTTTTCAAATACTTTCTATGTATTGCAAAAATAAAGCTCTTGAAAATATATTGTGAAAAATATGAAGCTAGAGGTGTTATGTTAGGCACCATTAGGGTTTGGTTTCTGAGGCTAGGACTTTTCTTTCTCACTGTAAGGAGAGAGCATATACACAAAAAAAAGATCTATGGAGTAGATTCCAGTATTAATACGGAGGGGCCCTTTTCTATACAACCCAGTCCATCAGATCTGCAGTCTGGACATGTAAGTACATATAGCCCATGTCGAAGCTCTGCATGAACTGAATAAAATCTGTAAGCTTTCTGCATCGCAGGTTTCTGTAGGCAGAGTAATCCTGGCAAGTCATCCTTAGCTGTGTTCCAAAGCATTTCATATCCTTGATATTGTTGTGCTCGCTGGTTGAATGTTCAAAGTGCAGGTTACAATTTTAGTCTTACTTTTCCTCTGCCGGTCCTTACTTTAAGATGATATAAATTGCCCTAAAGTTGGTGCCATCCTACCACTCTACCTAATTTGGAATCATTAAAACATGTTTGTGGAGCACGTAGCTACATCTGGTACTTAGTGTAGCAACACTTCTGTTTGAAGTCTACTTCCTAAGGATGTTTAGGGAAAAATCCTAGCAGCATTCTCCAGTACCTATTCTTGCCAGGACAGGAAGAACATCTGCCTGCCTATAGCAAAGGCAGTGCTCTCAGAGGATAGGTCCACCAAGCCTGTGTAGCAGGGAGAGTCTTCCAGCAACAAACAAAGTGATATAGGGGATTTCGTCCTACAAATGGAAAAAAATAAGCGAATCATCTGGTTAGAAGGCTTCTTACTGTGCTCGTCTTCCCTCATCCCCAGCAGAGCAAGATGATGTGAAGAGCAAGATTTTTATTTTCCAAGATGCCTTCTGACGCGGTGAGGTGAATTCATCCCTGTGTGGCCTCTGCCTGCTAATGCCTGAACTGGCCTGCAGTGTACCCTTGATCTCGGGACTGAAATCTGCAGTTGCAGTTCAAACACCTTGCTTCATTAGTCAGATTATGCTGCTGTCCATGCCTTTGAAGCTGTACAGGGGATAGAAATTGCTGAGTGCTTCCCTTAGGATCGTAAACATCCCATTTCTTTCAGTATTATGGTGGAAAGTTGATCATGAGGTGAAATTAGTTAGAAAATACGAAATCTAGACTGAAGTGACAAATTTGTAGATCTTCATGCTTCTGCTTGAGGCTTCTTACTTGCAAGATGGGAGTATGTGACCCCTACTTCTGTAATGTTACAAAACTCTTGGGATCTTTCATTATGGACCATTTCCCTTGGTGTAAAATCCCATGCACAGTAATGCTGCAGTATGCAACTAATCTTTGTCCATCCACTAACTGGTCTTCCTCTTTAAACTGCCACATAAAGATCTTCATATTGCACGTGTTGGTAAGCAGTGATGACCCTATGATTAAGGGATTGAGTTCAGCTTGTTCTGCTACAGATTTCTTCTCAGGCTTCAACACATTGCTTAGACTGTTTGACTTTAGAGCACATCCTCCTTGACTGGCAAGATATCTTAAAAGATAAGGATGATATGAGAAACTCTTGCCTTGTAGTCAAGTAGTCTGCAGTTCTTCCTACCTGATTTGTCACCCACTGACATCTCAGGAACTCATCTGTGTATTGGATAACTCAACCGTTTATTATAGAGCTGCTTTTGCAAGAATAAAATTTTTATTACTGTTTTAGTAAGCAATCACTCTTATTCTCTTATTCCTTCCTTATGTTGTTTAAATATTCTCATTTGTATAAACTTGATTTGCTTTCCTGATTATATTTAAGATTTCAGTGTATTTAACCACTTTTCCAATGTCATACTTGTGTTATTTACCTGAGGTGAAAAACATATCTAAGGTAGAGTGTCACAGAATACTCCAAGTTGGAAGGGGCGCACAAGGATCATTGAATCTTAAGTGAATGGCCTGTACGGAGATCAAACCCACAACGTGGTGTTATTAGCATCATGCTCTAACCAACTGTGTCTTCTGAATGTTCCTTGGAGATTAGAGCAGCATGTTTGCTTCTCTGGATTCTCCATACTTTGTGTGTCTGCTTGAAGCTGCAAAGCACCACTCGCTCCTGGTTACGTATATTTTAATCGTGTAGCTTTAGTAGAGAGAAGTGGATGGAAAGGTGACTTAATACTATTGCAGCTTATTCAGCTGTGGTCTCATGTCCATTACCATACATGATTGAAGAAAGTATTCTGAAAGGCTCTGCATTTTAGAAAAGGCAAAAAAGACCAGCATTTTGAGCTAAATATTACATCAATGATGGCGGGCTTTTTTTTGTTAGTGGAAAGTAAGGGTGGAAACACAGTTATTGGAATATTATATCATGAGCTGGAAATGGGGCTGATCCAGGCAACTGAGAGGTGAAAAAAAGTATTTGCATTGCAAAAGGTGCATAGTTCTCTGCTGCTCAGCACAGTGTTGAATAAAGCCACAACAGATGCAGCAACATCAAATCTGTTCCCCAGAAAGGAGGAAGCCACCTTTTTATAGTTAGTGACAAATCTTGAAGGGAGCAAAAAGACTACATTTTGTTTGCATTTCAACATTGCCTTTTGCTCCTATATCAGCTTTAAAACAGTGTCCTACTGTTGCTCATCTTGCATAGCCTCAAATATTCTGTTCTTAAGTGAGGAAATCTTACATCCCAGAGATACAAAGTTCTTGTTGATAGCTTGAGGGAGGCTTTGAGGCTGGCTATATCAAAATGCACAAATCTGTGGCAATTGCGCTGCAGCTTTCAAGGCAGCTTTACCAAAAGACCTGTTGATATAAGATATGGAAATTACGGGGCATGTGTATATCAGTTGCAGTGGGCTGAACTAGAGCCTTTAGTTTCTAAATACTTGTCCATGTGTGAGGATTCACAGGAAGCCTGTGCAGAACTGCTATTGTTGAGTCAGTATCTGTGCTGTGTTTTCCTGGAAGCACTTGAATAGCCTGTTGATGCCTTTGAGTGTCTATTCCTGTCTCTCCAGTACAGACCTCCATCAAATGCAATATTTGGTATAAACTTCTGGAGTTTGCATGCAGCTTGCTGGCAAGCGTAACAGAAATCCAGGATTCAAGTTAGATGAAAAAGAGATTGCACTTTCCATGTGGGATTGGAGCACACCCCAGTGATACAGCAGATCTCAGCCCTCCTTTTCACCTCCTGTGTTCTCTTTATCACTCACTCCTCCCCATCTCTGTTTGTCATTCCTCCTCTTCTCACGAAGAAACTGAGTGCTGAACAGCATTTCCTGAATATACAGCTTTTGTACTTCTCCTTTTCTTCCCAGCTTGGATCTTCCCACCAGTGGTATTAGTCTTTCTGCTTGAGAAAAGGAAGCCCTTGGAGAGTTGGGGAAGGGACAAATGCAGCTGTGGTTCAGTCTGCTGCAAGGCGAACACCGTGTGTTTGGAGATTTGTACAGCTCTCTGCCCGCCATGGCTGCAGCACTGCGGAGGTAGAGCAGAGTTAAAAAACCAGAACCTCTGTTGTGCTCTTGCCTGCCTGAACACAGTGCAGGAAGTCTGGATTGCCTGGAGCTGAGGTCCCTGTTGTTCCTTGCTAGCAGAGGCACTGTGCTATTACAGAAAAGTCAATATGAAGAGTGAAGGGCAGATAATGTATTTGGCCTCCTGGAAAAGGGAAGATATTTTGTTACATGGTGCACAATACAGCTTGGTTAAGCAATATATGCGAGCCAAGAGGCACAGGGCAGGTGATCTTTTAGGTGTGTGAGATGTGCCAATGAGCCTGAATGTGGCCATCTGCATAGGCATGAATCAAGTTCACCCGGTTCACTGAAGGTGAATCAGGATTGAGACATGAATACTAAAAGCAACAGATACATCATAAGATACTAAACCGAAGCACAAAAAGTATTTGAACATTGCTATGGTCCTGTTGACACAAGAAAATGCCTTTGTGCTCTACTGAATCCATGCTATTCCATAATTAGAGGCAGAATTGAAAGCCATAGATTTACAAGATCAGTATCTGATGTTCTTGGTCCTGTTGAGCTGCTATTTTATTGGCATTGCCCAGTAAAATATTTATCTTCTGGGGGAAAAAAAAGTTATTTCTTGTCTAAAATACTCAACTTCCCTGAGATGGGCTCTGTGTTTGGAAATAACGAGAAAAACACTAGACAGGTAAAGAGACAGAACACTCTGAAATACCTGACTTAGAAAGAGGTTACGCAAGTTGACTGTAAACTGGAATCTGGGTGTGCATCTCACATCCACACTTATTTTGTGTTTAAATCTATAGCAAGTCACATAGGTATTCACCTGTGTCCTGTAGATATGCACAATAAAAACAGCTTGAGAATTATTTTTCTTATTCCACACTGACAGCTGCATGTGGGAGAAGACTTTAACAATGTGCTCTTCAAGTTCATGGCCTTTAAATGCTTGCTGAGAATATCGAAGATGGGAGAACAGTTGTACACTTTAAAATGAGAAATATTACATAGAGCGCTTCTGTCTCTAAATACTTTATCTTATTCAGTAACAACCAATGGTTATTTTCACTTTACTCCCTGAAAAGCTAAAGCAAAGAAAGGCTATGTAATTTCCTCTCTAAAGCTACCTTGGAGCTACATGTTGGTGTAAGGGATAAATTTCACTCTCAGTAGCAGAAGTCTGCATTACTGCATTTTATATTCAGCTTATATTTTAGCTGTGGATTAAATGAAATTAAAAATCACTTGAATGCTACTTTGGCCAGAACTGAATAACTCTTTGTTCAAATTTTCCGTTTATGACAAAGCAGATAAGATTACTGATGAAGTCTCCACAATTGTTTGGCAACACTTACAAAAGACATTGCATATGAAGACATTCTAGGATCAGTAAACAAAAGAAGAATAGCAAGACTAATTTAAGTGGTGTATAGTGTTGAAACACCTTATAAGGTATAAGAATCCCCAATGGGCAAAGGAGTGAAGGAGGTTACTCTTGGGCATGCTCCCTTCACATTCCTAGCAAACCATGGTTAAAGTCTGTGAATTCAAGCTTGAAAAATCTTGAACATAACCAAAAACACAGGAGGTGAATACTTCAACTTTGCAAAAAAACCTAAACTCAAGAGAGGAAGTTAATGGTCATACTTAACAAGAAATAATACAGTTTTAAAATTTGGCTAACAGGTCTTAACTCTGCATTTTTCACAGAATACATAGGAGAGAGTTGATTTAGGGGAGTGGGAAAGAGGTAAAAGAATTGCTCTGGCATACTTTTGCATCTTTTAGTCCCCCAGTAACAAGTTATGGAGATGACCTAATGAATAAAAACAAAGATGGTTTATGGAGACAAGGTACCTGTGAATTCAAGACAGGCAAGCCTTTGGCCACGAACTGTGAGTGATGTTTGAGCCTGGTGGAGGGTCACTTTTGGAAAAAAAAGGGTTCGTGTTCAGAAAAGATGGGAAGAACTTGGACAGAAACCTGTCTGCTGGACAGAAAGCCATGTGAAAAAGGGGAATAATTTCTACCTTCCTTATTTGCCAGTAAATGTTAAATAATGTAACATGAGGTTATTGCCTGTCTGGCAGCTTCTTAGAAGTATTAGAAGTTCGTTAACCCCTTTCCCTTCTCAGCTTCTTTCTCTGTCATAAATTTGCTTTTAGATGAGGAAATTATCTAAACTATATCAAATGTTACACTGGGAACAGTTCACACTCTCATGTTCCAGACATAAGAAACCCTGATTCTGATTTCAGGAGGAATATTGGTACTAGTACACTCTCAAAACCCATGGGACTATCAAAGTCAAACCCATGCGGAGTGTGAAAATTTTGAGATACCAGAGAGGTTTTGTTCTGGTACACAAAGGATGAGAACATGAAACCAAATAGGAAAAATCAGCAATAAATCAGCTAGTCCAAGGATCTTTCATCTTTTTTTTCATTATGGCTGTATGTTTTATCAGGCCTTTGTACATACTACTAGTTAAAGGCAGGCCCTTTCTCAGGGCATTTCAGAGGTGGCTCTGAGTAGCCCTGTGTAATAATCTGTCTCTTGTCATTGCCAGTATAATGAACCAGGAGAAAGATTGGTATTCAAAGAATAATATTTGGTGGTCTGGGTTTTTTTTAATGCTGTGCCCAAAATGCATAATAAGTCATATCTTGAGATGACAGTTTTTGCTACCTAGGTCTAGAAGGGAAGAATTTTTCTGGCCTCTAGTTTATGTCTGATAATTGCTGTCCATTATATGGGTGAAAAAACATACCAGAAATTGTTATTCTTGCCAACATCTCAGGAAGTTAAGCATTATAGGTGATAATTATGCTCCTGGCAACCGGTTAAGCCAGATGTTCAGAAGCAGCTGCTGTCGACCTGTTGGCAAAGTTAGTTGCTTCATGGTATGGTGCAGTGATTCTTGGCATCCTTCGAGGGAGCAAAGGCATAAAATTGAGGGGAAATTAGACTGAATGTAAGTTGAAACAATATGCTATGGTGATAGAAAGGTCTATCAGTAGTGGGTAATGGAGAGTCTTGAAAATGATGCTAATGGCTCTGCATAGGGTAGAAAAATACCTCCTGGGCATCATTAGTCAGTGATCTCTGCTCATCAAAATCACTGTTAGGAGTGGCATATGGATTTGTTTCAAATAGTCTGGCTCTGGATTGTGGGAATATGACCTAGAGGCTTTTCTTTCATCACAGGTACTCGAAAATCTGGGACCTGAGATTTCTTTGCTAGCAAGTGTTGTTGAGGAAAGGAAATAAAAGGTTATAGCGGAAGGTCACAGGTACTTTACCACTAGCACAGTGGAGGGGAAAGGTATAATAAGCTTGGGTCTAACATTTCTTGAACCCTCACACACTTCTGTAATTCCTGATTCTCCTTCAAAAACAGTCCAGAGAAGGTGTCTTGGCGATTGTGGGAGCAGTTGCAATGATGATCACTTGTTATCACAATGAGGATTTTATGAATTTCCCGTCGATAAGTAAGCCATGCTGGGAAATGTTTTGAAGGGGCTTTAGTCCTCTGTTCTCTCAAATGGATTCAGAAGTGAGTTTTAAAAACTTGTCTTTATGGATAGCAAAATGTAATGAGGTTTTGTTTTCTTTGCATTTCATACTATGACTGAGAATGTCCTGAATGGGATGGTTTTGCATCTGTAAGTTTGCTCAAAAGGCCATATTGTCTTAATCATACATTTGCACAGATAATTCAGTGTCCAGACCAGAGTCCATTTGTGTTTTGTCATCCCTGAGAAGGGTAAACAATTTACTCTGTCAGTGAAATGCATCTTTTCTGTGGGGTCGAGGAAAACCGAGTAGCACGGACAGAAAAAAAAAGGTGTTAAAATGTTTTCAGATATTTAAAACTGAAAGTGGACAAGCTTTACGTATTGTACGGTGTATCTGTATCTGAATTAAATACAGTTTAGCTTTATGTACGTCTGAGATTTACTTAACTAAATTGTCAACATTTATGTATGCAAAACACTTGATGCCTTCAGAAGCCAAATATTAACTACAGCTGCACTTCATCCTGACCAAGACAGATTTCTCACCATGGGAGTTTTAAGTTCCAGTCCCCAGAACCTCAGGTGTTAAGATCTTGTTTGCACGAAGTCAGACATTTGCACTCTAAGTACCTTCGAATGAGATCCCACGTTTCAGCCTTTGGTATTTATGTGCATGTTTGCACATGAATGGGCTTACATAAACCGACATTTGTGTGCTTCATTGCTTCACTTTTCTTAGGTAAATGCTTATGAAAAAATATGCGTGCTTCTGGGAAGAGCCTGTTAAGAACTTTTTATCGGGGCTAAACTTACTTCAGGGATCCTTGGGGGATGATCGGGTTCATTTGCGTGTGGTTTGCTGTCCTTCAAACGACAATTGCTAAAGGGCAAGCTGTGTAGAAAAATAAGGTCACTTTTCCCAGTGCTTGCTGGAGAGGCATAGAGTTTGTTTTCAACTCAGTGTTGCACAGTTATTTTAATAAAGAAACATATGGCGTAGTTGCACTGGTCTAGATGTTCTTTTCTGCTTACTCATCCCAGAGGGCTTAGTCTGTTGTGATTTTTTTTTTTACTGAAAGTATACACACTGTCTAACCATTGGGGAGACTTTGTCCCTGATCAGATCTGCTGATGTTAATGTTTTCCTGGGGGAATGAGTAAGAACACTTTAAGAGAAAAGTGTTTTCATATTGAGGAAGGATTGTAGATTAAAATATACACAAGTTATTGCTGTGTGTTTCCCTGGAATAAGTATTAAGGGTGGATGGGTGAAAACGTTACGAAAAACTCAAAGAATAAATGAGATAACATTGTGATGTTCCATTATTGTTGTTAAACTGTATTGGTCTGTTTCATAATGTATTTGTGTTTTCTTCCCCAAAAAGTAGCTTATTTTGGGTTGTGTGAACTTTTTCAGGTCCAAAATCTTGCCGGAAATATATGGGAGGAAGGAGAAACCTGTCTTCCCTCCCCCTCCAGTTATTATCACTGAAGTGTATTACTCCGTATAGTTACGCTGCATTAGTATGCTGCTTTTAAACATGTTCTTTTAGAGCTAAAGCAATTGAGGGGGGAGATGGTAATCTGGGAGTTTCGGTGTTTATTTTTCTTTTGTTTCCAAGTGCATTCCTTTCATGATATTCTGCAGCATTTCTTGACAATTTCTCTGCAGAAAATATTGAAGAAAATGTGAAGTAAAATTTAAAATTTATTGAACAGCTGTAGCTGAAAACCCTATAGTACTACAGTATCTCTCGTTTCTTGCTTTCCCAAGGTGGATAACAGTTCAGGATTGTTTTAAGGTTGATGTCCTATGTTTAAATCAGCGAAACAGTCTTTCAGTCTTTCATGTCTTTTGATTAAATTCTGAAAGTCTCTGTGCTGAGGTCAGACTGCACTATCTGAAGACATGGAAGGGAAAAGCAAATGAGATGGGAAGGGTTAAACGTGAAAAATAACCATAACAATGTGACCTTTCCTGCTGGTGAGCTGTAGACTATCCTTTGTTCTGCAAATGGTTTTGCTTGTCCAAGCTATGTACAGTTGTTAGTTTTGAAATGGAATTGGGGCACTGTTGCTTAGTTTTGTTTGTCTTTGCTCACTTTGTGCAGCTGAACTTCCTTCAGAAAGATACGGTGGTTCCTCCAGAGTATTTAAAAACTGCAAGAACAGCAGCTGGGCTGGGACATGGTGAAGGAACATCTGCAAGACTGGCATTCTAGATGAAATTCAGCATTTTAACTTCACAGGGGCAGGGCAGGTCCGTTATCTTGCCTGGGGCAGTGGGCGTCGTGTCTGCTGGCTGCCTTGGACCTCATTGTGTCCAGGGTGGTCAGCCATCAGGCTGTAGTTTGTGTGGTTTAAATTAACATGTATTAACTGATGCTCAGGCACCCAGCCCTGCCACTCTTTATGATTAGGATTTGGGAGCTTAGCTGTTAGTAATTGCTTAGCTACAGTGACACAAGTGCTGTAGCCAGAAAGGCTGTCCATCGCACCGGGAGAGTGCTATGCCCTTGGGAATGCAAGGGAAGAGGGTGAAGCTGCGATGCTTTCCCTCTAGTTAGGAAGTGCTCTAGTCAGCAGACTTCTGGAGTATTTAGTGTGAAATGCTGGTTTTGTAGATGCAAGGGAAGATGGGCTGGGCATGAAGAGGTAGCCAAAAATTGCCTGGGGCATTCATATGTGATGCTGATGTAATGCATTGCTGAGCCAAAAGAGGTGCACACCAGCACCATGAAAACATTACTGGTGAGTGGTAAGTGCTAAGAGGTGGAGGCTGATTTAAATACCTCCTCTACATTGTCATCCCGTGACTAAAATTCCTCTTTCTTGCTTAGTATAATTTATATCTATGGAAATTCCTGCAGAGCCACAAATGCCTTCAAGGTACCATTCTTGGAGGTACTTAGAAAACCAGCATGGAGAGAAAAATGCCTGCACCAGAGATCTTTGAATCTGAGGGATCAGTGAGGCAGGGAAGACAGGGTCACCAGCCCCAACATCCTTCCACACACCTTGGGTGCCTCCCAGTGTGGCTGCAGAGCCTCCTTCCTTCCTTCCCACAGTCAGCAGCCAGGAACCTGCTGTTCCCCATGCAGCACACCCGCTCCATTTCTGGGTGTAGCCTCCAGACTAACCTTCAGGACCTTCCTCAGCACCCTCAGAATGTCTGCAGATCTGGTGCTGAAATAAAGCAAAAGCTGCTGTTGCGGGTTGTTTGGCCAGGTTACCATTTTTCAGTCCTGCTGCTAAAACTGATGCTCCTACCACTTGCCCTGGTGATTTTTGGTGTACCCAGGAGGCTCTTGTGGCCATGGAGGGGGAAGGCAAGCCGCTGTGGCATCCTGGGGCACAGACTTCCCAAGAAGAGGCGCGATGTCGTGGTGGGGGTGCTGTCGTTCATTTCTCCACTCTCTCCGTGCTGCTTTTTGGCCTCTCTGCTGTGCCCGCCGTCCCTCCCGTGCCAGCGCGTGCCGGTCCCCCCTGGCCGCAGCAGTGCCCAGCTGGGCCGTGCAGCTGGAGTGGCGGGGGCAGGATGTGGGGGCAGCCCCCGTGCCAGCTGCACCCTCACACAGGAAGGTCTCCAGAGGCCATTCCCACATCTGCTGGAGAGGCGACGTGTCTGCCGGTTCACCAGTGGCGTGTGGCTTGCTGCCCTTACAGCTGTGCCGAAGCCGTGGGGCTCTGTCCTGTCCTCCCCCCATGCCCCCGTGGGAGGGTGAGTGTGCCTGGGGATGCTCACGAGGTGCTGACTATCTCCTGCTCTGCTCAGCGTGAGAACAGCATCCGGCAGCACAGAAGGGACATTCTTCAGGTCGGCAAAACACAGATAGTGCCAAAAACCAGAGAGAAGTGAGGAGGTGTAGTCGGATGGTAGAGGCTGCACTCCTTTGCTTTGAGGAGTGCCATCATCCTTTCCTATTGCTCTTCCTGTGTCCCTGATGGCTGTAAATGATACTCCATCTTCCATCTTTAAAGTTGCTTGAGCGTGTGTTGCTGCATCTCCTGCTCTTCAGCCACATACTCAGTGAGCTTCCCTTGCAGTGCTCCCAGCAACTTGGCTGGTATCTTTTCAGCACAAGGTAGTTTGTCTTAGGGGAGTATTTCTTACATGTGATACGGTCTTCAGTTAACATCTGACATAAGCACTGCTGAAAGAAAATGGATCCCACCCATCGTGCAGCAGGTATAATGGAGCTTCTTAAAGAGCATGGTTTGGGAATAACCCCATTCCTTAATTAACGCTCTTTTTTCTATGCCAAACCCAAGCTGCTCAGGCAGTTTTATTCTTTTCCCAGGTCTGGGAGGCAGTACAGTGTTTAAAGACTTTAGTAAAGCTGCATGTTGATTTTTAATAACACTTGTATCTTGAGGCTGGTTGTGGGGAATCACTGTCTGTCATTAGTCAGGCATCTTGTTCAAGCTTCCTAACCAGTTTGTTGACAAAAAATACCACTGTTTTGGAAGAAATCTGACACCTTTTTGCTCTATTTCTTTAACAGATTAGTTTGCTTTTCTTCGGCTCCTGTACAAAGGGAGTCTGCCACCCTAGAACTGAGCTCCTGTTTGAAATAACAAGCATATACCTATGAAGTATTCATGAAAGGATTCAGGCTTTTTGTTTGCTCTTTAATTATTCCTAATTAAACATCAGAGGATCATTTGAGATAGTTGAAAGCTAAAATGATTTTTCTGCTCAGAATTCTTCAGATCCGTCAGCTCTCAGTTATTTTCCTGCCAAGGTACTGCTGATGAGGGCTCAGGTTTGTTTCCTGCGAAGGTGGAAAACAAAAACACTTTCAAATGTCTGGTAACTCTGGGTGGTTGTAGGCTCTGGCTAATCGTCACGCACACATGCTGTGGTGGTAGCAGCCATTAGACTGGCACTGTAACCCACCACGGACTCTGCCTCAGTCCTTCCTCATTTGTTTCTGCCGCCAGGCTCCACCTGATATGAAGGATGCCGCTATGTGACAGGCGTTTTTGTTCCAGGAGTAGGAAAGAGCAGGAGGTGAAAAACCTTTTTTGTCTTCTCACCAGTGGTGTTCCTCCTTTCCCCAAGGAATGTGCTGGCAGTTAACCAGGCAGAGACCATTCCGAGGTAGCGCTGGCCTCTGCTGTGCAGTCATAAATCTGTCTTCTGGTATCTTCATCCCTTCTCTATGGACTGGTTGAGGACAGGAGGGTTAGTAATTGGTACTGCTAATTCCCTAAAGCCCCACTGATATTCTTGGTGATCTGTGGAGGACTTAAAGCTCCTGTCATAGCCTGGGATGTATTGTAGCAGGAGTGTGTTTCTATGTTCGACTTACAGCTTTAGGAGGAAATGGGTTGCCTGGATTTTTTCTATAGGTACTGTGCTTTGAATGGGACCATCCTCAGATGTAAACCATGGCACTGTGCTGCTTGTGCTGTCATCATGCTACAGGCTAAAAAGAGAAACTTGCCCCCTCTCTGTTTCTGTGCCCCTTTACAGGCATATCCAGCTTCTTTCAGAGAACTCTGAACCACAGTTGAACCTTATATATTCCTTCTAAACAGGTCTAGTGGCACTCACAGTAACCTTGGTGGAATGCTCCGTGATCCCCTAACTCTGCGATGTACTTGTCACTTGTTCAGCAAGTGATCTGGGCAGCTCCTCAGGCATTTAAAGGATCAGAAACAAGCCTTGCTGTATGTGATGTTAAAGCAAAAAAAAAACCCAACCACTGAATGAACAAATTAAAGTCAAGATTGTTTAGATTGCAATTTCAAATGTATCAGAGTTGTTGGAGGGTAGACAGTGTTGCCTTTTGTGGCACTGTCCCATAATTGAGTGTATTCCCTTGTAAGTCTCTTGGTGCATCTCTCTGTTGACGCATGACAAAAAGCTCCGAGGAGCGCTGGTGGGTTTGAATTGCAGCCTGGGATGGCTCTGTAATGAATCTCCAAGAAGGAATTTCCATTCCTCACCTCTAGCTTCTGCCTCATGCCATGGGTTATCTGTATATGCGTGGTTGATGGTTTAGATGGGCCAAGGAACCAGGAAGCTCCCAGTCCCCAGGCAGGTCCTAGACGTGTTGTACACGGGCGTGCGGGAACCGATGACTCCATGTGGGAGTGTGCTCAGCACAGCACAAATTCCCTGCTGCCTGCAGACAGGCATTTGCTCACTGGACCGTCTTAAGCCCCCGCTTTGGAACATATAGAGCGTATTTGTGACCCTACCAAAGCAGTTAATAAGATTTTACTTTCATTTAAGCATGCTCACAAAGCGGAAAGCACTGTGACTCCCTTACAGGAACATACAGGCTGAGCTCCTGTAAATTACAGGGGATGTTGTACTGAGATGGCTTTCTGCCTTTAGGGTTTAGCAGAAAAATTCTGTAATGCCTTTTTTCTTTTTTTTTTTTTTTTGCTATTACTTGCAAACAGGAAATGAATAAGCAAAGAAAGACCATTATAACTGTGGTTTCAGAGGCTGTTCAGCTTGAAACAAAGGGATTTCTTCACATTCAACCTCATTAGTCTGATTAGTGGGCTTGTAAAATGAAGCATGAAAATGAAACATGACATAGACATGAATTGATTGTACTAAAATCTACACAAACTGCTGCTTGGAAATGAAAGGATGACAGACACCTTCTCTGAGCTGTTTAAATAGTTACATTTTTAAAGTAGCTCATTTTTTTAAGCATGTAAATTACATTTCTGTAGCTCTTAACAGGAGGCACTAAGAAGCTGAAAAATCCAAACGAGCCTGTCAGGTGATTTTTTGTTTGGTTTTTTTTTTTTTTTTTTTGTTTGGTTGATTGGTTGTGGTTTTTTCAGTAGAGCAGAGAAACGTGAAGATGTAATAAGTTATCAGTAGAAAGATATGTTGGGCAGGAACATGTAATAACTGCGTAGAAATGGATGACGGGCTACTCGTTGTTTCCATTTAAAAATCTGAGAGAATACTTGGCATTATTTTCAGAAAGGCCTCTTTGTATCCTGCTGACTTCTGCCTTCAAATACACTCTGTCCTGTTGCCTTGGTTATTGCAAAAATACCTGTTTGTTTGGATCTTGATGGGGTATCCTGAAGGGGGGTGATTTTACTCTTTCAGCATTAGTTCACTTAGTGGCACTGTGTGGTACAGGTGCAGCAGTCTCTTGTTTCTAGTATAGCTGTACAGCTACCACGTATTATCTTTAAAACTGGGGCTTGAATGCCTAGTTTTCTTAACAGAGATTTGTCCCACAAGCCTGTATCTCTTTGGGTGTGAACTGATTTATTTCTGTGTGCGTCTTGTACAGTCAAAACTAGGTCTGTCCAACTGCAGGGTGTGTGCTGCACGTGACTGTGTGACTGTCCACGTCCTTTTTTTTTTCTGTAGCTCACTTGAAAAAAAGAACAAGTAATATGAAAGTATGTTTTGGTGTATTTCGAAGAAATATTTTGAAATACTGCTTTCAAAGATTAGTCACACTAGTTCAGTTAAGATCCCAGAACTCCTTTTGTAATTGTGGGGTCTGCATTTCCAGTAAGAGCATCTGGAAAAGGTTTTCTAAATGCTGTTGAACACTGTGGAAAAGTGAGCTGGAGGTGTTCACTCAGGAGAAGAATTTGGCATCTTGGCAGTGAGGAAGGGAAGGGTGTGGCTGGGGGTTTCCTGCAAATTGGAGAGGTATCACTGTGAAATCACTGTGAAATACTCTGAGTAAGGGGCTGATCACAAGTGGGCTTGGGGGACCCTGTAGTGCTGCTTTCACCCCGAGCAAGTTGCTGCCATTATGGTTTGGCTCCTTGGAAAGAACAGGGTAGGATATTGGTGTAGGAGGTGTGCTAAGTTGTTACCCTTTGGGCAGTGAAGCTTGGGGGTTTAGTGTGAAAGTAGAATGCATGGGGTTTGGAAAGCTTCCTGGGGCAATTTCCTGTTAGGCAACTTTTGCTGTGAATGATGTTGCTCTGTAACGCACAGCCACAAAGTATTTCCATGAACCATGGAAGTAATGCATTGCCAGGTTTATTTACCCCCTTGCTCCATATGTAAGTGAATTGTGCATTACCTACTTTCAACCTGCGTAGATGGGTGTTGCAGAGGACAGCACATGAAATGTGCAGTTTCTTCAGCCTCAGTGTTTCTGTCCCACGGCTCGAGGAGCGGCAGTGTCTGCTGGGCACAGCCACTGCCTGTCGTGCAGGGTGCTCCCATAGCACAATCAGGAGCGCCTATGGAGAGCAGGAGCTCCTGCCACAGGCTGCAGAACACTCGTTTTTCAGGGTCTTGTGGATGGTCGCCCCTTAGCAACCACTTTGTACCATAGGTTTTATAGGCCCATGGGATTTATTTCCTAGGCACGAGTCAGGACATGATTTTGCCTATAAGAATCAAAATACTCTTTGAGATGTTTCCATGGAAAGGGGGGACTGTATGGGAAAAGGGAAGGGGGGAGGATGCAGGATCACTTTGAGCAGGTTTTGGGACAAGTGTTTTGAGTATGGCCATCATGGCAGTCTGCCATCCAGAGGCACCTGTTGTGGCTCTTGAGTGCTGGGCATGGGCACTTTTCCCTCTGTTTATTATATTCAGCATAGGTTTGTGGAATTTGTGTAATTTAGCTAAGTGTGTGTGTCTCTAATACAAACCTCAGTGCAAACAAACCCTGCCCAGCAGGGACTGTTGCAGAAAGAAGAATGAGAGTACTGTTGACTTGAATATTCCCTGTTCCCTGTCTTTCCAATGAGTTCCAGATATTTTATGGGTTCCTGGTTCCTCTGCTGGTTAACCAGACAAGTATTTTAGTGACTTTAAGATGATTTCTTCTTTGTTTTGAATGAGGGGAGGGAGAATGTGTAAGGGGGGAGTTTGAAGAAGTCCCTCTAAAAATGAAAGTACAAGTTAAAGTGTTTATTAGATATATTAAGATACAATTGATGGTTAAAATAGCCAGGTTAATGTCCACTTTTCAGAGTGCTTAGGTGGCTGTTTGCTGTGGATGTGGGGAAGGCAAAAAGGGGTCCTGGATAAAAGCAAACCCACCATGTAGTTGTTCAAGGTGTTGCCTATCATTAAACAATCTCTTCTGCAGAAGAGGTTTTGAGAGGGAAGAGGGAAGTTGACCAAGAATTATTCAGTGTTGGCATGATTTTTACCTTTGAGATTTCTGTGGTGATCAGAATGGCCCTGAAAGACATCATAGTGTGCACTCCAAAAACTGACTAGAGATTAAAATTGAAGTTGTGAACAACAACCTGTGTGAGAAGGTGTAAATGTGTTAAAAAATAGCATCTCTGTAGTTGAGCAAGGCACAGGAAAACTCATTGTGATGTTTGCAGCTGAAGTTAAAGTAAAGAAGAGCAACCTGTTTTCCTGGTAAACTTCCATCGGTTTGATTTCTGTGAACTCCAGTGTGTTCTGGGGGCTGCAGTTAAGGACAGCACTGTCTACGTTAGGAGTAAAGTAATAGACACAATTAGTATTGCCTGCTCTTCCAGGAAAAAAGCCAATGGATGTCATGGGACAGATCTATAAATGGATGGTGACGACACCCATTTTATGCTTCATTTGATCCAGTGTAATACTGTTGTGGTGCTGCTGTGTGGAGGAGGGGCTGAACTAAAATAATATATATTTGTATTGATCATAAGGCTCATTATATGAGGCAACATTTGTGGTTTGCCACTTAGAAGTTTGCGCTACTTCTGCTACAAAATAATGCCAGGGAGCTGTGTGCTTTGGTCTGGGGGTTTGACAGTTGCGGGTTTTTTGTATTTGTGCTTTCCTCTTCCATCTCGAATTTGGTGTTTACCAACATCTTGAGAAAAAGAGAGTGAGACTTTCAAGCTGCTGGGTTTGTTTGATGTTTTTTTCCCACTAGAGAATATAAAATATAATTCAGTTGCATAAACAGTTGTAACCGGGAAAATGCATTCCTGACAATGTCTTTAAAAAGAGCTTTGTTCTGGAAAATTCTGCTGAATTGGCGTTATAATCACTCTCCCATCATTCTCTCCAGTGGACATACGAGTGGGTTTTAGTTTGCCTGCGTGAGTCTTAACCTTTGATTTTTCTGACTTATGGGTTATAACTAGACAGAGAGAGATCCCCATGGATCACTTTCCTCTGGGGTACCCCAGGGTTCTCGAAATTCTGAGCAGCCAAACTCTGGAGTGAGTGTATAAGGATTGCCCAGGGCTGAAAATGCTGATGGATAAGTTGGACTTGGAAATCACACCCTTTGTGAGCTTGTTGGTGTCTGTCAAGCGTGTAGCAGCATTTGGCAGTAGTCTAACAAGTGCATGTATCTCTCTCTGTCTCAGGCTTAAATCTTGCCCTGAACAAGCAAGTATTTGTATGGGAAGAAGGTTTGGGGGGCCATGAATAATGGATTCTCTTCCCACTAGTGTTAGTTCTGTGGTGCTGATAGGACTAAAAGAGCAAACCTATCCTGCTCCTCTTATGGCTGGGAAATTGTTCTGGCTTTACAGATCAGAGTTCAGCCATCTGGGGAACTTGCTCAACTCTGCTCTCATTTCCAAAACTGCAGGATAAATTATGTGCACATCTGATATTCGTTGGGATTTTTCTTGAAGCACAGTGTCAAGGGGCTGATAAAAGAGACACTACATTTTCTGTGAGCCAGCAGAACCTTTTTCATTCATACCCCATCACTGCTTGCTTGAATAGCAAATGGAAGCAGGCTGAGAAAAATGTCTGAAATGACTTGGGGGGGGGTGTTGCAGCTCTTGGGAGGATGCATTAACTTCTTGTGAGTTGGAGCATTAAATCTGCTTTCATGTCAGGGAAAGGATTGAGATCTGTTACGCCCAATGGTTAGAGTGAGAATGGGGTTTGTACATTTTTAACATGAGCTCAACTCAACAACCAGAGAAGCTGAGATTTGGGTGAAAATGGCTGGGAGTCTGGCTGATAATTGAATCAAACAGGCAGCCAAGGCAAGGACATGATGAGAAAGAGCCCACACTGCAAGTCCCCAAATCCTTGCTGAAAACTGCTGCCTGCAATGAGGGCTGTGCAGAGGTGGGACAGATTGGAGCAGGTTTGTCAGCAGGGGAAGGTGAGCTGGGCAAGGGGAAGGCAGCATGAGGCAGAAATCAGAATGATGAAACCACAGACCTGTGTAAGGACTGGGGTCTAGTGGAAGGAATGGCATCGGGGTTGGAGGAAAGGACAGGAGTCAAAACTAAGCAATTGTTTGCAGTTACTTGCTGCAGCTAAGAAACATGTTCAGCTGTTGAGAGACTAGAGGACATTCGATGTTTGATGGATGAACAAGCTGTCAAGATGGTGGTGCTGTGCTGCCGTGGTTTATCTAGGACCTTTGGTCCAGGAGCTATGCACTGGAGGGTGACACCAATAAGCCTGGAGGAGGCAATGCTTGAGGGAGTTTTCTTCCGGTTTGCCTTTGCCAGTGCTGTGGGGAGACAGCTTCAGTCCCTAGAGCCAGTGCCAGTCCTTCAGAGATCAACAGCCAGACCCCAAATATTAAAATATGCCTGGTGGGGCAAAGTCACTCTGGTTTCTAATGCTGGTGCTTTTGAGGATCTAGCTTGCCAGCTTTGTCTGTAATTCCAAGACCTAAACACAGACTTTTCAAGTGAGGAGTTTGGTGGATGTTTTGTTTTTTTGGTTTTTTTAATTGAAGTTAAAAGGAGTTGGGTTTTTTGAGATGCAACTCAAGTGCAGATAAGATGCAGGAATTTCCACATCAGATAGTGCACAAGGTGTGACACAGCTGCTGCTGCCTCCAGCGTGTCAAGGGCTGGTGTTGGTTGGCTTGCAGGTAGTCCTTGCAAGCCAGGCTCATGCATGTGCTGCTGTTCCCTAATGAGACATCCTAACCACATTCCTAACTGGGAGGCATGACTGAAGAGAATACAGTAACTCCATGATTACAGGAATTTAGGACTTCTTCAAGGAAAATATTCCATGTGAGACCTGTGGCACATCACAAGCTTCCAAAACTTCAGGCTAGCTTTCAGACAAACAACAACAACAAAACAGTAGCTAAGGTTTTTCTCACTTTTGAAAAATTTTTGGTTTTTTGAATGCATTTTTAATGCAAATACCCAAAACTGGGGTATGTCCCAAAGCCTTCTGATGGTGCTTTTGTTGTATCAGTTAACTAAGGAAATATCAATGAACTGAGCCCGCAGCAGCAACAATCCATGCCTGCCTCCCCCGTGGGCACGGGTGAGCTCAGACACAGCCCCAGGAAACCAAAAGGCAGCCTTTGTGCTGTGTGTTGGGTTGTGCTAAGGGAGCAGGACTGGGATGTGTGACAGACCTTGTCCTAATAAAATACTGTTTAGGACTTGCTTTTTTCTTAGGAATTATTTCTTCCTGCCTTGGGAAACCTATAATTAGGAGTTGGAGGGGAAAGAAAAAATAAGCTGTTTATTTAGATGTAGAGAAATATTTCCAGTTCTCCACTGTAGCTCTTAAAAAAAATTTAAAAATACACACATACACATATATGTGGCATGTCTGTGAATAGCTTTATAAAGCTCCTCAGGTAAAAGTAACAGAAGAAACCTTTACCACCTAGAATTGGAGCATCTGTGTCAGTTTTCCTGTGCTCTGCCTGCTGCTCCAAGTGAGTGTGATGAATCACGTAGTGTCTGCAGATCTCAGTGTGTCTTAGGAGCCTGTGTCTCCAGTGAAAAGACAGTTGGACTTTGTTATCCAAGTTTTCTGGGCTTTCTTGTATTTTTATTAGTAATCACATGTTGAGAATTTCCTACTGTATTTTGTTATAAGCATTTCTTTGATAAACATCATGAATCTTACCTGAGTGAATTCTGCGTTCTAGGAAAAATGGTTGCTTGATCATTTTAAAAAGATGATACACTTGATTATCAGCCAGAGGCTGAGACCAGCCCAAGTCATGAGAGCTTGGCAAAACAGGCCAATTTTTCAGCAGAATGTAATGAGTGTTGAACAACATTGTTGGGATCAGTGCTGTGCTGTTAGAGATACAAAGTCTGATGCCAAGAAATGGTGCTTTTAGGCAGTGAAAGATGATGTACGCTGAATTTTAAGCACTTTTGCTGGCCTACAGGGAAGACAAAAAATTTAAAAGCTGCAATAAACCCCTGTTCAGCAGAACAAAATCCAGCTATTAATACAGAGGTTACATCGTGTTTCTGACCGGGGTTTGGGTCTTTGGGGTATGTAAATTGTACTGTCAGAGTTTAGCGGTCCAGGATGTTCATATATGTAAGGAAAAACCCACTAAAACTCACTAACATGAGAAGTGTTTCACTGTAGAGGGGGAAAGAAAAAAGGCAGCTGAAGGCACTACCAGTGTGTTCCTTCAGCTGTTTGAACATGGGAATGGTGAATGCAGGACCTTCTTAAGTATGGGAGTGTGAGCAATCAGCAGTTTGGACATGCCAAAAAATAATGCCTGACAGCCCTAATTTATATTAAAAGTTAGCTATTACAATCTTTAAAGGGTAGAAGTTGATCTTAACAGGTTAATCTCTATTTCAGAGATTGGTTTTGGGTTTTTCCAATACTCAGTTTGATTAGGATCTGCTGCGCTGAGTTAGTCTTTTTCCAAGCATCCCCAAGACTAAGGTGATACTTTAAAAGGGAGGGCTTTGTATGGTTAATTTACAATAGATTTAGAGGCAAGGATTTGGTTTCTACTCCCACTGAGTGTCCAGTCTAAGAAAGGAGGTAATGATAGCCCACTTTTGCAGGCTCTTCACAAGATTTGCTGCTGCTTCAGCAGCTCACTGGTGCCTGTGTGGGCTCTTAGTGTTTCAAAGGCAGTTAGCAGAAGGGTCAAGCATTAACAGCTTCCACACAGCGCTGAAGTTTAGCTGCATGTTTGGAAATTAATATTTTAAGGTGTCTGTCCTCCTACTATGTGATCGGTGTAATTACACAAGCAAAACCGGCATTTGCTACATGGAAAAGGATTGACCTGTTTAACAGCAACACTGGGATTAATGACTGTGAGGGTGAAACAGGCTTGGAAGGATTTGATGGAGAAAGCCCATTAGTCATGGGCTTGCCAAGACTGCTAGAATATGA
>VZTG01003212.1:657252-735068 GCA_013397845.1 Melanocharis versteri | reverse complement strand
TTTTTTTTTTTTTTTGTAAGTGTGGTATTACAAAAGGCACCCTCAGCTCCTCAGATAGAAACACGGTTTTGAAATGGAAGCAGCAGTCAGCCACAGGACAAGTTCCAGAAGGGCAGTGGTCTGCAGGGCATTAAGTCTTCATTTGAGGAAAGACAGGTAAACTCTACAAAGCAGTTGATAGTATGGACCTTTGGCAGGCTCCTTCCAAGCTTTTAAACATGGGTAACATTTGATTGTTCTTTCAGTCTTCAAAGATCAATGCAAACCTTTATTTTCTATAAATAATTTAATAAATACTTTTGTTTTACAATGATACAACAAATAACAAATTCATAGCAAATGAGTCACAAAGAATTTAGGATCAGTATACTTTAATAAGGTATCAGTGTCAAAATACATTTCCTTATCAAGTTAAAGTTCCCATACAGTTATAATATTGTCAATAAGAATTCAGCAATATAGATTATGAAATAATTATGATAAAAAGTATGATTAATATTAAGACATGGAATATTTTTTCAGAGTGTTTTAGTAAACTGTTAGGGTATAACATTTTTAATGCTGAAACTACACAAATAAGAAACAGAAGAGCAGTATTCAAGTGTCTTTAATCCTTGAAGCCTTAAGTCTGTGCCACTGCAAATTTGTCAAATCTGAATGGCCAATTTTCATCAGATGTTGATGCTTACAATAAATTTTTTCCACGCAGTAATAATTTCACTTTAGGAGTAGATTATTTTTGGTAATAAACTCTTGAAAGATTGCCTACAATAGGGAGTATATTTTTTTTACATCATGTACCCATAACAAAAGGTCTCCAGCTTTTCTAAGTATGTGTGGTTAAGACTCGCTTAATACAGCGAACTCTGAAGTGCTCTATGAACCCAAGGCTCTCTCCAGGCAAGTGTCAGTGCATGATATAAAGCAATTTAATACACCAGGCTTCAGCAGACTCTGAAGTCTCAAAAATATATTTTTGTTCTAAGTTTCTGGGCCAGACTTTTACCTTTAGTACTTTGCCACTGTTTCATTTTCTTCAATGAATCTACAGTGATTTATACCAGTGGAGGAAACAAGATGCTAGATCCCAACATAGATCTAAGTCTGTATGTATTTTAAAGTCAGAACTGCTCACCTGCCTATTATTGTAATATTTTTGCTGTTTAGAGATGTTGTAATTTAAACTTTCAAAACCCCTTGAAAGCATTAAAAGACCTATTTTTCAAATATGTGCATGACAATTAATGATAGTTGGAAAGGAGCTCTGAAAACGTCTGGCTGCCTTTTAATGACTTTTTAGCTACTGATTAATGTAAGGCAAGTAAAAATGAGAGACCTCCCTGCTGGCTATTCATCTCACTATGCAATGCCTAATTCTTTTTGTCTAATTATAACTGAGTTAGCCTAATACACTGGGAAATACTACTTTAAGATTTGTTGATCCAATATTGGAATTATACTGCTAGCTAGCATATAAAATGAAAAAGGGTAACATTAATCAGAGGTGTTAGTACTGGCCACTGCTCCGATTCCTGAAATATCAGCAACATCATAACAAATACTACAAGTTTGTAGCAGAAACAGCTCTTAAAGTAGTTGTGTCATAGTTATAGCAAAAGTACCAAGAGATGATTAACAACTGACCCAGAGAGTGATAATAATTAAAAAAAAAAAATCTGTTTTGTGTAAAAAATAAAGGCAACAACAAAGAACAAAATAAGAAACCTCAACACAAACGAAAACACAGGTCTAAATCCTCCACTGGGGCAAATCTGTAGGACTCCCTTGGCTGTAGAGCTAAGCCAGATTAAGGCAGCTGAGAATGTGGCTTGCTTCTGAGGAAAAAAAGCTTAAACTGTGCAACTTTCACAGATACCCACAAACATTGCATTTCACCATTCACATTTCTTTCAACAAAGTGTATAAAAATGAAGGAAAGGGATGGGAGGCAGAAGGCTGGGATTTTTCCTTAGTATGCTTTCCCAAAAGTTATTAAAGTTACAATAAAATAAATGCTGGAAAACAGAAAAACTCAAAGGATTTTAATTTGGCAGATCAACAAAAAAACTGTGGTTGGAGATCAAATTTGTTTCATTCATCTTTGGCAATAAAAATATATCTTTGCAGTACTGCAGCCAAAGTATCACATGATGAGGCATTTATACCACAGCTTTTTATTAGCATGAAATTTGAAAAAAAATTCAGAATATAAATTACAGGTAATGAGATAAGGGGAGGGTAATCAAACTCTCTAAACACCACTTTAATTGCAATAGAGAAAATACAGTAGATGTATTTCTTTAATATGAATAATAAAGTGAGTAACTTCAAAAGGCCACTATTTGGTAATGTGGACAGGTTCAATATCTAAGTAAAATCCTGTAAAGGTGTACTGGTATTAGAAATTGTCTACTTGCAAAAATATATTTAAAAACTGAAGCTGTTTTGAACAGTATAGGCCACGGATCGTTGCGGGATCGCTCAGGTCGCCTGGTCCAGCGCTCGGAGCAGTTCGCTGCCCTGCAGCAGCGTCGAGCTGCCCAACACAGGCACGTTCACCTCACAGTCATATCTTGTCAGCTCAGGCAACAAGTACGGTTCAAAGGAGGGCCCCAGCAGGCGACTGGTCATACCTGGAACACAGCAGTGAAGGAAGTTACGGTGCTGAGACCAGAAGGGGCACTTGTTCCCTCCCACCTCTTCTGTTTGCACCGGTTTCGTTCTGTTTTTATGTCAATATGTCTCAAACCACCAGCATTTCCAGGTGTCAAAGCAAATTTGTGCTCTGCCCCACCTTAAACTGCTGCAAGAGTGTCACACAAACAAGTGCAGTTTTTCAGCTCCACCCCCAAATTTAGATTGTTCTGAGAAAAACTATATCGGTGCAGATGAGGAAAGCTGTAGTAAAAGACATGGTTTCTGAGTTGACACCAATCCCGTCATGTATTAACAAGAACAGATACACGTCCCCTTTAATTACTTATTTCAACATTTAGAAGGCACATGTTAAGACCCTAACCTACAAACTTCCATATCAATGCTGCAGGAAAGTTGTTTAGTACAATGTAATAACCAAGTCCACCACAAGACAAAAGTATGGATGAAGGATGACAGGACGTCTGAGGTGAAAAGGTGTTAAGTTTAACTGAAATGAAGGGTAAACATATTTTTCTCATATATGTATATGTAAACATTACAGTTTCACACTAAACCACAGGAGTAATTTTTTGTGCTATATTTGGATCTTACTTTATCATCGTCCTCCATATTTTTTGTGTGGTTTTTTCCCCATGGAATCAGTATTGGAACAAAATACCAACATTTTCCAATTTCTGTGTTTGACAGCTCTTACCTGATGCTTTATGAGCTGGCTGGACACTGTAGTCCTGACAATGGGAACTGTAAAACAGAGGGGGAAACGCTCCTGCTTTCAAGTTCTCACCCGGACTGTCACAGGTGGGTTGATGCTGCTGCTGCTGTTGCTGCAGTTGACTCATTGGTTGGCTCAGACCTCTTGAGTTACAGAAAAATTCATCTGTTATTTAAATAGTAGGAAAAAAAAGTTAAATGAAGCCAGTGTAATAATTACAGTAGATAATACTGATCCAAAGCAAAGTGAACCTCGGCGTGATGGTGTTACAGCATAGGCAAATCTGCGTCTGATCACAGAGGAAGTCTAGAAACAGCCCCAGCTCTAGCAGCACTACTGCAGTCAAGATATGCTTGTGTAAGGAAAGAAAGTGTTGTAGAGAAACAGTATGTGTTCTAGCTCTGAGATATTCCCACCTTGGATCAGCAGGAGGTACACACAGCTCCATTAATTTCTGTTCCCTCCAAAGCAAGTGTGTGAACATACATGAAACCAACTAAACGGTATTTATCAAATGTACCTTTAAATTGTTCAGCTCTTAGTGATACAACTTGATCTTTAATTTTAGCTTAGTGTAATATTTACACAGCTTATTTACATTTCCTTCTGAAAGAGCTTTTTTCTCTATTCAACCTGTCTTAAAATGGTGTTTCAGTACGTAACATTGCAAAACCACTTTCTTTTGTCTTACCAGTAAGAACACTTGTGCTGAGAGACTTCTTTTCTGTAACCAAGGAACAGTTTTCCCCCTTGAGAAATTTCATTCTCTTCCACATTAAGTGAGATGGGTTAATGACAGATGGATCTCCCTAGAATGAGAAGGGAAGCAAAACAAACAATTACACTGATGACCGTGGTGAGCCCAAAGTTGTGAAGGGAATGCATTTCTCATGATTACCCCACTCAGCTGTTGCAAGGCTTGTTCTTCATAATCCAGTTGTCGCTTCAGTTTCAAACTGTTAGACAGAGCAAGTCTTGCTGGGTTTACATCTATGCCTCGTTGTCCAAAAGCATCCAGGGACCTGTGGAGAGGAGAGCTTTGTGAGTGCACAGCAAGGCAAATCAAAATCATCTTGTTCATTTATACAGATTCTTCTTTCATTTAAAGACATTTAAAGTGTCTGAGACTTGCCAGTGGACAGATCTCGAACATCAAATGTTTTTACTCCCTTTTATTAGTCATCCTACCATCTTTAGAAACTTTCGATGTTTGGGATCAAAGACTTATGAAAGTTTAGCATAAACAGCCCCTGGGGATCTCCAGGCAGACAAAAAAAGGCTGTGGGAAAGAAAGTCATGTAATTTTTAAGAATTGGATTTGAGAGCCATGCAGGACCCCTTGCTTTACATACTAAGTATGAACACGCAAGTTGCTGACTGGGGACAAACCCTTTCTTTCCAGATGCACATGTAGACACTGGTATTTCTGCCAACAAGAAATCCCAAAAAGCAAGCTGCACAGCTTAGTATTTTAAAATGACACCATTGCTATTTTATGTACTTCCTGAACATGTCAGTGTGAGCAACATTGAAAACTCAAGAGCTACAGAGAAACTTCTAGCTATGAGGCAACTTCTAGGACTGCGCCCTCTGATCTACATCTCATCACATACTATTCACATGTGTAAGAAAGCAAACAAAAAGGTTGTAGAAAAAGAGCCTGCAATTTAAGTCTTGACTGTAGTATTTACATATGCCAGTAATGATGTACTTTCATTCCTCCCTCTTCCTCATTTTCTGTTGTGCAGCAAATACATGCAATGTAAGAAAGTATGTGCGTGTCCCTGCTACTGCTGGACCAGTAGGTCTTTTTGGTACTGTTTTTAAATTGCATAAAGTCAAGCATGCTTTGCAAAATTACTGGTGTAATTTTAACCGGGCGAGCAGGAAAATCATTTGCGTATCCTTACAGGCAATGAAAAATTAGCCCACTTCTGCTTCCTCCAGACTCACTGCCACTGGGAGAGAACCACATAATTTCCCCAGAGCTGCAGTCTGATGCCTATCACAACAAATCGTTTCAGCTGAATTGAGAAGAAATAATTGTCAAGATTATGACCCTTCTCATTTCCCAAAATATTTTCTGGGTAAATATACGTAGCTATACCACAGAAACACGTACCTTTTTTTATATATAGGCACCCTCTGAGAAGTTATTGGTGGCCCCGAGGGGGAACTTGATAGGGATCCTGAGTATTTATCCATGAGTCTCCATTTCGCAGGAACATATTCTAATGGAGGGTCAGGTGGCCACTGGGTGTTTGGTCTTCCTCCCATCGAAGACAGGGGAGTGCTGGCTTGGTCATGGTATGGTGGCAATGATGACCTACTCATATTGTTGAAGAACACTGATGACAGGGACCCATGACCAGAGTTAATTTTTTCATTTGATAGCTGTGGGCAATATTTCTCTGGGAGGAATTGATTCTGTGAAGTAGGAGCGAGGGGTTGGAAGATGGTACTCATGCTACTTAGACTCTGCTGGGTATTTTGTGCACTTTCAGAGAGAGGACGCTCTTCTTGGCAGATGGGGCTGAGCTGGAAATCTTCTCCATCCATAGGAATGTAAGGAGCCAAGGTTTCAAGGTCCAGTTCATTGAAGTCAGTCTGTGCAAAGATAAAGTAAGTTCATAAAGAAACTGTAAGTTAGTAATAGTTGTGGCAGTTGGTGTGATATGGAATACTAATAGATGCAAAGCTGAAAAGTCACTGTACGCCAAATTTACCTAATGAAACTGGCCAACTCCCGTTTAAAGATGTCTTGTTTCTGTGCTAGCATACATGGTCATCATATCATCAGCAGCAAAATTAAGACAACAAACTGAAGGAAAAAAACTCTCAGAGGAGCAATATTTGTTAAAGCAGCTTGCATGCAGCCTCCAGCATCACTGTGATCTGAAGTAGATGTTATTTCACTAAGTTTTGAATAACTCGTCTGTCAAGACTCTACAACATGTGGCATGTAGTTCAACCTCAGGCTTTTTCATGTTAAAATAGAAAACACAGCATTCTCATAATCCAACTACGTAAAAAGGTGTCTAAAAATGCAAAAGTTGAAAAAATTTAGCCAGAAGGACACTATCACGCTTAAACCTGTATTCTTTTTTCCCTTGGAGGACTAGTCCTACCCACACTCACTTCTCTTGGCATTTGAGCAGAGCTGAACAGAGGATAGTCGATGTTGGCTCCCCAGTCAGCTCATAACACCCCTGCAGCACTTTTCTAACACTCATTTTTCCCCCCAAAACAGCTGATGTGGTGGGACACACCTGAGCAAGCAGATGCTGAATCTGACAATACTGAAAGTTTGTACATGGCAAGTCTTGCACTGAATTTCATCCTGATCTTATCTTTCATCCTTGTCTCCTATCTGTCCACTCTTCTCTTGCTTTCATTTCTGTTTCTATGTCCTGACTTAGATGAAATTTCTTCAGAACATGGATTACAGCCTACCTAAGCCTGCAAATTGTGTTGGCAAATTGAAGCACCTAATTTGGGCTCTAGCACCCCAAACTTTCTGTAGGATTAATAGATGGAGATGAGTGTGAGGTCTGAGCTACCCATCAGCAGTGCCTGTTCCTTTCTCTCAGCTATAAAGTACAGGCTCTTCACAAAGGCATTTCAATTAAATATCTAAAGTTACGTAAGCTGAATCAGGCTCACACCTTTTATTCACTAGCTCACTTGCTGTAATGTTATAATAGTGGGTTTATTTATTTATAGGGAAAATTTCTACACTCACACCGTGATTAGAATACAGGAGATGGAGACTCTATGTTACTTTATGTGCACGTAATTTTCAAGTCTCTCTGAAAACTTCTCAGAGGCAAAAGAGGAATCATAAATCTAAAATGAGCTTTCATTTTGTAGTTAAAGGAGATATGTGCTATGAGGGGCATTCCTCTCTTGTTTGGTTGTTTTGCAAGAACTAGTTTATTTATATTTTGTTCTAGAAAGGATGTTTACTCATTAGTAATTTGGCTGGATTTAAAAACAAATTGCTGCTGCTTATATTCCTTATCCAATCTACAGAAGCCTCCAACTTTTGAAAGCTCTCTGGTGATCCTTTCTTCTCAGCAGTGCCACCACAGTGACACTCTAAACCTGGTGCTTCAGAGAGTTAGGGACAGAGATTGACAAGGCAGCTTTTGGAAGTGCACGTTTTGTTAATGTGCATCAAAGATTTGATGTACATGTGTAAATGCAGTTTACATGCTGTATCCCAGTATCTGCACACACAACATGCAGCTGTACTGTCTTGGTGGCTTTTGGAAGAGATAGTTCATTACCTGGGAGGTGCACTGACTTTTTGATTCTGTGTCCATGGCAAAAAGTTTTTCAATCACCTCGATCTTAAGATCTTCATCCACAGAACTGTAATAATCTCCTGGGCTGCTGGGCTGCATGGAAATAACAATTTGTTATAAGCAGGAAGACAACCACAGTACTGGCTTAGCATCATGTCATTTATACCATGCTGTTATTCAGTAACAGATCTTTCCTACTAAAAGTGAATGGCCAGTGTTCTCCTAACCCAAAACTGTCCACTTCTGTCATAAGCTTTTCTCTGACACAAGATTGTCAGTACAAAACATAGGCACCCATTACAGGAAGTCATCTTATTTTAAATGTTTTTTGGCAACTTAGGCCAGGAACAAGAAATGTACACCATTAAATACTTTTGTCAAGAAAGAAGATGCTTAGCAATACCTCCATGCTTTTCTTAAGACTGGATGCCTTTTGTAAGAGTGGCTCCAGCTCTTGGGGGCAGTGCCATGGAAGCAATTTCATTCCTTCAGTGGGAAACTCGAAGGAGCTGCTCTCAAAAGCCCGACTTGGCTAAGCTTCCTAAAAGCTACAGCTTCTACTTAACAGGAGGAGGATGGGTCTGGGGCAGTGCTCCCAGTGGCCACACAATTTTACATTGGCTTTTTATATAAGGCTAACTCCATGGAAGGTGGCAGCATGTTCTCCTACTAGTTGTTTTATATGTTACAGTAATTACTGGGGGACAGCTGGGAGACAATGAGGACTGCAGTGTGAAGCCAGGATATTGTTCCCATTTGATAGTTTTCCTATTGATTCTTAAGGCATGATGCAGTATAGGAAGGATAGAGATAAGCTGGGCCTTGCTAATAAGCAGTGAGACAGGACAGCTAACACAAAAATGTTGTCTACATACATTGATGGGATTTGCAGGGGACAAAAGATAGCATGCTTTTAATGTTTTTTTAAGCTCTTACCGTGGAACAGCTACTGTTGCTGCTTGCACTCGGAGTACTGCTGCCAGGTGCAATCTGAGGCATTGTAAAGGATGGTATTGTCAGTGTTTCGCCTTGAGCAGGGTGGCTTTTCACTTCCACTGGCCATGCTTTGTTTGGTGTCAAAACAGCATTGGTGAAGGCAGGGCCTTCCTCAAACTTCTGTGTTCCTGGATGGAGTTTTAACAATATTAATGAATACTTTTAGCTGGTGCAGTGTTATGATATAACTGCAGCTATTCATTAAAAGTAAACACTGCTCCTAGTTGCCATGACAATAAGTTGGCATAGAATTAATGCATGTTATTTAGTCAGCAAGAAAGCCTGATTCTGCTCTCATTCACAGAAATTTTCCACTGGTGTGAGCATGTGGGCTCTTCTAGCCATTACTCCCAATTTGTACACAGAGCAAACAGACCTTGTCTATTAAGTTTCTAAATGTAGGCTCACATGTGGGTCTTTGTTGCACAAAAATAATTTATACAAATACTAACCAAAATCCAGGGAAATAATGGCATCACCAGGTGTTGGTGCCAGCTGAGCAAGTTCCTCTGGTTCTTCCTTTAGCTTAGTAAACAAGAAGTCACTCTTCTCTGTCGCAGGGATGCTGCTGTCATAGGCAGTGTTCATTGTCAGCAGGTGAGGCTTGAAGAGTGATTCTGTTTGGTCCATGGAGAACACAACATCGTTCTTCTCAATTTCACTAAGAAGAGAATAGGTTTTAGGCATTTTGTACCGCAAAGATGAAAGATGTGGATAAAGTAGGCAGCACAAACTCTCTGAAGCTGGGGCTATAGGAGCATTTTGGCCTCTCGGTCGCATGCCAGGCTCTCGACAGGCGAGGCACAGTTCCAGCGTTGCTGAGCACCACCATCTCGGATGACGCAGAGAGTGTGGTCAGGACTTCTGTGGGAATACTCAGGGCTTTGTTGCTCTGCTTTTTAAAGGGATGTAGTCGAGGCTGTAATGACCCAGACTATCACTCAAATAAGTATTTCCTATTTTGGCCCCAACTAGGACCAAAAAACTTGAGTTTTGCCAAATGAATGCAAAACTTCTGATTGGTCCTGATTTTTAAGGCTGTTAACAGCTTCTCCTAGCAACATACGGTACAATTACTACTTAGTTTTATCTCTTGGTCACAGCATTAGAAAAACAAAACACATTAGCAATGGTGTTACACAATAAAGTCTTCGGTGCAGACCTTATACTATGTTGTATGAGCACAGCAGCTGCTCTGCAGAGGAGAAAGGCTGTGGTGTATTTCAACAGCGCGTATGGGAACAGGCATGCCACATTTTTCATCGATGTCTAACATCAGTAAACAAGACTGAACAAACATGACTAAACTGATTTTGGAACAACAACGCTGAATAAATAGACCCTTGAAAAGTTCCTCCAAATATTGCGTTTCTCCAGCACGTGAATGCACACGTGCTCTGGTGTGTGCCCTGAACCCACCTCAGCACGTAGTTGACGCAGACAATGCACTGGGGCTGCAGGTTTCGGGTATTGTAAATCACTGTTCCTTGGGTCTCCAGCCATACGTATCCCCCATGCTTGGCAAGCATACGGTACTGGCCCGTCACCACTTGACCTTTTGTACACACTGAGAAAAGGGGACAGAGGTATAAATAATGCAGCAGGACAGGAACACACAATATCTAACACTTGTTTTAAATACACCCGCTTCTGAGTTTTCGTTATGCAGAAGTGCACTGAGGCATTTGTGAACAAGGATGTGCATAACTTTGGGGAAATTCAGCCATTTGAAAAACAAAAGGGAATGTTCATTTGAGGCTTCTACTCCAGATTGAAAATTTGTGTTCTGGCATTTGAGTTCTTGAGATCATCTGAATCTTCAGATCAGAACATGGAATTTTAAAAATTTAATATAATAATCCAACTGCTCCCAGAATAATGCCTGCTGACTGCATGTTTCTTGAGTCCCTGTGGTAGACATGTCTCAGCTTGGGCTCCCAAACTAATCTGCAGAAAAGCGAATTTATTGAGGAAACTATTTATAGTTTCCTTATTTAGGTGATTGATAAATATAAAAATCAGGTGATTCAAAAGCTATATTCGCTAAGAATTTTTTAAAAATTAAGATCTTACAGTAGTAATATCACTCTTTAAAAAGTATCAAAATTAAGAATAGTAAACAGGACTGCTTTGTCTAGACGAAAAAAAGCTGAACTACTATATTTCTCCCTCTGATTGAACTGTGTTGTTCCTCTGTGAGAGCTTGGAATTAGCAACCTAGAAGAAACCAAGACCCATGTGACCAAATCAAATGATGTTTATTTAACTCTGTTTTTCGAACTGTCTTGTGTTTCTCAAACAATAAACTGACAGTAGTATAACTTGGGTTTAAAGCTTCTATATGTTTGAAGGGTGAAATCTGTAGCCCTGCTATACCCCAATATTTTGCAATATTTGCAGAGAATGAGTTTTCACTGTGGAGCTTTGGACTTCTGAGATGTAAAGTTTTATGATGTCCTGTCTGTTGTAATTCAAAGCTGTTGGTGAAGGAAAAATAATGTTGATCAATGGCAAAAAAATTAGGGCTGGAGTAGACAAGCAGTACTTGCACTAATAAGAGCTTGTACTTGTAAGCAGACATAGTCACACTGAATAGCAGCAAAGTGGGAACTGGCTGAACTAAAACTTTTGACCACGCATTGGCAACCTTTCCTTTTCAACAGGTTTTACATGTATGCCATCAAACTAATGCCCTAGAAATAATGCAGCTTGACTCAGGAAGACTGGAAAATTGATACTGTGGTCTTTTTGCAGAAAAATTCCTTGTGAATGTGGCCCTTAACAGAAGCTATTTATTGTCAGCCTCTCCTACATCGCCACCCAACAAATGTACAAATCCAGGCCTGTGAAATACAACAACTGTTTTGCAGATAATTGTTGCAGTGTTTATCCCTCTATTTCTGAAGTTTGTTTGTTTTCTTCCTAGGAGTATTTAATCATCCTTCATTTAATTTATTTAGACAAAGTAGAACATTACTTTTATTGATTAAATACTTCTGGTGGAACAAAATCAAAAGGCTTTCATTTCAAAGTGTTTTAGTGACTGGACTGTTCTGCTCTGCTTGTGAAACATAATTACACTGCTTCCTAATCATCAGCTCATCAATAAGAGTCACAGTGTAGGCGCCTGTTACATTACAAAGAAGCTTTTTACTGCTTTAATCTTTTTTATTATTATTATTCAAAGCATGTCATGTTCTGATATAATAAAGTACAGCAGAATCCCTCCATGGGGTAATCTCATAAATTATTAATACACTTGTAACTGCTGACTTTGTTATCAATGCTACATTTAAGGTTCTGCCTTCAGAGTGAACTTCTCACTTCTCCCTTTATTTTTTTATTCTTTTTATAAAGTATACATTACCTGCATCTGTACAGAACTAGTTACATATCAATGAAATAGGCTCCAATTATATCCCTTATCTTTGTGTGGAGAGAGGGGGAAGGCAGGGATGAATTTAATAGAACACAAAGCCATGATTCTCTTGGAAGGCCTGCTGAACTTCTGCAATGTACTACCAAGTGGCAGGTCCCAGGTGGTGACACTCAACTCCCCACTGAAGTCGGCAGCAAAATTACCACTGGCTTTAATGGCAACAAGACCAGCTCTTAGTGGAAATTATTATATTTAATTGCTGAATCAGAAAATACAGTTCTATAGTCAATCTGCTGTGTAGATTTATGTAGCAAGACAGAAATTTGCATCTTGCTTGTGTAACATAAAAACTGGGGTATGTGAAACACTGCAAAGCTAATCTTCCATGCAATAGTGACTAATTAAGACTCTCGTACTTGCTCTGCAACTGTACTTCCAGCCATGAACAGAAGCACTATCATGGCTTGCTAGAACGTGAGGTTATTTCACCTCAAGAAAAAAAACCCAACCCTTCAGTGCAGTAAAGCTGCAATAAACATGATTTATCACTAAATTAGAAGGAAGCAAAGGGAAGGAGTTCTGCTTTGTGCAAGAGATTAATTTGAGGTTTTTCTTTGCACACTTTGGTCTCCTTCCCCTATTTCCTATGCATGTTTACAACATTAACTGGTGGGCACTGTCAGAATAATTGATGACTGCATTACTGGAAGGAGATATACCCTATACATAGCATATTTCTAATAAAAAATATTGTTTAATAAATCCGAGTGTGTGCTGAACATGAATTCTGAGGTGGATATTTCCACATACAAAAGGACGTGGCCAGAGAAAATGAGTAAGTTCTGTATAGCCACATGCTTGGAAGAACAGGTAAGGTCTGTATAAGCTCTATACCTGTTTGGTTACCCTGTGCATTACAGCATCTCAGTGGCACACATTGAGAACATGGAACCCAGGCATTTCCTATTTGAAGGGTTTATGTGTGTTTTGTCAAGTCACAGCTTGCTGTCACTTTGTCTCTGTGGTTGTTCTCTGGCTTGGTAAGAAGCCTGATGGTCCCAGAAGACACGGGAACTACTTCTCTTGAAAAAACTAAAGGGGTCAAATTTGCTGGCCATTTAAACTGATGGTTCTGTTGTGAGAAACCACATTTATCACAGCATAGACTTTGGTCCTGTGCTTCCAACAGTAAAAAGATAATCCATGCTGACCCTGTGCTATCATAAATCCTATGGAACAGTTTGATCCTAAACATTTATAACCTGTGCAGTGCCTTGAGGACTTTTGCTGGTGTAACACTACCCCTCTAAGACTTACTCTAGCCCTTATTCTGCTTCTTGATCAGACCTTGCACCCTGCAGCAAGTCTGTAGGACTTGGCCCTTTTCAGTGGGCACAAATGGCATCTAGACACACACCCTGCACTACATGAGGTTAATTGAATTGCTGGAGTGAGAAGCAACGTCTGTAAGTGCCTGGTCATGGTGGCTGCTAGAAACTCTCCAGAAATCTTCACATGGACAAGTAACTCAGTGCTCCCATTTCATTAGCTAGATAGGGATAACTAACAAGGGCTTGCTCACCCTCCCTTTCCCGTTACCAAATGGATTGCCAGCTCCCATTTTATTCCCTCCTTGGTGGTGTCCGATTCTTAGAAATCCAACTCAATGATTCAAAAGTACCAGTGCAGCACAGCCCCTGATTTCACAGGATGACTTTCAATACTCCAGCATAGGATATGAACATCCTATCTATAAATATCACTTATTCATTTTTACTGGTAAAAACACTAAAATATTACCTAAGAAACAATTTAACACTTTACATTCCCAGATAACTCTCACTAAGCATGGGCTGATCTATTTTTTTTTTTATTTTAAGCAGCTTTGGAAACAGGATGATTCATATCAACACTGTTTTACAGCACACAACTTTCATCACTGCCAAACATTTCTTCAAGAAACATTTCAACTTAGAACTGTCCTGAATCTCTGCCATTGGAGCTAACCCCTTAAGGTCAGACAGTTATTCTTTGCTGCAACTTTTCTCTGGGAAGTCCAGAAACACTTTCTGTAAGTCTATTTGGTGGGCAATTCCCTATAGACATGACCTAAGTCATGGGCTTTTTCCTGAGGACAGAGGCCTTCATCACAGCAACTACAAAGTGTGTGGAGTTTTTTCTTTTGATCTTGTAGGTTCCAGTCTAGCTGCTTTGCTTTGTTTCTATATAAAGAGCATCTGCAGAGGTTTTAGTGATGTGTTGCTGGGAACTGTCCAATAAACTGGTTCGGGGGCCGTAACAGCCAAGGGAGGGAAATGTCATTTGTACATTAGGGCACCACCTTGTCTCCAGCCAAAGCATCAAGTCTTAAGACAGACTGAAGATTTAAATCCAATTATTTTAAGACACCTGATGTGAAAGAGATGGAAATTTTAACTGTGTGGCCTGCTAAAGAGAGGGATCTTGGATCTGATCTCTGCTCCCAGAATAATTCAGGTACTTTAAGAACAGCTAAAACTGGCAGTTCCCATAGGCATAACAATAATAAGAAGCAGCTGTTCCTGGCAGTAGGTATTATTTGTATAATGAATATCCTTTTTAGAATATCTCCTTGCACATCTACTTTGGATGGGGAAGATAGCTGTTATTTGGTAACATGAGAGAGACATTCAAAAAACCACTGCAATAACATCTTCCTATTTCCCTTTAGCTCTGCCTGATGAGCCCAACAGCACATGAGAAAGATAATCATAGAATGGTTTGGGATCTTTAAGGGGCCTTAAAGGTCACCTAGTTCCAGCCCCTGCCATAGGCAAGGACACCTTCCACTAGACCAGGTTGCTCTGAGCCCCATCCAGCCTGGCCTTGAGCACTTCCAGGAATGGGGCAGCCACAGCCTCTCTGGGCAAGCTGCTCCAGTGCCTCACCACCCTGATACTAAAGAGTTTATTCCTAATATCTAAACCCACCCTCTGTCAGTTTGAAGCCATTTCTCCTTGTCCTGCCACTACATGCTCTTGTAAATAGTCCCTCTCCACTCTTCCTGTAGGCTCCATTCAGGTACTGGAAGGCCACAATTAGGTCTCCCCAATGCCTTCTCTTTTCCAGGCCGAACAATCCCAATTCTCTTGGCAACCAGTAAATGCCCTTCTCACCAGGCTAGAACTGCCTAACTCAGCTTTTCAAATTTTCAGCAGAACCTTGCACTATACCTTAGAGAGACAGTGATTCTCCTTTCTAACATCCAAGTTTAGTTTTAATTATGGCAAAAACCAGACCCTCTGGAAGACCCAGCAGCAGATTTCAGCTAGACAAGCACAGTAACCTGGTGTAAATACTGCTCATGAAGAGTATCTGCACACAAAATGCACTTGTATTTTCAACTACGTATTGAGGTACCCACAATTTATGCTTTACTTGCAAGCTACAAAGAAAAATAAGAATGTGACTTACGGTTCTGATGACTCTTGGTCATACTCTCCGAGTCCAAGGCATGGTAGAACTCATATGCTGAACGACCCAGCAGCTCCTCTGGATGGTATCCAATCAACTCTGTTATTCTTGTTCAAGAAAAAAGCGCAAGTATTTAAAATTCAGATCACTGTAGCCTTATGCTTACATGTGCAGGGCAGCTATCAGCTCAAGTCCTTAGACTAAGAGAATTAAAAAAGCAATACGAGAAATTCTGAGCTTCATAACACATGAGGAGCTGTAAAGGACTTCTGATCACATTCTGAAATATCTCCACGTTCAGAATAAACTGCCTAGTCCTCCTACTAGAATAAAAATTCCTAAGGATGTCAGTGTGTGCATTGCAAATTTTCCTATGCCTATTGCATGCTATCTCTAATAGAAGGTATCAGGTTTTGTTACTGACAAAGTTCTCAAGCTGTCCACTCCATGCAGAAACTCCCAATGACCCCCATTCAAAATCAAATACATGAGAGGCGCCACCAGGTTTAAAAGCATGTTTACATTTTAAAAACATACACAAAAGGGTTAAATCACTACTTTGGGCACTGCATTTAATAAAATAAAAATGCCAGGTGAGAAATTATCAGCAGTTAAAAGGAAAAAAAAAATGCTCATCTACTTAGTTTTTCTTTAATCATTTTAGAACTTTGGTATATGGATTAGGTTACTTGGGTGACTAATCCACAAACTAAGTAGGATTTTACATGAAGAAAGCTATGATCTCAAAAACTAGACTTTTTTCAGAGTCTTTGTGAGGCAAGGCAGGATTTCTCACAAGTTCCTGAATCAGTGAAAATAGGTCATCAAACTGTGCAGATGATTTTCTCTAATGAGGGGGTGGAAGAAAAATGCTCTATTTCAATCAAAAATACCATCACATGCAACTTTACAGGAAACATGGTAATGTTAAAAAAAGTACATAAAAAGTTAAGTCAAAAGCAAAGATTATCTTCTGGTTTACAAGACAGTGACACTCTTGGATGCATCTTCCTTGCTCCAAAATTCTTATAATAACCTGTAATACAGAGAACGCAGCAGAAAGGACACAAACTGATTGTGAAGCTGTCATAAACCTTTAAAAGCTGGGAGGTTTGCAAGGAATGGTCACGTCTTGCAGCACCTCACAGCTGTCAGTGGCAGTGCTCAGGTTTTATGCCTCATCACCAACTCACTCGGAATGGCTTTATCTGCCACCACCACATTTGATTTGTGGTGTTGCTACTTTTAAGAGACACCCTCAAGTTTGTGTACTCCCTGGAAGGACAGCTTTGGCCCAGCCCTCTAGACACAAGCATGTCTTTACAAGACAGACATGTAAATACTGTAAAACAAACAGAGCAAGAGCATGGCATTCATCTCCTGGATCCCCCTCCAGCAAGGAAGGCACATAAGATGGGACTATTTGTGTATGGCTTGAACGCCAAGGTATTGAGTCAGCTTTTCCCTCTACTCCACCTCCACAGAACTCTATAGCTCATAGCCCCAGGACACCTTGGTTTTGTCACTCTGAAAACTATTCTCTGTCCTGATTTCCATGGAACAAACCTGGGTTTATAATACTTGAGTTGAACAAAAGCTGTAGCTTATATTGGGTTCCCCTCAAATACTTACTCTTCTGTTTATGTTTCCAGTTTTATTTACACTTAAAATTAGACCAACAAAGTGGAAATGTTTGAATCCAGGTTTCAAAGAGTTTTTTTTACTCTCTTCACTGACAAGCCTTTGAGCTTTTAAATTGCATCCCACTCAAATCTAACTTTTTTCTGAAACCACAATTGTTTTTTCTTTCATATTGAAAAGTAGTTCTCATGATGAGTTGTTCATCAAAGCTGAATAATCAGGAGAAAACAACAAACACTGAAGGAGCCCTAACAAAATTAAGGCTCACAAAATACAGTTGCTGCTTGCCTTTACACAAGCAGCTGGGACACACTGGTGTAAGTGACCAGAGGCTTTTGCCAGGACCAGTATAAATACATGGTCTTTAAAAACAGAAACGATGGCCTTTGGTTATACAATGGCACAATACCATGAAGCCATTCCAGTTAGTTTGGAGCTCATCACAAGGGGAGGGATTTTAAAATTCAAGAAGTTGAGTATTTACTATTAATCCAGTCACTGGGAGCTGAGAGCCAAGTGGGGGTTAAGCAGAGAGAAGGAAAAGGAAATGAAGATAATAGGGAAAAAAGAGAAGCACCATGTACCCAGCAGCACCAGTGCAAATCCAAACCCACATTACAGCCTTCATGGATGTCAACAGTGGAACTGAGATAGCAAACAAAAAATACACGTTACAGCAGGCTGAGGGACTCTTCTCATATGGGAATTGTAATCTCTATGCAAAATTTATGTATTCCAATCCTGTAATTCCCCTTCTCAAAGTGCTCCTTGCTGTTTGTAATGAGCACCCTCACTATAAAATTACTCTTCTTGTCATTCCATGGCACAGAATGACTTGTGGTGCAATCCTGCTGTGACAATGTCAAATCTAATTAGATCTAATGTAATCTTGGATGGAAGTTAGTAAGTGGTGGGTTGGTAGTATCTTTTTACCACAACCACCTATATACTACATGAAAAAATAAAAATAAGATATCAAAAAATTACCCACAAACCCCACAACCTTGGCTAAGTTCTAAACCCATGCCTGGTAACAGTGAAATACTAATAAGGAGTAATTGTTTTAAAATAGTTACTTTAAAAAATAATAATAAATGGCTAAACAGCCTCTATGCCCTCATTGACTGATCTGTTCAACTGTTAACACTATTCAGATTCATTACATTTCTCTTTGAAGACGCCGGGGGCTGACATGATTTTTTAAAAAAATTGTAGAATGTTCCTTTTTCCCCACTCACAAAACCCCCTAAAACTGGCTGACAGTGTTTCCTAAATACATTTTTAAATACCACTATTTTATAACAAACACTCTCTCTCCAATAATTGTTATCTCTGTTAGTTTTGGGTGCATATATTGGCAGTTCACACCTTCCTTTATTCCTCCGGTGGTGCTGCTGTCCCTGAAAAGCTTTAAAAAAATCTTGCAGGCTGCAGGCTGTGCAGGACTGGAAATCATATTAGCACATTTCATGCCACATTACGCACCAGAGTCAAGGTGGGAAGCTATCCCTATATTCCTATATCCATCACACCCATCCTGTGGCTCTGCCAAGATGTTCGTGGAGGAAGACTGGGCACAGCCAAGAGCCTGAGCAGCCCCTGGGCCAGGAGGCAGTGAGTGTTTCACCACAGGTCCTTGCACTGACCTCACCTGAGCATCACTTTGAGGTTTGCCAGTGAGGTGCACCCTCCAAACTCTGTGTGCTCTCTACAGGAGCCTCTTAGCAAAATGCCAAAGGAACACATGGAGGACTAAACGCAAAGGAAAAGGCATCCCGTGGAGCTATGACAAGGAGGAGTACATAGCTGAGAAAGTCAGGAAAATGTCTATGCCCCATAATACCAAAGGATCATTTACAAAACTGAGTTCAGGCACAAGACTTCTACTTTTGCTTAGATACCAGACAGAAAATTGCTCTTTGTGTGAGCTGTGGAATGACAAAATTAGAAAACAAACTATGGTGGTTTTGGATGGCATTCCTGCCACAGAAGGCTTTGTGTTTCCTTTGCATCTGTAGAATGCTAATTAGTAAGGTAATAATTTTTTGTTGAAGCCAACAGGTGGGCTGCGAGGCTATTTATTTTCCTGTTACCCACTCATTTCTGAGAACACAAATACCTTTGGGGGAATCTTAATTTTTGCCAGACTGGCACTTCAGTTTTCGGAGCTAAACTTGTCATCATGATGTACAGAGGTCAAAATCTCAGAAAACACAGTGAAGAGGTGGGCAGTAGCCATCTGCAGTAGCAGATCTGTCCCAACTGCCACCACTCAAGTGCATTTTGCGCAGTGTTTCAGTTTCCCTTAAATATACAATATATGTAAGTATCTTAGTATTTAATTTTTGAGACATGGAATAAAGGCAAATTTGTGCTTAGGGCATACAATTAAGAAACAAGTGATCTGAATCCTATTTCTAGGTTTGTACAACTTTGCCCTATTTTATCTCTTTGAGACATGGCAAAGCAAACAAAACTCACTGCTTCAAGGCTGCATTTCCTACAAGATGGGCTAGTTCAGGTATTTTTGTTTTTCTTAAAATTGTGCTTTTCTGTCCTTTTATAGGAACACAAAGCTTTTTACTGTATACCATTTCTTGAGTTAAAATAGTATGGTAAGAACCATCAGGACTCAGAAGTCAGGCTCTGTGGAAGACAGCTCTAATGTTTACTGCTCACAAAAAATAGCTGGGTGTATATTCATCGGGCCCTGTGTGGACTGTGTGTGTGAGGGTGTGGATCTCATAACAAAGTCTTTCTGTATTCAAACTGTTACCAAGTTATTGAAGTTAAATTGGTCTTGAGGGGAACAAACAAAACGAAGTTATACTTAAAGCAGAATGAGTTTTAAAAAAAAAGAGAGAAAGAATAATAAAGCCTAACACAGACACTATGCTTGGGGTAAAGCACTCTTTCAGCCTGCTAGAGCAGGCAGCAGGGCAGTCTTGCCAACTAACCACATTTCCTCTCAAAAATATTCATGGCTGCTTCTACTCCAACCCAGGCCAATGAAAAAAAAACCAACAAAATGCAAAATCCTGGGACCCCTGGCCACTCCTGAGTGGGATGGATGGCCTGGTCAGGTGTATCTGCCCTGCGAGGCAAACATAACTACACGGGTACATGAAAATCTTCACCAGGACTGTCACTGCTACTCGTTTTGTCTACCTAAATCAAGGTTTTGTTATTAACAAAAGAAGTAGGTCATGTTTTCCTCTCAAATATGACATATACCAAAAGTCAGTTTTGTCAAATGTGGATCTTTGGCTTCAGATATCACCACTTCACTCGTCTCCATGCTACATTTTCCCGTGAGCAGGAATGAAAGGACAGGAGGTCCATTCAGATGCTTCCTTGCATTCTCATTTAACTCAAAAATGTTCCTCAAGTATAGGTCAAATGGCAAATCGACTTAAATCCTCATCCAAAGTCCTGTGCCTGCATATTTCTTATTTACTGGGACATAACTGGAAACACAATAAAACTCAGTTTCCTCTCAGTTGGGCACAGCCTGAATCCCACATGAATACTTATATGGGAAACCTAACTGGGACCAACACTATGGCATTGCACCTTCCTGGACCATCCTGTTCTGAATCACCACATATCCTCCGCTGCTCCTTTTGTCTTCTTCAGCTCTACCATTAAAATGTACCAATCAAGAAAAAAGAAGAAAAGAGTATATAACTAATTGGGTTTCTAGTAATCAGGGACATAAGATTCCCCTCAGCAAGCCATGCCTTCAAAGTAATGGAGACATACACTATCCAGTGTGCCAGTGCCAGGGAACTGGCTGGTGACCCAGCCTCCAGAGTCGCCACCTGCGCATCTCAGCCCCTGCACAACAAATCTGTTTCCTTATCCATCCTTCTCTCCCCTCGCACATGCTCCCCACAGCAATTACAGGCACAGGGAGAGTGCTTCTCTCTCCCCTCCCCAGCACCGCAGAGGTCGAAGGGATGAAGGTTAAAGGCACGTTGTCCTCACAGCTCTTAAAACCCTGGTTTCCTCCAATCCACAGCATATGGTGCTCCTTTGATGTGCTTAAGGCATAAAAGCTCAGACCAACCTGTGCTCGGGCACCTGAAGCAGTTTTGGGGGTTTTTATCAAATTCAAGCACAGTTTTCACTTTTGTTTTGTGGGTTTTTCCACAACAGGAACATACTGCCACTATTTCTACCTACTCCTTGGCCCCGTGGCCCTACACATGGAGATATACCGAGCAGCAGCGATGCCACCAAGGTAACAAAACTGCCTTCATACAAAGACATGCCTTTTCTTCTGACTAAAACACCCTCACTGGCAATCGTTCCTGACACAAAAGCATTGTGCAGCTGAACTAAACCCTCACTTGGATTATTAAATTGTACCACTGATCAGCATTTCTGTATTACAGCTAAAATAATCCTTCCTGTAAACCACTTAGCCAAGATAAGTGGAGCAAGGCAACATTTTTAAATCACTCTCCAGGAATGGCTGAAGCAGACATTTAACAGAACAACCCTTATTTATTATTCATATTCACGAACCTTTCTCTACAGGCTCATCACCTTGCAAAAACTGTTTTAAGAATACAAATATCCCACCTAACCACTAGCAAGTCATAGGCCCACATACGGAATTTATTTTTGGAAGGCAAATTATATGGGCTACTGTCTCACGTGTTTCAAATGATGGCCAGTCTTGCCTGCTTCGTATTGTATCTATCCTGTACCCTCCTAAGGAAAAGCCAACTAGTTTTTGTCACAAAATGCCGTAAAGCAGCCAGCCTGTATTTTGCATGTTGCTTTGTGACAGACATAGACTATGAGCTTTCCTAAGGAGATTATACTCAGAAATCCGAGAGTTTCTTTGACCGAGTGCTTTGAAAACAAAAACTTAATGCTCCCTGGAAGCAGACCTGTCCACACCAGATGAACTGAAAGGAGGGTACCAGGACCACTGCAGAAGCCTGGTAGAGGAGGCACACTGCCCTCAATGATACCAGCCCTGAACTGGTAAGGGACACTGCCCCTTACAGAGCAATGAGCTGTGTCAGCCCTGCTGCATTGCTGCAGAAAGGACAGAGTACATAGAAAAGAGTTCAGACATCTGACTGGCACATGCTGCCTTCCCTCCTCCACTCCCCAGCCTGGATTTACATTCTTGGCATAAGCTGCTCCTTCAGTGCAATTTGTCTAGCAGCACTGAATTTGATAAGAACAGCTGAGTGTTTTGCATTTTTATGTGTCTAGTGATGTGTCGCCTGCTGGAGAGAAATCAACATCCCTCTGGGAGGGAAGCAGGGGCCAGGCAAATCTGCTGCAAAGAACCTGAAAGGTTTGTGAGGTCTCCTCCTTCTCTGCTCTGGCTGTTTTTTTGCAGCTTTATCAAAATCTGAATAAAACAGGAATGAAACATCCTACCAGAACTATCTAGTAGAAGATGTGCTACTTTGTTGTCTGGTTTCTGAGAAAAAAATCTCTAAAATCCCTATAAGTTCAATCCTCCAGCGGAAGCTGTTGTATTTCACTGCCATGTGAAACATTTTCCCCGTAAATCAAACGCCCACTATTTAAGACAGGGCATAATATATCATTATTTTTAAAATAAGCATGTGCATCTTTAATGGGATAGCATCAGTCCCTCTAATTCTCATTTATAATGGCTTATGTATTAAGTCTTGCAGAGACATGTGAATGCTGCAATAAAGCAAAATCCTCTGCTACTCTCCTGTAGCCTGCCACTGAATGGCCCCAGTAATTCAGAGCATATTGCTTTTAATAATGAGTCACTACCATATTGCTGCTTCTCCCTCCAGCAGCAAAATCCTATTGATATCTCAATATTTTCACGCTGAAAAGATTAACAAAGAAAAAAGTCTGATTGTGATTACATCAGAGACCATTTCTAGTTACAGCACACTTGCTGCTCAGCTCTCAGGGAGGTCAGAAGGTCAGTCACAAGTTTCATACTTGCAATCTTTCATCCACAGCTGCTAACACTGCAAGTTTATATGGCTGCTTCATCACATTGTTTAAAAAAATAATCTTACTTAGCAAAGTTTAAAAAAGCTTTCAAAGGTTGAAGAAAACAACAGACATTGGTCCTGTGAGTTTCTATGTAAGTTGCAAGCATATGTATAATCGCACTGATAACTCTCCAGGCCTCAGACGTTGCTAGCATCTCCCAATTTCAGGAGACCAATTTCTTTAGGCAGAAAAGTTCATCTTAAATTCAGGGATGATCTGATAAACTTAAAAAAAACCCCAAACAAACCCCAAATCCACAGCAGTAAAGACAGGACTTTCTGGGCAAGTGGGGGACCAGAAGACACTCCGTGGGAAGGGATGTCTGGCTTGCTCACACACAAGGAAGATGGTTATCACAGTACGTAGACAGGGAGAAGAAGCAGATGGCATGAAATGCCATGGAGATCCCAGGACAAGTCAGGCAGGTGGAGACTAGAAGGATCTCCATTTTTTCCACTCAAGAATGAAGTGTGGGGAGCAGAGGACAAGCCCCTTACCGGATCCAAGGTCCTCCCCTCCCCTTCATTTTGTCACTAAAAGGCGCAGGGAGATAACCAATAAAGGCTGTTTGCTTTTCATTGAGCAAGAGGCTGCAACTCCATTTCAGAGCAGCAGGTACTCTGGATGCCTTGGCAATTCTTGGTTAATGTAGAGCATAAAGTACTCGCCAGCTAACTGATAACAGTGTCCTGGGCCAAACCAGCCATAGAACAGTCCTTGACTAAGGTCCATACAGCGTGCCATGGGACACGCTCTCTAAAACATGGGAACAGGAGAAACCTGTATACCCTTCAGTTTGGTAAACTCCAAAAAGCTGATGTTTGTGGCTCCAAGTTGCCTCATCTTCTGCCAGTAAAACTGAATTCCTCACTTGGCAGGAGGAGGAAATACATCAGGAATACCGTTTTGTCTAAATTGAAATTTTTGAGGTGGATGAAGTGAGCGACTAAATAGCCATTTTGGTAACAGGCTGTATTTTCTTCTAGTTCTTGCTTACCAGGTCCACACAGGACATTTGGAAGAACTGCTTGTTTTCTTCAAGAAGATAAAAACACCTCTGGAAAGGAATAACCAGTGGAGCTTACCTGTCATCACAGTAGGTGAATTTCATGTCCATGCTATGGCGACTCAGGAAGGTCTTGCTGTCCAGGGGGATATCGATGTTTGAAGGGTGCTGAATAGGCTCGCACATTATTATAAGGCAGGTGAGAAGAGGCTCCTTATACCCACACAGAGTGTGAGGAGGGCAAGTGTTATACACTTTAACTTGTCCAGTGCAGTGCAAAACCTGAAATAATGAGAAACAAACTTAGGATGTACTTTATCTACACATCGAAATGTCTATTAAAAGCAAACCCACTTAATTTGGCTCAAATATGGTACCTTCCATGTGGCAGACTTGAGGTTAACAGTTCTGCCTCTGTTGGTAACAGTGCATTTCATCCTCATGAAGAAGTCACGCTCAGTTGACATCTCTTTGCTTTTCTTTCCAAAGCCTGGACCTGTACAAGGAAAAGGAAAATGAATTTTCTCATTTTCCTTCTTGATTTTTTCTACTTATAAGCATGAAGGATTCAACAAAAATAACAGACTAATTCTCAGAAAATTTACCTGCAGAGACCATCAAAGATGCATCGACCATTGCAGAGCAGTTTGTAGAGCTCAGACCTAAAACCTTAAGTGGAACTTAAATAGGACTTTGTACATTTTAAACCTATGTTTTAGCTTGCAGCACATAAATCTTTCCAAAGTGTTACAACTGAAAACATTACACCTGTCTAAACTTGATGAAAGGAAAATACTAAACAAACAGTTCCTTAGTCTATCATATTTAAGCCATATTTGGCAACACAAAACAAATCTGCAAAGCATTGAATAACAGTTAATGATTACTGTAGGAATGAAAATTCCCTTTACCATGACTAACAGATCTCTACTGCTAGCCATTTACTTCATTTGGTTATTTCAAAAGCAAACAGAGACTTTCATATTTTCATTATTACCATTTTTCAGACTCAGATTCTCTCTAATTTCTTCATGGTCACATGGATGAGTGAAGTCAAAAATGCTGTGTCCAGTGAGTTCCACCTGTGTGGAAGTAAGAGCTACACTTAGCCAAATTAAAGCAACTGAAAGTATTTATCTGCTTTTAAATGCAATTGAAAGGAAACTGGTCACTAGAACCGAGTGCATCGACAGGATGCTCACAGACACAAATCCCACGACCCTCCCTTTGTTTATCTCACACATAACTCCTCATTTTCTCCCCAGAACAATTCTCTTATCTTTGAATTTGCACAGTGCAGTTAACAGTCAACACCACTTTAATTTTCAACACAGGAGAAAACTCCAATCCACAAAGCAGAAAAGGGGAAACCCAAAAGAGCAGCTCTGTCTCCTCTGTCCTATAGTCCAAGGCACAGGTAGAATAAATGCCTTCTCTTCTCCCCAGTAGTAACTAGGAAGGCAGCTTTGCAGTCACCAAAGACACTACAACTTGATAGGAAGGGAAAGGGAAGCTCCAACCCGTGTTGTCTGCTGTGCAGGGTGCCCGCCTTGAGAAATAAGATGTTTTATTTCCAGTCTTTTTTGCAGTGACACACAGCCGGGTTTTCTGCATTTAGACATAAGAGTTGTTTCTATGAACTGTATTACAAAGAGAGGAAAGCGTAAGAGAACAAGTTACCTGGGTAAGACCCATATATTTGTTGACATTCTCTGACAAAAAGATCATGTCTCCATCCTGTGTCACCACGGCAATAAATCCCTCCAAAGCTTTCAGGTACAAGTTGTCCATCTGCTGGTCTGCCTCTAGTTCATTCTCATTGTCAGCACATACTGAGAAAAAAAAGCAAAAAAAGCATTTAAAGCCTTCAGCACCCCAGCCAGCCTTTTTCACTGCAAGCACATCCAGTTACAAGGCAACAAAATATTTTTCTGCTGTAAAAATTTCCTTTCAACAAACCCCTTCTGGTGTGGCCTTCTGAACAGCATATGAAAGAGATGCCCTTATCACTAGAACTGCACAAGATACTTTTCTAAATGTTTTGGCAAATGCAAGTCCCTCTCTTCACCTTTAGCATGTTTCTGCAAGATGTGTTTTCAGTCACTAACACCTACAGATGCAGATGACTGCAGTGCATCTTCTTCGTGCACGTTCTCTTGGCCACATGCAACATTTGTACCTCTTAACAGGCACAGGGTAGAGGCTTACAGAAGGTACATAGATCTGTGCATCCCTAACAAACATCTAACAGGACTCTTCCATCACGTCAGGCTTTCTAAGAAGTTCAAACGCAGCTCCTACAAAGCATGCCTAAATAGACCTCTTTGCTCAGTAAAGACACATCTGTTAACTCTACTTTGAATAGAAAAAGTAGGAACCTGCTCCCTTGAAGTTGTTCTGCGTGAATCTCTTTGTCATCCCATAAATCTCAGTATTCCTCAGAAAACCACAGATCCACCCCACTGATACCTGCTTCTTCATCTGCAGACCTCAGAACCTCCTATGATCCACTCCACCAAACTCTGACAAGGTTTGTCACCCACCCACACTTCCCCTGTCTCACAAGGAGGAGAGCCTCAGACTCTGCTTACATCCCAGATATTTGCCTGTGCAGATTCATGAACCCAGTGCACCTTACTAATTTTTGGGAAAGAACACGCCACTGTTAAGCTGAAACCTAAGGCTGTGCTAGAATATTCATTACAACTTTTTTTTTTTGGTTACACATTTTCCTGATATGGAAACCTTTTGGCTGCAGTGTAGCGACAGTTGATGGCACCATGATGCCCTCGTCGTGTGTGCTCCCCATGGCCCATCTCATGCCATGGGAGGCAGCACGTGGCCAAACTGCAGGCAGACGGAGAGGGGGAAGGCACTGCTCCTCCTGATGCCAGTCACACAAATGCCCATTTTCCTTCTATGCTTTTAAGAATCTCAGCTCCATGAATAAGAAGCTGTCAGGGAATGATGTGCAGACAACTAGTATCAAAAAATTTCTGTGTAGGAGCTGACCTGTTAATTTCTTGATATGTTTTATGTGAAACTTCTGGAATTATTTTTTTACAAAACCACTTAGAGATATTGTATCTGGTCCCTGTACCTCAGACATGCTGTGGTGAGCTTATCTTTACAGTTTTGTCAGTCAGCCTGCACAGTTGTGATCGGTCTATGCAAATGCCGTGGTAAGGCTTTTGAAGGGGATTTTGAAGGGGAAAAGCAAGTAAAAGAAAAAAACACCACCTTATTGTCTCAGAATAAGGAATAACCAACTGCAAGATACAGGGCCATGGGTAAGTCCCATCTAAATCAAAGGTGCCCTAGAGCCCATGGCAGCAAGGATGATGAGAGAAGAGCTCAAGCACTTCCGCTCTCTGTGCCCCTTCCTGGTGGCACAAGAGTGCTCCAGGCTGGGCCCACCACCAATTTTGCTGTCCAGAGGCTCCAACCATAATTGCAGCAGCCTTACTCACAAGAACAGTGGGACCCATACAAATTTCTGGGAGAAGTTGCTCTTCTTTGTTGGTTTAATGTTGCAATTTCAGCTTACAGTGTGTTCTGTAGTACACATACTGTAAGCACTTGAGAAAAATGATTAATTTTTGTTCTTTTCCTCAATGAAACAGTACATTGACCATTTTCCTTCATGTTTCTTGTTGAAGTACTCATTTTGCAAGAAGCCTAGAAGCAGGAATAGAGCATTGCTTTGTAAAACACTACATGGTTTGGGTTTGTTACTTTTTTGAATAGGGAAGAGGCTGAGCCAAACTAAAGCAATTTTTACTTTGAAGTACTAATGAGTGATGATTAAAGGATAAGTTTGATCTATACAGCTCCTGGAACTGCATCTGGTAGTGCCTGAGGACGGACTGCAAGCGAGCCAAGAGGGATGAGCATTCGCAATGCAGAGCCCATCAAGCACTGTTTGGAACAGATCTGTGGTGGCTAAAACGATGCTGGCTGCTGCTGCTGCATCCTCCTGGAAAACAACATCCCTCCCTAGCAGTAACCCATCACCCATCATGCAAAGAAGGGAAGAAATGGACTCAGCCCCAGAGCAATGGAGAGCACTTGGTTTATCACCCTTTGCCTCTCAACAAGACTGTGGTAGCAGGGAAGAGAGGACACTCTCTGGGGATGGCCAGCACAGGCTGGGGATTTATCATTTCATATCCCTGCACTGCAATTCTGGCTACACTTGCAGGGGCCAGTTCCTCCTCAGTACAAAGCAAATGACTTCAGGAAATTACATCAGGACTAACATTTAAAATACAGAAAATACACAATAATATATTTGAATAGTATGCACTTTGACCAAAATGACATTTAGGGAAGGAAAAAAAAAAGGAAAAAAAAAAAAAAGAGGTAAGTGACCATCTGCTCCCAAGCTTGTTTCTGCTGCGTAAAGAATGTCAAGGGTCTTTTTTTACTTTTCCGGAAGCAAACAAATGGTTTATTCAGCAGGGATCATGGCTATAGCCCAAGACAATCAGCCAAGTGTGGGTTCAGAGAAAAAATGACTTTTCAGCTCTAACCCCAGACCCTCCTTTCCATTTTTTTTCCCAGCTCATTAAGTTTGCATTAACAAAACATGACCATTCAAAGGCAGGAAGGCTATTCAAAGCATTTGTATTCTTAAATGCCTCCAACAGTGAAAGACAAACACTTTACTTGTATTATCAGATGATTAAGTTTGCTTTTCCATGTATATAAATTATATTACTTATACAAACACACACAGAGGACATGGATCACTCACATCAGGGCTGCAGGTTCAAACCCTTAAGGTCCGAGCTGAGCACAGCACTTAAAGATATAGTCAGCTTTAAAGCATGTGGTTACAGGGGTTTGTAGGATCAGAGTTCAAATGTTTTTATTAAAATTATCTTTGTCCAGCTGGAGGCATCTGTGATGTGGACGGGGAGGAGGGAGAGAAGATTGCTTGTGCTGTTGTGCACCCGTCTAACCTAACCCAAAAGCACAGCCAAGGTGTTTTGCAGACACACTCCAGCCTCCCTGGTAACTCAATAAACCCCACTGCACCCCCTCCTTTCTCCTCAGCAGCCCGGCTGCAGCAGGAAAGGGGAGCTGGCAGATACGGGTTTCTTGTAGTACTTAATAGGGCGTGCTCACGTTTCAAAGACGAGGAAATTGCAGGCTATCAGACACATGAAGGTGGGTGCCAAGTACCTCCAGAGCCACTCTGCTGCTTTTGCCCATCTATTCCTTGCCTGTCCCCCGTAAGCAGCCCCCAGCAGCCTACTCAGAGCAGCTGCAGCACTGGGGGGCACCCCAAAGGTGCTCGTGTCTTCGACTGTTCCCAGGTTCTTGGCAAACACAGCCCCGAAAGTGTCATCTGTGCTAACCCACCGAAGCAGATCAGCTACCTGAGGATCCTCAGTCTGCAGCAAAGGAATATGCTGGGCTGCACTGTGGCGGCCCTGGTATGCCCTGTATCAGGTAACTCGGTATAATTATAGTAATCTAAATAATAAATAGGAGTCACTCCTATGGCTGCAGTGTCAGCATTAGAGCACGTTCCCTTTCTCCTGTGGAAACCACTGGCTACTAATACACAGAGGATATACACGCTTTAGGAGAGTGATACATCAGAAGCAATTCAGTCATTGCCACTAGCAAAAATCTGGTTTGCTTTAGAAAGAATCTATTTTGCAGATGCAAAACAAATAATGGCACGGCTACTGCAAGCTCCTCCCTAAAATCCTATTGTCTTTCACTTTGCTTTAAATAGTCTTCATTAATTTACCTTGGGGCTGAACTGGAGCATTAGCGTAAGAAAATTCAGATTCAGATGGAAAATATTTGAGAAAGATGGGACCAAATGGAAGTGGGAAGTTAGCATAAGGAGGTGAGAGCAGAACTTCAGCCTGGGGTTTCCAGTAGGTCTGAGGTCACTTTAGCCAGAGAGCAGCACCTCATGTACACTTGCCAGGTTTTTGCAGGTCTTCAAGAAGGGTAACAGTGGGACTCAGTTTATACTGGCTTTTAGGGTGTGGGTGTTGTTTTTTTTTTGGTTTTTTTTTTTTTTTTTTTTTTTTTTTTTTTTTTTTTTTTTTTTTTTTTGTTTGATTGGTTTTTTGTTAGCATTGCATTTCAAAATAGCTGCTAGCTAAATTTTGAAATAAGGATGTGTTTCTGGTTTTTTTTCCTACAACCTTTTCCACCTCCCTTCAACTAAGGAGAGTACCTCAGTTCAGGCACTATGACAGTATAGCAGGGAGACTTGGACTGCAAATACGCCTGTTAACAGCACATTCAGCAGAATGAAGCGCTGTAATATTGTTGTTCATGTTATAGCTACATTGATGGAGCCCAGCCAAGACTGTGTTCATGTAACGCTGGGAAGCCTGTATAGGAGGAGAATCCCTCTCTAGGTGAGATTGGGAGATGTTGAAACATGTCAAAAAGCCTCATAAAACTGCTGTGGCCTTCCTGGGATGACTGTCAGAGGTACAGGAGAACCAGGAACAGAGCAACAGTGTCCCATGTCCCAACATCTGATGGGTCATCCACTGTTCACTTTGCCCCAAGGCAGTATTTCTTGAATTTTGATACAGTATTTTTCAGTCCCTGTCTCAGTCTGTATTAAATTTTGGTAAGTATTTATTTTGACAAATTTTCTAACCACCAAGTAGAATTTATTCATTTACAAGAAACTTTGAACTGTAATGGCAAATGCTTATTGCAGTGTTTATGATAACCTTTTATGCTAAAAATAACTTCTGTAAACAAGCTTTGATTAATTCTCACTGTCAGGATGTGCACTGTTCCCAAGTTTAAGAACACTTTTTCCGTAGATGCTTGCTCATTTCCTTCAGTCCAACCTCTTGGAACAAGTCTGAAGGCTCAAAAATCAGGCTTCTCCTTACAAGAAATAACTGCGCAGGTATAAACAACCTCCTAGCAAACAGCCTATAACTCCTCTCAACACCTTTGATCTGACTCAAAGGGGTCTTTCTGGTCAGTTCAGAGGTAGACAATGATAAAATGTGTTTCTACTGGAGGTCACATCATCACCTGCACAGAATTTTCCTGGCTTTGTCTCTCATCCTGGTTCCTTATAAGTACCAGTAAGTTGCTTACATATTGTGCATAACAGATACCAGGCTACAGCTGCCACTCCAGAGGAGGGTTGTAAAACCTGTCTGACGCCAGCAGGCAAAAGTTAGGGAAGATCTAACAGCAGCTTCATCCTGCATCAGAGAGAGCAGCTTTGAGACAGACTTGTCTCTTCCTGGTTTCTTGTTTTCCATCAAAGGAAAGTGACTGATTTTTTTTCCCCTTTTTTTTTCTGTCTTGACAGGGCAGTACATCCTGTTCAAGGGGATATTTTCAATGTGTTCAATAAAAGCTTTCAATTTAGATACATCAAGAAAAAGCTACTCTTAAACTTGAAGCTTCCTGAAGGGCTCTTATCTCCAAGTGCACAAGCAATCCTGGATAAAGAAAACACTTATGTTAGTGTTATTTTGATTGCAGAGTTTGTATCTAGCCAAATCATTCCGATGCTGCTCCCAGGAACTGGCTTGGAGTGCTGCAGCCATTGTTATTCGATGTTGGGAATACAGTACCCCATCAGACCAGGCTCTGAGTCCCATGGGACCTTTGGGTGCACCTTCCCTGAAAGGGGACATCACTACAAGCAGCTGAAGCACTTGGTACCTGGCTCACTCTCATTCCTAGCAGCATGGTTGGCATAAAACTATTTTTCCAATTTAATAAAAGCAACCAAATAGACATGCTATTTTTAAAGCACTGTTTTATGCCACAATGGTCTGACATTAGATGCAGCTTGTCCAGACATTCAAAAACAATGCCCACATCAGTTCTCCCTACAGTCTGTCCTCTCCCTTAAAAGCCTAGAGAAAAGCTATTTTTTCCCCTTCTGCTCCCTGCTGGCTTTCCGGCTCTGTTGTCTCCCTCCCTTGAAACAACTTCACACTGGCTTCCTTGTGGCCTCCCTTCTCCCAAACAACTTCCTGTCTGTATCCCTGTTCCCTCCCCATTTCTGCTGCTGTCTGCCTGCACAAGAACAACTCCCAGCCAATTTCCTTTGCTGGATTTCTGCACAGAAAAGACACCCGGGTGACCACACAATTGGGATGGGATTAAGGCAAGCCAATAAAATTGTCTTTGCCTGATTAGCCTGATTAAAAATTCCGTAGTCCTGGCACAGAGAAACTCACTGTACTAAAGAGTTCTGGTTCCTGTAACACCTTTAGCATCAGCATGGTTCAAATAAACACTTAAAATTATTGGCACTGCGCATAGAGGCTTCCTAAAATGGATTCTCCTGCTCATATTCAGACAAAAAGAGACTGAGGCAGCCTTAGCAACTATCACAATGTTAGCTGTTAACCAAGGCAGCCATTCTTTAGCAAAAGCCATTATTTCTCTTTTGCCATGTATTAGCTCCCCAAAAAGCATTAGCCTTACTTACTAGCTATACTAGAAAATAATATGGGAAAAGTACTGCTAACAGTTTTTCTGACCACACTAATGGACGTAAGATCTCAAATCCAAAAACCCCACTACTGATAAGCATCAGAATGCCTATTTTCAGCAGCAACCTTATGGGATCAAAACCTTTGCTTGAAATAAACAAAGATCAGTTCTAAATTTATCCCAAACATTTGAATGTGATGATGGCAAAAATGTATTATACCAACAGAATTAGGAGACATCTTGAAAAATATTTAAGATGATCATAATTAAATATTTCTACTTAGCATTCCAATTATACCGTGTACTGTTCTGTGCACAACATGGAAACAGTATTATAAAGCTATTGTTTCAGTTTGCTTCCTGTGATACTAATCTCAATCAGGCCGTCAGACGAACAGCCTGCATTTCTAAATGTTAAAGGCTTCCTCTCCAACATTCCCACACAGAATTGCCTACTGTGAAAATCAAAGGGAAACGTGTTACTAAGTAAAGCAGCAACTTTTATAAAGCAAAACCTGGTATTTTTTACCCTTTTGAACTCTGAGATATACAACCAGCTATTTCCTATTATGATAGGATACAAGGGCCAAGCTCAGGCCCTGCAACGCCTGCAGGAGACGTGCGCTCTGCAATCCAGAAGTCGGGATTTTTCGAGGCACGTAGCAGGACAGCTCTCAATGAGGGCTCTGATTCAGGGGCTCTGCCATTCACCTGCTGGAAGAATGTGGGCATAGATCTCCCTAGGTCTTGGCTTCCCAACAGATAAATGATCATTATGCAGACACAGCTAATAAACCAGCCTGAGTTACACAAGTGAAAAGCCCTATTCCGACTCAGGGAATAATAGGAAAAGGCATGAGACACTCAATGCCAGCGGAGTGAGACTGGCAAGTTGCCTACGGCCATCTCCAAAATCCCACCTGGAGCATCAGCTTGCAGAAAGATTAGGGTACAGTCCTGGGAAAGGCCTTGTTCTCTCTGCTTCAGGCAAAATCGCCTTGAAACAGAGAGATGTGTTTGAGAATCATGCCCACAAACAGTAATACGAAATAAAATATGGTGTGCTAGTAGGTTTGGATAGACTAAATTAGAAACAAGAAAAATGGTAATCAAGCAGTAGTTTTTTCTCTACCATGCTCTTTCAAGTGAAGCTTTTTTCAAATTGCAGCAAATGTTATTTCAGTGTCCAAATTACTGACAGAATAAATACTGTCACTTAACGCCAGTTTATAATAGGTGTCCAGCCCAAATAATCAGAACCATTTCAATGAAGACAACATAAAGGAAAGAGGGGGTTTGCAGGCTGGGGTGGGCATTTGCTTCTATGCACTTCAACCTCCCCATTTCCCAGTTCATCCATCAAGAGATGGCATAGTGTCAGTCCATGCTCCCTGTCAGTCAAATCAGACTTCTCAAATGCAACACTAAATTTATGGTGAAATTCCAGGCTGCTAAACACACACACAAAACCTTTGCTGCAGGTTTGCTTGGGGCTCAGAAAGGGTCCAAAGCAGAAGCAAGAACAGAACAAGCACAAACATCACCCAAGCCCGTTTTCCTTCTCGCTTCACACTCGTCAAAACAGGATAAGCAGTAAACCTCCTGATCTGTGAGCCTCCAGCTGCCTCAAAACCTACCACTCTGAAATAAATTGGATGGCCTTCTAGTGAAAGCCAGTGTCCTTATAAAGACTGACATTATTCAGAGGTCCACAAAGATAAGAAATTTAATTTATATGTTAGCTATACTCAGAATAGTAGATGAGCAGCATACAAGGTTTTCTGACTTAAGTTCTTTAATTTTAACGTATATTCATTATCAGAAAATAATACCCAAAATTTCCAGAAAAACCATCCTTTTAAAGTATCTTAAGTTCAATTCCTCAGAATAGAAGCATCTAAGGTTTTGAAACCCTTATCTACACCTCTGGTGTCTAAAGATGCAGCCATGGACAAATCTGCATTTGACTAAAACCACAAATTTTAATGAGAGCCTTTTAATGAGAGCAAGTTAATATTTAGACTGAGTTAATATTTAAATCTGAGTGCATCAGATTTAAGGCTAAGCAAATAACTAATGTAGAGAAAGCATGAAATATTAAAGCACAGCCTGTTGCTACTGTAACATTTTATTTCCAGATTCTTTTCTGCTTCTGGGTACTGGTGGTACTTCAAGAAAATGTAAATTGTCTACATGAATCACATTGTTTTTCAAACACTGTTACGGAAATATGTCTCAGAAAAGTATTTTTACTTGTATGTATGAATATTACATACATATACTGAATTGTCATCACTATCAAATAATGAGTCTAAGCCTTAACACCATAGAAGCATCAAAACAAATGTTTTGGTCAGTAGATTTTTTCCTCACAGAGAAATGTAAATTCATTTGAAAAGTTAACTTTAATCTTAGCAGGTAAGCAAACGTATTTTTCTGATGATGACTGAATCCAACTACTTCATGTCAATTTTCACAGGCAGGCACATTACTTATATTATCAGTTACAGCCTTTCAGAAGTTTACTTTTCCTATGCTGTGTCAGTCCCTAGTTCATGCTGTATAAATATTTGAAAAGCTGAGGTTGTGTTTTTATGAGAAAGTTACTAACAAATTGGCTTTGTTTAAGAACATTTACCTATTTACGCAACTTCTTTTAAGTATTAGTTACATGAAAAAATCAGAGATGATTTCCAAACACTGTTCAGCAAATAAACTTTCCACAGAAGTACATGATAAAACCACATTCTATAAGCTAAGATGAAAATACCTACATATACAAAATACAGTAGGCTTCAGCAAAAACCAAAAGTGCTACAAGAAATTACAGAGCGCACAGAAGCAGATTTGAATTTGCCATATCGTTCAGACTAACCAACAAACCAACAGCAAACTCAACCACAAAATGGGATGCTTCCTAATAACATTTATTAAAGTAATTGCTCTCGTATGACTCAACTTTTCTGAGGAGAGGAAGTGCAATCGTGACCTTATTGGGAGTCTTGCCATTAATGAAGGAAAAGACAAAATTTTGGGGTTACCATTCACAAACAATGCAGGCATTGTTTTCTTAACGTATTCTCAACATTCATAGGTCACTGTGTGAAAGTTCTGGAAACATCAGTTGTTTTCATTAATCTTACAGGCTACTCAAGCCACGTATTTCCATCAAAGTGGTTATTCAAGTATAGGGGCAAAATAAGAATATTCCTAATTTTATTAGTTTCCACAGGCTACAAAAATTATGCTTGTTCACATTTCCTACTAGTCCAACATGAGCAAGATTCTGAGTAGAATCCACTCACATCAAGTATTTAGAAGTTGTTTTAGCTACCTTAGTATAGCTTGTTTTAAACAACCTGCCTACTACTCATTGCTAGTGGATAGCACAATTACTCCTTTCAAACAAAGTATTGGACCTTCAGAGCGTCCCAGCTGCTGTTTGAATGTGCAGGCACAAACATGCTTGCCACGCCAAATCAAAAGTTATTTGTTTCAGCATGGAAGCTTAAGGCATATGTTTGAATTCTGATTAAACTCTTAAAAGCTGAAAGTCTCGTAAGTGAGATTATTAAACCACATTCAAGAGTTCTCAGAGGTTTTTTTCAGAGAGGCAAAAAACCTGCACTAATTGTTATTTTGGTAACCCTGTAGTCAGAGAAGAGCGTGCATAATCTTACCAAGCTGCCATCAGCCAGCCCTGACAACTAACTTCTTTTAGTCGGATCTTACCTGAAGACAAAAGCTTATGAGTCCGTAGGAAACTGATTGCCAGGCGCATTATGGATGCCTTGTCCAGGTGGGAACTGATGTTGTGCGGCAGGGGCAGCTCATGTGCCAGTTCATAGAAAACCTCGGTCTCTTTGCTTCTTCTGCATCTTGCTGCATCTCTTGATTTCTCCTTCCTCCGTTCGGAACTGCTCCTGATAGGTAAAGAAGAGAAAGGAAAAAGCATTTCTTGAAATGCAATTCACAACTTGAGAGGCATTTACAAGAGTGCATCTTCTCGGCAATGAATCCATTCTGTCAAGTGTTTGAAATAAATTGGCCAGACTTTAATACCTATTTGTGCCCTTTAAATGGCAATTAGGAGAGGACTGCAACAGCTGGAAAGGACTCGATTGTACACGAGTCAGCCTTCGAATACCCTGAATCCCCACGGAGTATAACAGGATTGAGAACTGCCTTAGGCAAGAGATTCAAAATGAAACAGCAAACTATTACTTCTGGGATTCAGGAAATATTAAAAATAATTTTTTTGTTTGCTCAATCTAAATTTACTTACTGTGGGATGAGGTGGTAGTCCGTTTAAAAGCTAGAATAATTACAGTAAATATGGCTGTGTCACAGATATAACAATGTTGTGGAGTTTCAATGGCTGCACTCCACATTAAAATAAAAGTAGTAGTAGAGTATCAAATTGTGTTTGTTTATAGAACTGTCTCAGCTTTTAACCCCCAACTTGTCCAGAAAGCCATTTTTCCTTAACCATGAAGGGTACAAAATGGAAAAGAAAATACTGTTACTTTGATAGCCCTTCTTTGGAGAAGCTGTTCTAATTAAATCACCATCTCTCCATTGTCTGTGGAAACAGATTCCTTCTTGAGTAAGGTAACATGACCAATAGAGCCAACCTCCTTCAAACTCCCCAGAGAACAGAAGGGCAGGAAATAACAAAGGAGAAGACGTTTTATGAAGCAAGTATGCAAAATTAAGCCACCAAGGGACATAAAGCTAAATTTAACACGTGAGAAGCACAAGGAATACATTCATAAAGGTTCTGGGATAGGGCATTTAAAGAGCGAACTCTACTGACTCTAAGGTTCTTTAATGAAATACAGTTCTTATTTCAGAACATGAAGCATCTGAATCCATTTAAAACCATGAGCCATTTCAACCCCATGTAGCTCTGCTGATACTACAAGTTCCTACACTTGCACGAGTTGAGGTTTTGCAGTTGAGGACTGCAGTCACATCAACACAAAATACATTTCTTTTCAGGCCGACTCTTGCAACAGTCTACCAGTGCCACTTGACTGAGTAGAGGACAGGGTGCTAAGTAGAACAGTTCCACTGTTTTTGCTGTTTTGGCTGCACATTCATTTCTAGAATCACCAGCAGCACCTCTCTCCATTCGTGAGCCTCCCAAAAATAAAGCTGCTTGTAACTTGTTTTTTCCAACATCAATATAAAATAGTGAGCCTGTAAACTAAAAATGGATCAACCAAAAAACCCCACCCTATCAAAACAAGAAGTTTCAATAAATATATTCTGTTACATGAAGATTATGAGGAAAACAAGTATTAATCGCATTACTTAATTTGTTTCAATCGTGATTGGTCTCATGCAAAACTGCCTAAAATAGAAAAAGAGTATTAATCCATAATAGGTAGAGTATTCTAAAGAAGATTACTGTTTCTTGAAGACGTAGACAGTCGGCAAAAGCTTCTAGCATTGAAACCACAGGAGGCTTCATAAATTAGTAAAAAGGAAGAATAGCCAGGACACGCATTAAATGCCAAGAGTAAAGTCACAATAAGGTGTTTGCTGAGGCTCAACAAGGCTGGACACTCAATATCATCATTCAAAGCAGGAGGGGGGTCACAACACATCAGCAGAGCCCTTGTGCTGCAAAACACAAGAAGCTGGGCACGTATGTGGGATCAGACAGGTGCTCACTAGTGGGTGTGCTAACAGGGCAAGGGGGCTCAAATTCTTACAGTATCTTCTCAAGATCTATGATCAGCCCTCGGGAAACCTCTTTCATAATTATTCTGCCCTAGGTGAATGCTTTATAACGTCGTCTCTGTTTCAGGAGGCACGTGCTGGAGGAGACCTATGCACATTTCAGTACATAATGGCAGGATCCAACTTCAGTAATTACTTCAGGGGTATTGCTGAAGCGAACACCAACCCATTTAAGTTTGAATCGAAAGGATATTCACACGGTGACAGTAAGTCATTACTTTTCTCCTTGCCAAGTAAGAGTGATACTACGTCCATGTGGAAAAAAAAGGCCCTTCTTACGACTGTCTGAGAAGATACAACAGAAAATGCCCCATGTTCTCCTGGAGCAGGTGCTGGGCACAGGAGAGTCATGTATAATACTTCCACTGATGGTACTTTCAGAAACATGTCTTGCTCTCTAAAGAAAAATGTGCCTACTCTGTGCCTATACAGATGCTAGACTGGGAACAAATCTTCTCAGTTTCTAATTATACTAAGAAAATAAAAGAGTAGAAGCACAACAAAACCAAACAGAACAAAAACTATGTAGCAGTATTTGTGAGCATTTCCAACTGTCGCTTGAAAAATATAACTTCAACCATAAATGTTTGAGCTCTGTTCTAAATCTAGAGGCCACAATTTTCACATTAGAACCAACCTGAGCAAAACAAGATCCAATCCCTCCTCATTTAAATACAAAATTTTGGGAACCAAGGCCAAAGCCAGGTCACAATTTATACAGTAAAACCAGGTTGTATAAGACAGGGTCTCTCGTGACACCACTCCAGCCACAAAGAAAAATATTTAGCTTTGTAACCTCTGTAAATATAATTTTGAAGTGTGGCTAATGAGACAAGCTGGTTTCAATAACCATGGGTTGCTCAAGGTTTCTAATAATTAACACTATGAGCAGAGAAAGATTTTCTCTCTCTCTGTTACAGATGCTTTCCCTCAACACGGCTTCTTACCATCCTGCTAAGGTCTTCAGCAGAGAGATATTGTCGTTCATTACACACTGCACAAGAGCTTTCTCACATCAGAAAACAAGGAGAGGAATCAGCCTGCCTAGTTGCTTTCAAGAGACTTTTTTGCTCATCTATTATCATTTTAAATAAACTAATAACTTGCCTGTTAAGCATTTCCCCCTTGTGGCTTCCTGCACCTCAATTTTCCTCCCCATCTCCCCTTACACAGCACACCCTTGAGTCCTGTTGCTGTTGTAGCCAGGGCAGTGTAAGCCCACCAAGACCCAAAACACCCCCATGCCACTTCCCCACTCAAGAGCTCTGTCTGCGCTTGCTTGCTGTGCCTCCCAGGGATGTCCCTGACAAAGACGGTCATTCTGTGCTTACTTGTCCTGGTTGCAAAAGACTCCCAAAATAGCACTTGAGTGACAGAATTCTGCAAAAAATCAGTATTTTCATGACTTTTGTTTGCAGACTGCAGGTCATTAACAATTCTCTCTGCAGTTACCCCCATGTGATACGGGGGATTAGCATTTCACCCTGGGTGAGGCTGGACCACCCGTAGCCGGGGAGTGGCAATGTGACTGCTCAGCAACCTGCCCGACTGAAGGCCAGGAGGAAAGAAAGGCTCACACGGAATCCTCTTCACACATCACCTGGGCAATGGAGAAGAGGCCTGGGCTCTAGCTGATTTATGAATCATTCCCTCCCAGCACATAAACCACCCACTTAAATGGCAAAAAAAGAGCACACGCGTGCGTCACTCCTTGGAGAAAGCGACGCAAGCAGAAACCTCGCTCGCTCTGACAGATTCCTAAAAGTGCAGAGGGAAGAGCAGAGAAAGCCACCACGAATCAAGCCACCCATATACTGGTCCAAAGCCCCAGGGTAACTCCAGGGTAAGCCTCCTGGGAGCTCCCAGGGACACCTGCTCCTTCAGGAGTCTCAGGATCCGGCAGGATAAGACTCCACTGAGCTGCACATGCACCCTCACACTGCAATCACAGCATAACTGGTCCCAATAAACCAAGAAAGGAATGGAGAAGCTTGAATTTTTTTTGGAAATGGGGGAGCCAAGCTGAGGAATGGGCCTGGTGACTCCATTCAGGACTTGGCTACATAAAAGGTGGCCAGGAGACTTGAGAAGGAACAGGGAGGTGCCGCTTCCCAGCAAGGACTCTCCCAGGGCTGCTGGATGATGCGCCAGTGCTGCACTGTGTATGGGCGTGCAAGCCATTGGGAATAGAAGAGTTCCGGAGGCACAGGCAGTTCTGTGACACAGAACAACACAAGTACGGCACTGTACCCTCAGGACAGCTGTTTACATGATTTCTTACTCCCTCCTGGTGGGTTTAGTTTGCACGCTGAAAATAGAATTTATGGGCCAACGCACGTGAGAAAAGATGACAAACAACTGGCAACTATTTGTGCTCCCAGGTGAAGCTTCCAGATTTTCATAAGCAGTTGTCCATGCTTCTCCCTAGAATCCAAACACCAAACTAGTCCCAAGGGTACACCCATGCCCAGGAACAGAGCTCTTGATCCCACTGGGTGAAAACACCCCAGGTGATGTAGGAATGCCTTGCATGGATCCCAGGAGCCAGATTCCTATCTCTTTGCTCATGTCCGGCAGGCCCTTGCAACACAGCTTCACCGAAATCAGCAGGAGCGCCTGCAGACAAAGGTCTTGCACACCCGGGGTGAAGATCATAATCTGACTTTCTGAAGTCTCTCTTACTGCAGGACTGGAAACTTCAGGGATGGCAACTTATTGGCAAAACCTGAAGTCCCACATAACCTATCTGGTTTAAACAATCTTGCAAAACTACCATGTCAGCTTAGGAACTGCCTTCCCAGTGTCCACTGCTGTGAGAGCTCCAGGCTCCAGCAGCCAGGAAAACAGCTGAGGCAGCCAGCCTCAGCCAGGGGCTGCAGTGCTGCCACTGCCCTGCTGCAGCATTCTCAGAAGGTACCTGTGACCCAGAGACAGGAAGGATCAGCCCCACAAACAAAGGGGCACACAGATCACCCCCCGCATGGGAGCTTTGGCACACGGTGTCACTGATCCGAAGTTTGGTTAGGCACCCACAAAACCCTCCTCAGCTCAGCAGCCAGGGACTGAGCTGAGGTTTCGGCCCCGTTCCCGCGGACTGTGGCTGTATTTGCTCTCTGCAGTTTCAATCCCACCAGTATTTTGTCTCCACCAGTAATCCCTGCCCACCACCTCCACCCATACATCTGCCCAGTCCTTCCCGCAGGCTGTTCCAACCCCCTCAATCCCTCGGTACCCACTCAGCTGATGAGGGTGCCAGGCAGTCAGCTTCAGGGGTCCTCCCTTCTGTCCAGGACATTGGTAGCCTCCTCTAAGCTGACGGAGGGGACTTGCCAGGACAGCAATCTTCTGCTCAAGGTTTCGCTGCTCTTCACGAGTCCATGTGGGTCGATACTCAGGTTGTGTACACAGACACACACACACACACACACGCTTGTTTAAGATTCAGCAGTGCCGCAACTGCACTGAATTACACTCCCACCGTGCAGGCTCCAGATCAGAAGCTTTCAGAGAAACCGAAATGCACACCTTGCAGAAAAATATCTCATAAGTAACCCGGTAGCCTTCACTTGTACCTACACCCTTTGTGACACATCCGGACAGCACTTTGAATTCTGCAGTTCAGACAGACCCACTTGAGTTTACTTCATGATTTTGGTGACCCTTGGACTTTGCTTCAAACTGCCATGTATGCAAGCTAGTAAAACAACAAGCATATTACTTTATATCCAATGGCTGGTTATTAAATGTTTCTAGCTTCAGTGCTTTAAAGGTCAAAAATCCACAGTTAATTAAGTTGTCACATGAAATTTCTGTAGCAAATGCTCATTTCGAATGGTTTAAAGTGTCAAATGCTAACTTGCAGAACAAGAAAAATACATTCTATGGATGCAAAGATAAGAAAATAATTTACAGTACAGATAAACGAAAGATCAGATTCTTAGCATAAAAAAATTCAAATTAAAACCAATAAAAACCCAATAAAAGTATTTTAACAAGCAGTACTACCTTAGATAACAAAAAAAGATTTATTTATTAGCAAATCTATTTTTTGCTGAGTTTCTATTTTGCATTACTTTCTGCTTGGCAAATCCCTTCTTGATTTGAACCAGAATAATAAAAAAGGAGTTTTGCTGACAGTGAGGCACTCAATAGCTATCTCAGAACCACACCACTTGACTTCCCCAGAGATGTGCTTGCAGACACCAAGCAGCCAGCAGTCATGCTTACTTAGCCTTAAAATTCCTTTAAAAAGTATTTGTAACCGTTCTACCTGACAAGCAGTTTATTCTGGATGGCATGCTGTGCTTTTGAAAGCTCCCTCCGTTAAAGTAATAAAAGTGACCATCGGTAAATAAAAAGTGCTAGAAACAGCAATTTACTCACTCCCCAGGAACTCAGGCCAAACTATGAAAGCTGTGAAGGAAACCCATACACAGTGCCATGCAGATCCCTCCTTATACGTCTTTCCAGTGAAAATAACTGTTTCTAAAGCCTGACAAGACACCAGATGCCCAGGTTCAGCACACGTGCAAGAGCAAAAGGAAGGAGAAGGACACAGAGTTATTTTCAGGTGGATGAAAAAAGACCAAAACCAGTTTGAAACATGTGGAGCGCTCATGGAGGGCAAGTGCTAAAGCAGTGTTGCTGCCCACTGGGATACAGTACCCAGTACTCAGACAAAACAAACTCAAAGGAGGCCAAAATGGGGAATTTCTTAATAAAGGAAATGAGAGTTCGAAGGTAACAAGAAAGGCTACTAACAGAAAGGGCTATTACAAAAATAAGGAAATGAAGTATCTTCCACCCTTCCTTTAAAGCTGCCCTAACTTACAGTAACTCCCCACCAGCTCCTTGGCTTGTTAGAGGAATTTCTTGTGTTTCTGTACATACTCATTAAATAACAAATCCCTGCTAGTTCAGCAAAGCTTGGCACCTACTGCCATAGCAATATCGATGTAGTTCCTTCACCAAAGTTTAAAACCAAAGGTGATATGATAGGAAAACAAGAAATCTGAGTGTCTCAGGGACAGAGGAGGGAAGAGACTCCATTTAGAGTGAGGAACTAATTTCCATTCTCATAAGGATGCTTAGCACAACAATAGAGGATTTGGCTACTACAATTACAGTATCAAGAGATAAGCCCTAAATGAATACGGAAATTTTGGTGTCTTTGAGCATATTTATGATTCACTAAATCCATATCACTCCAAGACCACCACAGCTAACAGTAACACAGTTAGCATCTATAGGGATTGAAAAGTAACACCTATACAGTTTTAAAATGTTCATAGCACTGGCATCTTTTTTATACCACTAGCTGTATTTAATGCTGCTACTTAAAGAAAAGCACTTTGCAAGTGCAATTTAAGGTATCACTGTAAATACTGGAGTTATCACAGCAACTATGCAGCACTTTGGAAGTTCTATGTTGCAAACCTCACTGAGGCTGCAGGAGCACTGACATTTTTAAAAGCATTTAGGTTCCCAATATATCAACAGAGTCTGATAAATTTAATCATAGTAAGCAAAACAATGTCTAAGGATTTATGTTCTTCAATTTTTTCTCTCGTTTTATGAGTACCTTGAACAGAAATATAAGTAGTAGGATTTCGGCAGCCATTAATCTCTTCCTGGATTATTTTACGATGCTGTGAGTGCCAGCCTGCCCCGCAGCTGCCACGCCAGCACAAGCCTGGTACCTCAGAGGAGGTGCCAAACGCTTTGTGTCTGGGGCAAGGCACAGCCCCATGGAACTGCCTGAGGTCCACAGCGTGCAGAGAAGATGCCAGGCTGCTGATCAGCTGTTAGAGCAGATAGCGGCACTGCCTTCTTGCCTTTTCAACCCATTGCCTATATCAGGGCTAGATGACTTTACTCTGGCTTAGTTTTCAGGAAGTGCAGTATCCCACTCCAAGTCACTGCATGCTCAGAAAGCACCAGTGCTGCTCACAGAGGGTCAAAACAGCTCTGGGTCACCTTTGGAAAGCTGCTGCAGCCCTCATTTAGAACAGATCAGTGAAACGCGTCCTCCATCTTCTCAAATATTAGGGACATTTGGAGAAAAACAAGGAGGACATCATATGGTCAAATCTCAGTGGACCAGACAATCATCTTGGCTCAGGTCTTCCCTCCCCAGACTGGTTTTGCACTGCTCTGCTCCATCAAGATCATGGATTCCTTCCCTGTGGCAATCAAATCTGACACCAGCCAAGAAAAGGCAAGCTTCAGAGGTAACCTGCAGACTAAAAAAGGCCCAGCACCGAACACTCTGAACAACACAACAGAAATGACTATTTCAACATTGGCCAAAACTGAGCTTGCTTTCAAATCAGCCAGATTTTGTTTGCAGGTGATAAATGTACCACTCTGCTTTTCTCTGCTGGAATCACACTGCAGCAGTGGGGGTAAGGTTGGTTATGACAATGCACGACCCCAGATGTCTATCAATGATTTGTGTTTGAGAGATTACAGATCCTTATCTTGGGGCATTACTTGTAGTAATCAGTCAATTTTGACAGCTAATCTAGAGGTCCATACACATTGTTGCTCAAAGGCTCAGCAGGCATTGCTAAGATCTGTTTTCAGATAACCCAACTATTTACCTACTCTAAAAAACACATATGAAAGGATGTGCTTTATCTCTTCACCAGCGGGTTAAAGCTAAAGGTGAATGAAGTGCGATTTGCAGGCTGGGGGGGTTGGGCCCTGAAGTTAAATTCAAATCCAGCCTCATTTTTCAGATGGGGCACTGACCACATCCCCAGCCCATACCAAACCACAACCGGCATTATTTATCAAGATGGCGCAACTGCAGGTAAACAGGGACAATTTTTAAATTAAGCTTTATTTCAAGCCTAAGGGACAAATATTGCCATGGCATGACTCTGCCATCAGTGGTATGCGTACCTATGCTTCAGCCCCAAACCCACTCAACTGTAAACAGTTCAGAGAGTCACTCAGAGCATTGTTGACAAATCCCAAGCTTTACGATCTTACCCTCTGCTGTGCCTTGGGTAATACCCACCAACATTTGTGGGGGCAAAACCTGGTGCTTCAGCAGGCTGGGACCAGTATCTCACGACATTTTAGCTCGTTGCGCTGGCACATTTGCTGACAGGTTCACACAAGGGGCCTTTGTGGGTAGGAACAATGAGAGAGGCGTGCACAGCACAGGAAAATGGGTGGTGACCACCAAGGGCTGGAAAAAAGCCTCTTTCAAAGGAAGGTCTTTGAAAACATTCATTACACCCCACCCTGCTATTTTCACTACAATATTTCAGTACATAAAAACAACACAGGGAAAATAAACAGCCCACCCTTCAATATGTTGTAGGTTCTCCAATCCCTGAAAAGAAATCAGCAAGCCATAAAGATGTAGAAATCTTCACTAAAAAGAGCCATGTAAGAGGCCATCCACCAAAACCTCTCCACACCACCTTTCTTCTCTCATGCATCTCCAGGCTACGGAAGCTGACTCAAATAGAGATACTAATTTTCAGAGTAAAAAAAAGTAAATTTAAAAATGTACTGGCTACTAAATACATGATAGCAAGCATTTATAGGGATTGAAAAGTAACTATATTGATACAATTGAAAAAATTGCTATACAGTCCACTACAATGCATTTTAGCTGTGATTTTTTTTTCCTACCAATTTCAGCTAGAACTAATAAAATATTTCAGGTAAAACAGAAGCCAGAGAGAAAAGAAGCAATAAATAATCCATAATTAAATGGGTCTCTGAAACCAGCAGACAGCTGTACACTGGAAGCCAGTCTTTGGAGGCCATGCTTTCACAGAGGCTTGTCTCCATCACAGTCAGTGAGGTTTCCAACAGCGCAAAGATTGAGCAGGTGAAGCCCCTAGTCTTGGGAACACAAAACCAGCTCCTTCTCCCAAGGCTTTGGGCTGCTCTCTGATGATGCTCTTACAGCACCCTTACTCGTAAGTTCTGCACAGAAAGGCAGCAGAGCATCTACAAAAGAAATTCAGCCACTTTGTGTCACCTTGTTTCAAGCACGAGGTCTCTGTGCTGGATGCTCTAAAGACTGCAGTGAGGGCACACACCAACCTGAAATGAAAATGTTCTGTCTCCATTAGAGAACATTCAGAACACTCAATAAAACTGCTTTGCAGCTTTGTTTGTTAATAAGTCATGCTTCGATCTTCCAAAGAGTCAAATCTTCTAATACTAAAGTTAAGAAAACTGATGTTGCAATAAAATCTGTATTAAATAATGCCGGCCCTTCTTTACTTTTTGGATCTTAGTAATTTTAACGTGCATTTGGTAATGATGGAAGTTAATGATTTCTCCTTCTCTATCTCTTCACAACTTGCAGCCATCCATGGTAAGATGATGGATATCCAGAAAGACAGATTAAACAGCCATTTCTTTGGCAAGCAGGGAATAATGATTCCTGAAAATAACAATACAAATGCCCTAAATTTTGATCATTCCTTGTAACACAGCTTCCTCCACTTCCTCCAACAAGGATCAAGCACAGATTCTGAGGGCCACGCTACATTTTCTGCCCTCTGGGGTGTGGGTTTTGTCTGCACAAACATCCCGGGACACAGTTCATTCTTAGGCCCTGCTTTCTTTTCAGAGGGCTTTTATTTTATACAGTAGCTCTTTAACTGTCTCTCTCCTCCTAACTAAGTCATCAGGTAAACTGGAACAGTGATAACTTTGCATGCTGTGATTTTGAGTTCTCATTAGTATTCAAAAGTCTGCCACTAGTTTAAGTCAATAAAAATCGAAATTTAGTAGCTTGAGCTTGGTAAATTTTGTTCTTTGCTCACTACAACGTAAAAGGATTGATACCAAAGGGTCAGACTACTTCAGCTACCTGGCCAGAAAAGCATCAGTCACTTCAGCTAAGTTAGGCAATTCCTCTAAATTTACAGCTAAAATCAGAGCCTGGAGTGATGTAACCTCGGGGCAATCAGTAACCCCAAAACACACACCTTCAGCTCCTGGCAAAGTCCTGAGGAGCCTCCTCACTGCTGACCTGCCCCTCTGCACCCACGGTTGTGGCAGAAGCCAGAGGGACATCGAAACTCCAGTACTTGAGGAGGAAACAATTGTGGCCCCTCAACACTCAACTGCAGTATTTCAAATATTTTAAAAATTAAGGCTTGGTTCTGTCGGGAAATGGCCGCTAGCTCCTCTGACACATCACCCTGAATAATTACTCGCTAAACACTAACTTTCAAAGGGAACTGATATAAAGGCAGCCTGTGTTGTAACACAAAGTAAATAACTGGATGCAGTCTCTCTCTTTTGGTGTTTCTTGCTTTATTGCTTCCCTACTCCTACTGTCTACTAACTCCTTAAATGGCTATGTAGTTACAATAAAAAAATGGTTACTCTGGGAAAAGGAAAAAGAATATTATGAATATGACAAGCAGCAAAGCTAGGAAGAAATTCTGTACATATACAAAGGTAAATTCACATGGTCACATTGCTTTATATTTTCTGGGTTTTACTTCAGGACTATGAATTAACGTATCAGTATTTTGGTGTTATTCCTGCTGGAGCTTTTGCTGTCCCTAATTTTAAGCAAACAAGGCACATATGCATATACTGGGCCTGATTCTCATCTCCACCATGGTCCCATCATCCCAAGAGGGCAGGAGGCAGGAGTCAGCTGTAATAAATTCTGTTTATGAAAACCACAGGTAGGAAGAATTCAGTTCTTCCAGAAAGGAAACAATAATTTTTTGTTTCATTTGATACCACCCACAATTGTCAGCCTCCTTAACAACACGTTACAACCAGGCAGGTCTTGGAGATCTGTAAGAACTGTGCATCTGTCAGGGTGTGGTACCTCAATATTCACTGTTTTGATTCTCACTATACAGCAACCAGATTTCTGACAAGAATGTCCAAGATGCACATGCTGAAATGCATGCAACTGGATCAGTACACACAGCAGCGGCCACAAGAGTTACACAAAACAGATGGCATCTCCCAAGGCAGGGGTGAGGGTGCTCTCATCCCAGTAACTACCAACACTGTTTTGTAAACTTACTTTGTGCTTCCTAACAGTGGCTCTTGGAAAATAAAATTTTTATTCTTCATGTCCTTTCCCTAAATTATGTAACTTAATCAACTGAACTGCACAATTTCCCAAAACCTAACTGCTTTCTCAGAAAAAGAAAAAGGAAAAAAATGAAGGAAAAAAAGAAAAGAAGCTGCACTCACTGCCAAAAATTATGGTTTTGTTATTAGAAAACACAACTGGGATGGTACAGAGGCCAAAGCTGAGGTAGGCTGAGAAACAACTGTACCACCATCAGCAGAAGTGCAGGGGAGGGCTGAGGCAGGCGCAGAGAGCGCACCACGTACGCATGTTGATACAAGCTGAATCCAAAAGAGAACATTGCTTCTCGTGCTAATGTATTCTTTTGAACTGCGTCTGCCAGTGCAGTTAGCTACGTTTGTACAGAACATGCTGCTGTGGCCAAAGGTAGTTATAAAAATATATTTACCCCTTCATAGACAGGAAAAAAAAAGTCCTTTAATACAGAATACAGAACATGAATAAATATTTAACTATTTTACTGTAACATCTTTATGTTACTGTGAAATACATTTAAGCCTAAGGCATTTGGAAAACAAGAGTCATAACTGAAGAGCAAGGCATAGTACATCTAATGGAGTCAATCTAAGTTGTACTAACTAAGTTGTAATAACTTAACTTGATTTAACATAGTTTTTAGTCAATGGTACATCTATAAAGTTACAAGCCTTGGAGAAATTCATTTCATGTATATACTACTGATTTTATTACACATTTTTAAAAAAATTTAAAAGCCATTTTATTCATGATTGTATATAACAATTGCCTATATAATTTTTTCTCTCTTGTTCTTATTATCATTTCCTCATACAGATAATGGACTTCTACCAATTTCTGTTGATTCTGAAGAAAACTTGAAAACATTGGGAAAAATCTTGAAACACTGTTAGACAAAAGCCATTACCAGAACAAACCCATGTGGATGAACATTTCAACCACAGTTTCTCCACTTAACAGGAAACCAATCTCTCAGATTACTAAGAATCAAACAGGCGATTGTCATGACTGATACTAAATAAAGTTTCGTTATCTACCAATAAACGTTGACCACAGCTTAGAACAGGTTGTTTAGCTTTAACCAACAACAGCCTGACAAAACCTTTCTAAAAACACAGTGAACAAAATCAATCCACCATGCAAGAAGAAAAAGGCTTTCCTCTATCTGCTATATTTTCAATTAAGCTCCAACTCATAGCGAGGTAGGGCGTAGGTGTGTGCCTCTGCAGACACAGGGATTTTGTTCATTGTGATTACAGCATGTTTTATTAAAAACCTGAATGAAGATTTGTTTCCCTGAAGCTCTAGCTTGCTAGCAGCTCTGGGAGAAGCATGAATGACAGCGTCAAACCTCATCAGCCCAGAAATGAAGAATGCCAACAACTTGTCTAACCTGTAGATCAGAGGTTGCAGGATTTACTTGAATTAATACAATTTGAATCTGAGTGTTTCTTTAAAACAGCAATCTGACCAACTTAAGCAACTTTCAAGGACAGAGAACCAAAGCCAACCCACTGCAACATTTAGAAAGTTGCTCTACTGGTCAGTCACCTTCACTGTCAAAATATTTGTACAGATTTTCTTTTTCCTCCTTTATAATTTATTTCTTACTGCCTATTTTTAAAAGCCTGAAGTTATTTTGGGCACATAGGTGTACCAACCCAATACCACTTCGCTTTCAGTCTTTGTTTCTATACTCTGAAAAACCTCCTAACCAACAGGTCTTGTTGGCTTGCATCACAGCTATGTTCTGTGCAGAAACTAGGTGCAAATTCAAACCCAACATTTAACATGAGAAAACATCAGGCCAAGCAGGAAAGAGCAAAGAATTACAAAGTCGAGCTTGGCCAGAGGGAATAGGAGAGAAAGAGAAACAAGCAAGATAAGCTGTGGGGCTTAGGGAGAAAAAAACCACATGCACACAAACACTCCCCACGCCAGTTCCCAGAAAATCCAGTGTTTGTGTCTGGTGAACGCTATTTCCCCTCCTGCCTTCCACAGGCAGCAGCCACAGCAAGTCACTCCTCAGGTGCTTCCAGAGTCTCTGCGCTCACTCGTACTCACCGTCACGCACCGTCAGCACTCGCTGTGCCGGGCACAAACATCCCTACAGACGGATTGCTCGGCACAGTAAAAACCAAAGAGTGGCTACAGGCAGCAGCTGCAAAGCCTGTTTCGGTGACCTCTCCCTCCCCAGTGTTTGCATGGGAAGGATGGAATGCCATAGAGCATACCCTCTGATGCACAGTTGACTAAAACAGCTTTGCAAAGCCAGCCTCAAAACATGTCTTTCCCACGTTTTTGGGACCTGCAGCTATTTAAATCATCATCTTGAAATATTAAACTCCTCACTTCCTCGTTTTAGCATTAAAAACAAAACAGCAACAGAACAACTGGGAAAAAACATCCTTGACATGACATGTCCCATGTCTGACCCATCTGACTCCTGCTCAGAGCAGGGATCAAGTACTGACACTCATCCCCATGCACAAACATAAAACCCAAGGAGATGAGGGACAGTAAAAAACATCTGAAACCCCATCCAAACAACAAGACTTGTGGTACAAAGGAAGAAGACACAGCAGGGACACAGCAGAGTTTAGGATGAAGGACTAGCCTGCGATACTACAGAGGCAAGGTCTCCGCTCCCAAGAGTTTCTCTGGGGAATCACATCACACCTGTCCCTGGGATCAATTCTTACCTCATCACATTAACTTAAATGGAGTTACCCTGACTTGTGCCAATGGGAGACTGGAACAGAACTCTTCAAAATAAGTTTTATTTCATGTTTTCTTGTGTTGTGTTAATGCCAATAAACAGGAAATACTTTGCTCTCAGACTCTCCTGGGAAATGTCACACTCCTAATACCAGATCAGCTATTAAGAAGCAGTGACTGTTCAGAAGGAACATCTAGATATCCACATCAGCTCTGTTACTTGGCTACCAAGAAGGACAAAGATTTAAAAGAGAAAGTAGGTAGAAACAACAGTTTTGAGAAAAGTTAAAACAAGGGCTCTGCAAGGAAAAAAAGTAACTCTTTCTATAAGTCTATTATAGAAAACAATGGGAATTTCACATAATTCCAGAGGCCATGAGAGAATGAATCTCCAGCTAATGTGATGTAGCATGTCCAATGCCTCAATAAAAATCTACTTCAGTAGAGAAAAAGAAATAAAATATTGAGGAGCATTTGAAATGGATACCATATAAAAAAGCAAGCAAGACCACAAACAGAGGTTCATTAAATGATGTTCTCTTCCACACAGAAGCCTGAAACATGGAGGGAACTGGAAACCAGATTTTTATCAAACCATCTCTGGAGGAAGTAGATAACACAATTCAGAAAATGGGATAAAGATTTGGGAGTGCCGTCAGCAGATTTAGGGAGAGGAAAGGGAAAGCATACAACCAAAAAAAAATCCCAAGAGTGTATAAAGACTTCAAGAATATGGAAAACATTTCCAAGTGCAGACCTAGAATTAGATAAAGAGACGAGTCAAGAACTTTTCACCCTAAGTGTCTTGCTTCACAGAGGGGAAAAGGTGCAGGTGTGCCTGAAATACAGGAACATCTGGACTTTGTTAAGTCCTAGTTATGCAAGCACTGATCATCTTAATTAACCAGGCTTTGAGAACTGTCAGGAGGACAAAGATTAATTCTGTTTAACTCCATGAATAATACTTTTTAAGAACAAAAGGGCTCAGCCCGCGCAGTAGCTTCATCAAGAAAGATACCGGTTCCCACAGGGATACCGTAAAGAAGAGGAAAAGATACTGCACAAAAACTTTAAAGGAGAGATAAAAATGCACCTTTTATTAAGCAGTACCTTCACACAAACATACATAACTGCAACTGTGTAGATACAACTCAGTCCTCAAAAAACCACCAGAACAACCCCACAACCCAAGAAACTAAAACTAGAATAAACCTTATGTCAGGATCTATTTTCTGAACGCTCAAGTATTTTTTCCCATGTTTCTGCTGACGAGCTTGCTGTATCCTCACCCATGGCAAGCTCCCATGGCTATCTGCTCAGTGAGCCCCATGCTTATCCCTTGCACATGCAAGACCACTGCCAGCCCTCCCCAGAAAGGTAAGTGCTCCCCTAGTGAGAACACCTGTCCTGTGAAGCAGAGTCCATTTCATTTATTGAAAAGCCTTTTCCAATTTGGCCTGAGTGAACTTCTTTTCATGGCTGTCTGCCCAAATATCTCAAGTCTTACATGCTTTATCCCTGGTCCAACTGCTCACCTAAACTACCTAAATTGGCTCATTTTCTAGTCTGCTTCTGGCACGCACATCACGGGCCCGGAGGAGCTGAGCCCTTGCATCCTCCTCCCTGAAGGCGGATTGGAAGTTCAAACTAGAGCTTAGTCTAAGACTAGCCATCCTGAGGATTCAGTTCTGCATCTCCATCTCTATTTTACACTGAGTTTTCACCAGAGATGTTATTTTCCTATTTCCTTTCATGCTGCTGTTTCAGTAGTTTTGGGAGCTACCTCTCTATTTCACTCTGTCATCAGGGAACTGGGGACCACTTTCTGCAGTGAAATTGCTTTGTCCAACATCCATTCATACCTACAAGGTCACAAATAAGTCAGTAATTATGACAAACAGCAGGGCCTCCCCTGTACCTACTTGTACATTGGCATTCACACTCCGGCCCTGGTTTCTAAACACGCACCAGTTTTGCTACTCCGTTTTGTTCTCTGACATTTCTGTTAACCAGGTGTAAACACACTGCCAACACATGCTGCCTTGTTATCCAGCTATGGTAATACAGCTTTGATGTTACTCAAAGTTTAACTTCACTGAAGTTGCGTTTAACTCGCCATGAACAGAATGACCTTGTGCATCACATCCTGCCTGCCTGTTAGAAGCCAGAGTGCACCTGGTACTCTACACTGCAAGCAGACCTTCAGGTTATTAGCCTAAATTTGCATTTGTATCAGTCAACTAGAATTTAGTTCTCGTATGGCATTGTTATTACTCCATTGTATTGCTATATCATGCCACTAAGTTCATCTTTGAAGACAATTTTCACGTATTTGACCAGTATTGACAATGAAGAATTACTTGTTCTGCCATAACCACACATTTTTAATAGCACACTACCCTTTTTTCTAAACACTTTGAAGATACAGAGGGAATAAAGCATTACCCACAGAATGGGCATAATACAGAAGCAAAGCTCAAAGTATTATAACATTATACGTTTCTAAAAACAGCATCAGCCACAATAAATGCTAAGGCACTACAGTACAATACAGACCCACGTCGCTTACAAGATTAACACAAAGGTTTTTGTCAGATAAAAGTACTTCAGAAAGTTCATACACGTGATATTTTCTCCTACATTGTACATGAAAATATCAAGACACTGATGCATAATAAAATATTAAAACAATAGTACCTTTGCACATTGTATTAGCCTGGGCCTGTAAGGAATTATCTGACCAAGACCAGCAAGACTGTTTGCTCTAGCTAATAATCTGCACAGCTATACACATGAAAATACTTTCCCCACCTTTTCAGGTGCCATTGTCTTAGTTTTTAGGGCAAGGAGAGGGTGTTCATGTACTTTACAGATTGCCTGGATCAACAAGACCCAGGCTTCCCAAGGATTACAGTCCTTGCCGTCACGTCACACAGCGAAACAGAAATTGGCAGCAATAGGTGGAGAAGGAGTTGGAGAAAGGGCAGGTATTTTGAAGGATGGTCAGGAGCAAGTCATTTAGGAATGTCAGAGGGTAACCGTCCTTGACATTTGCAAACTGGCAAGTGTACAGCAGTGTCCAGGCTGCAACTATAAAATACTTTAAGTACTGCAGTTAGAGTTTAGCAATGGTTCTCTATTTGGTCACTCAGAACTCAGTGTCTTTAAATAAATACTTTTACAAACTACAAATGCACCAATGAGCATGTCCAGCTTTTGCAAGAGACCAAATATCCTTCAAATACCCTGTGGCTAATGTTTTACCCTGGACACTGGCTACCCATTGTCAAAGTAATAAGAAGTCCAGGCATCTAAAAAATGATGAGAGGTAAGTCTGGTTTACAAGAAAATGATAGAATTTAAATGTTTGTGCATGTGTGCACATTCGTATATGTACACATTAGAATCACCATGCGCACACAAACACATGGGGCTCAGAAGTCCTTGCCTTCCCATTGCTGAATACTTTTCAGCAACTGGGACAGGACTTCAAACTTCTCTATCTTAAAATATTAAATTAAAAGAAAAAAAAAAAGAAAAAGACACAGACATACAGAGACAGAAAGGAAAGTATGTGTCTCACACCTAAACATCAAGAACGAAGACCTTCACAGTAACTATTGTGTAACTCATGGTGGGAGCAACCAGCACTGCAATGACAGAAACAATTTTCTGAGATTTTGTCATTAGCAGACACATTCCTTAAGGCAGGGTGGATAAAATTATACTGATAACTGCACTTCAAACTGCGCACAAACTTTGACTTGGCAATACTGTAGTACAGAAAAAGAAGGGGAAAAAGTAGTAGTTATCCCTCAGAAACTTACCAGTGCCAGGATTTAGTATATCCATAATGTTATTGCCTGAAGCCTCTACTGAAAAGGCCCTTCCTCGCACAGGAAGGGGGAGAAGACAATAAAAAACAGAGGACAGAAGTAGGTTACAAGTAAACATTATCCATTTAAACTGCTAATGGCAAGCTCTGTTGTTATATTTTTATCAATGCTTTTCTGCAGATTACTTTTATCAGTGATAATTTAGCTTTTATTTCATTATCTGGCAGAGCAGACAAAAGGAAAACAGATTTGTTTTACAACAGCTCCAGCACTTGCTCTGTCCATTAACATTGACAGACGAAGGTAAATTAAAGCTCTTAGACCACATTTTCAGCATATGTGGCACTGAGGTCTCTGTTTCTAGCCAATATGTGTTTCTAAAGGAGGACAGATTTCATGCTAATGCTTTTATTCTCTCCACACAGTTAATGCAAGTTTTTGTATTTTTTCATATTTCATATTTTTTCTCCATTCTGTTCTACATGCTTCCAAAAACATCTCAGGACAATCAAGGAGAATCAATATTTTAAACAAGGAAAATACTACATTTCAATCAGCTGAAGAGTGAAATAGCACTTTCCCTCCTTCCAGTTTTCTTAAGACCACAAAACCACAGAGAAGTTGTGCTTTATTAGAACAATAAATATGCATAAAGAACTCTTGGAGGACTTAATTTTGTTCCAATGCTCCTCTTCATCCTTTTTTTAGCAATGTTTTCAGCTATTCTACTTACTTCAGTAGAGGTAAACAGATTGCTTTATAACTTTCGTCTAAAATAATAAACTTATTTATAGAAGCCAATGTAGCAAACCAGCTGTTCTGGGCAAACAGTGGGCTTTCCATTTAAATGACAGTTTAATGGCTTTGATTACAAACAATTTTGCAAGAAAAACAACAAAATATTATTGACTGCTCTTAAAGTGCAAGTAATTAGTCATAACCATTCTAACTAAATAATACAGTCACTTCTGTTATTTCATGAAACAGCCTTTCATTTGGACTTAACAAAAAAGTCGTATTAGAAAACCAGAATTTCCAAGTCTGAACTGACAGATATTCTGGACTGCTCTGAAGACTACTTGTGTTGCCATTAAAAATATATGTTCTTTAATTTTAGATATTTGGGATAGTTCTAATTTGTGATATACAACCCACATAAAAGGGCTCTTTCTCAAGGCAATAAATAATGTCATTACCATTTGTGCAGTCTGAAATTGCTGCCATAACCCAAGCACAAACATTTATTAACATAAAATGCAAAATTAAAAGCTAGTAACAAAGTATTTCAAAGAAAGAATATTCTACTTTGTAGAAGCAAAATGAAAGAGTTCTGCTACCATAATTTCTTTATTGACTATTCAGGTTTGTGACAAATTACCCCAATACTGTCAAATGTCTTTTCATTTTCTAATAAACCTCTCATTTTTCTCAGAATAAGATTTTTTTAAAGCCTCAGATAAATTTAATTTAGTTTTTATGTCCCTTCGGCAAATATTACATGACCAATTACAAATGAGTGCTACTGCTGGGGCAGGTCACATTGATGAAAACAGATTAATACTAAAGCACATGGAAATTTGGAAGAGCAAGAAAATACTTCTTGAGCTACCACCAAGGCAATTTTAAAGCACAAACATGAATATAATTTAATAATTTCCTTACAAATAGCCTTCACGACAGGGCTCCCAAAGAAATGACAAAAATGAAGTGTCAGAGTATGCATTTTACTGAGATGGGGGAGGAGAAAGAACATGGTAGTTGAGTATTTTTAACCAGCTTTCCAGAGATGAGTCTAAATCAAGCTCTTACGAATCTTCCCTGTCATAACCCACTACAGAGGTCAAAGGTTGAAGCTTTCCCAGAGGTTCACTGTGCACAACAAACACTAAAAGTTCCTTAAATTTAGTTTATATATAACAGCATAAGTGCTGTGGCCAGTGACATCCCATACCCATACAGTCCCTTTAGTACTGAACAGGGCATAGGCAGGGTAGGCAAAAGCACAAAATGGCCACGCTTTCAACTAGTCCAAGTACTCATGTCTGCACCAGTTAGTGCTCTTACACTCTTTAAAACGTGCTGTGAAAGGACGACAAAAGAAATCCCTTACCGCAGACATTAGACATATTTTGCTATAAATAGTGTATTTTTTTTCCTAACATATTACAATTATTTGTGAGTTATTATCAAGCTTTACAAAAGGACTTGTGGCTGCTCACGTTTTGGTTTTTTGGGGGTTTTTTTGCTTTTTTTTTTTTCAGCAGAGATCCAGTGAATAATTTTGAGTAATTTGAGATTGTGAGCTCTGCAAGCTGGACTGGAGCAGCAAGTTCCATACCCTGCAGCTAACCAGGGGGACGCCTGGTGGGAGCTTGGCCACTTGGCCAGAGCTGAAGCCCTTGGCTCTTACGCTAGGCATCTGACCTGTATGCTATTTCATGTCTGTAATTTATCTTCAAACAACAGCGGGGAAATTGGTAGGAGAGGGAAGGCTGCTGGATGTGTGTGCTGAACTGTCTAGGAACCTGCCATTCCAACTGTGCTTAGGACTCACTCTTCTAACACTGCCTTCAATCAAACAATAAAATACAATTAAAATAAAAAAATACCACCAAACAAAAACCCAACAAAACACTTTTCCTTGAACTTTTTGAAACGCTTGAAAAAAATAAAAGAGTCAATATAATGGAGGTGGTTCCAGAAGAAGCTATCAGCCCGATCAAAAAGGCAAGGAAAAACTACTGAGTTTCATGAGACGTTGTCATCATCAGTAAGCTCAACGTGAGGAGATTTTTTCTACCCCAAGCTGTTCATACAGCACTGGGGAAGAACAAAGGGACATTAATGATGCTGTTGCACGTACTGCACAGTCTGACCAGCATCAGAGAAGTGTTGAAGAGCCTGAGGCCTCTCTTGCTCCACCAGGCGCTCTGTCTGCAGCCACCCACCACCCGCAACATCTGCTGCAGGTTCTGCAGAAGTCAGCTTGAAGAAGTACTTGAAGAAAGTTGAGTTTTCACAACATGATGCAAATGAGAATGAAGCTTCAGCTGGTTTGTGAATACAGCTGCTACCCATAAACCTATCTTTTTCACACTCAGGTGATCTTTGACATTACCATGCCCTACAAATATCTACAACTTGTTTGGCACATGATGTTTCAAAAACAAGAACAGCTTTGTAATTATAGTTTTGCTTTGTATATAAGTAGTGGCAACCACAAAATGTATTTAAGGCGATTTGCTGTATATGCAATTCTATCAAGCACACAAACATCCCTCTCCTAAACAGAGCCTATTTGCCTTCATTAACCATCCTGGTGCCCCCCCAGCTTTTTGGAGGACACATAACTGTCTCCTTTCTTCATCACTCCCTGCCTACACCAGCACTCCCCTGTCTGTCAGTGCCTCACTCCTTCTCCTTTGACATCTCAAAAGTCTCCACCACAGACTTTATACTTTTTAAATAGTAACAGATGTATAGAAGAGTTTCTCCATCTGCATATGCTAAGTGCATTCAGTTCCTCAGTAAAGTCACCCTACAGGAAGCGAATGCAAATTACTGCCTTCCAGACATAAGGCATGGTCCTGGGGCCTTGTTATTAAATCATTAACCTTCGCCTTTCATTCTACCTATGTTTTCAGTATTCAAATGTTGCTTGAAATAGACAACCTTAGTACTTCCCCATGCTGCAATTTGTTACCAAGTGCTTCACTCCAATGATTGAACAGTGACAAACAAATGAGAGTACCAGTCCTCAAGCAGAAAGAAAGCAGTTCAATAATTACTGCAAAAGTTAACAATGGTGTCCCCATAAAACCTTGCAAAAATCTGTTTGTTTATCATTCCTATGCAATCCCTAAACCAAGATTTTCAAAGAGCCCTAAATACCATTTTCTCTGCCTTCAAGGCTATAGCTCTGCACCCTACTGATGCTCCAGTTTATCAGAAGATGGTGCTAACCACAGTTGGTATCTTATCTGTGTAATCCCCCAGAGTTAGGCCAAGGCTAGCGTTGTGCTACGGGTATGTAAAAATGTGTTTTGCTGTGGAAAAAAACCACATGTAATTTGGTGAAAAGCCTGAATAATTGGTATGTAATTATTATGGTTGCTAGTACCAAATGTTTGTTTTCCTAAAAAAAAAATAAAGGCAAAACAGAATTTCGTAAGAGTCCTTACCTATAAAACATCAGACTAAAAGTTGGTTTAAAAACTCTAAAAGTTGGTATAAAACATCAGACTAACATATTAGATATACAACGATGAGATGTCCGGTGAAAAAGCATCTACGGCTACTGAAATCAGTGGGAGAGGGTTTCGCTGTTGATTTGGACACAGCAAAAGTAAAGCTGGTTTGCCTCTTCATCAACCCTTTCAGTCCTCTTGGGGTACCCTTGCCTACAGAGGAATACAAAGAAATATCCCTGGCAGGCAAGGTGAGAGGTTGATGTAGCCCGGCATCTTCCCATCAGCCCATTTCCATCAGCAGACACTTCAAGAAGGACATAGAAAGCAGAGCTGCTTCCCCAAAACGTTCTCCCAGCCTCCCTGCCTCTCAGCCTTCCCCTGAGCACCGACCCCAAAAAAGTCTGTTCAGGCAAACCTCTAGCAGTGGCTACGGGTGCTTTTGATGACTGAAGCTCAGCACACACCCAAGCCTCAGCAGAACCATTTGAAAATGCCTACTGCAGTAAGCCAGCATGATGCTCCAGAGCGGAACTGCTCACCAGCCTTCACAGCTCCAGGTCCTGTCCTGCCAGCCCTCCCTTTGGGCTGGCAGCCCACAGCAGTCTGCTCAGGAGTAAGCCTGAGAAATGCTGCTGAACAGAGCTCCCTCTGCAGGAAGGGCAGAGCCCCTTGGTTCCTTCCCAGCCCCCAGGCAGCATCGCTGCTGCAAATGCCACCTCCACCCAAAAGCCAACCTCACCAAGCCTGCAGTGGCTCTAGTAACAGCAAGAGGAAAGTGTGCTTCTTGTCCTCTCTTAAAGCTTCCTTTGCATTAAGCTTTTCTTTCAAGAATGTTCCCATTCTTACTTATTAAAGCAAACAAAAAAAATTTTTTTTTTTCCTATTTAGAGAAACTGAAGTGTGAACCCTGTAAGATGTCATTGCTCTTTCTGGGGCTTTTGTGTCAACATTTTGAAAGGGTGCATTTTCATAGTTTTTATTGCACAGCCCCACATCCCCATCATACCCTAATGCTTTGAAAAATTCAAACAAAAAACAATACGCCATAAGCAACAGTTAACATTTACTATCCACTTCTGCTTGTTCTGACAGATCTGTCAACCAGGGACCTTTTCAGATCTCTATTTTTTGTAGTATGGCTAAGACTATACTTCCTCACCACAGCATATGCTGGGTTTTAATGTTCATTTTACTGTTCTTTCATTTCACTTTTTCAAACCACATCCATTTAAGCTTTTTAAGCATACTTAAACATACAAATGTACTAATTGTTGTTATTAGACTTATCCTCTAAGAGGCTAAGTATACTGAATTACTACATCAGGCAGTAGGAGAAGCTCTTCCAAAACTCCTGAGGTCTTCAGTACCTAATGAGACTGGATTTCATAGCATATATTAAAATTGTTGTTGCACACCTACAGCATTCGATCATGTGCACAGGTCCCTAATGACAGCATACAAGTTACATTGCATGAGACATGGCGTGTTCTGCTGTAATGTTACAAGGTTGGCTTTCCCCCTGCTGACAGACTACAGCCTCCGGGCAAGTGCCATTAAAAAAACCTTTAAATTATAAGAATAAACTGAAATAAATATCGGCAACTCTCTCTCAACAGCAATACCTGTATGAGAAGTCTGTCATTCCCCCGTGCACGCTGCCTTGTGAAAGAGGTTCACGGGTGTTGCCACTTTGCCAGCTGCAGTATACAGCTCACCCAAAGCACTCTAACGCTCTTTGGCAGTGTGAGCATAGCTTCATTTCTGCTGTTCCCAGTTCGCCTTTTTACAGACTCTTCCCTAGATGAGAAGTTTATTCCCGCTCCTGAAAAAGTTCGGCCTGAGAAACACCGAGCAAGCACTTCAGCTTCAGGAAGGGGCAGGCGTGCCGGCTGAAAACACTCAGTGTCAGGCGAGCTGCTCCCTTCTGCCTTTATCTGTGAGCACAGGCATTCTGGAAGTGTGTATCTGCCCCAACACATCCTCCAAAGGAGAGCAGTATCTCCGCACACCAAAAGCCGAGTGACGGAGGCTGCTGTACTCCCAGAGATACCCATCACTCCCCTCCTGCAGCAGGACACATGTTGGATGGGCCATCGGTGTCCTTAACACAAGCCTGCACGACACTCCAGATGTGGCCGTGTCCCCAGCGACGCGAGGGGCACAGGGTGTTCCCCAGCTCTGAAAGCAGATTAACGCGTACAGCTACATGCGTGTTTACTTGACTGAGATCCACATTTAGACATGTACACAAGTGAAAAATCCCGGGCTGTTTACTGGAACAAAACTCCCACTGAATGCAGGGGGTATCTGCCTGCCTGTACAGCTGAGGATTAAACCCTCAAATCTTCTGCAGTGCCCATTTGCACATTTCTAAATCATCAGAGAAGAAAGAAAAGTGAACATGCCCATGTGACCATGGATCTCTCCAACACTTGGCTACATTTGGATTCAGAGGGCGTGTGTGCCTTTCTAACACTGCCGAAAGAAGGAATAAGGCTCAGCCCATCTTTTTGAACAGAAGTTTCTAAATCTTGTTATTCTATACAAAGAGTAAATTTCTAGCTCTGACTTTACAAGGCAAGACAATTCTTCTGAAATCACTTAAAATTATTTCCACAAAAGGAATATATACTTATTAAAAGAAACGGACTGTCAGGTTCTAAAATATCTAACTGCTTCCATTTGGAGAGAAAATCCATCTTTACTGACAGTGAACTGTGTTCTCCAGCTGGCTAAGCAGTGCTCAGCCCAACACCTTTCACAATTCTTATACTTATTCCCTAATCTTAGAGCCAACCTCAGCAACAGTCTACTTCTACCATACACTTCATATTTGCATGGCTTATCCAGGACTCCAAACCCATCACTGAGGAGCAAGCTTGTTGCTTTTCTCCATCACTGGTCAAAACATGTTGAGGTCAACCTGGTTTATTTGGCAACCATCCTGCTAGAGCTGTTTGGTCAAGCCATACTAGGATTTTTGGCTTTGCATCCATCTGTCAAAAATGCATTTTATGTAATACATGCCCCCAAGAAGTGCTGGTATTTCCAGTACTATAAAATGGTTTGCTAGATGTCAGTAGTATCACCAATCCATTACTCTGACAATTTTCCAAGCATCGTATTAGCTGGACTGTAACCATTAAAATGTTGATCCTAAGAATACAAGGTAATAAACCACTTTTAAGTGTTGAGGAAAGCTACCTCCTAACACATTAACCAGTAAAAGTTTATTTTCCATTAAATTAGTCAGATTAAAAGACAGTGTTGCAAGAAGTCACATGTAGGCAGCATGACTTTTTCTATGTCAAAGTTACTATGACAACTGGATAACCTGGATTCATGGAAAAGATGATGGTATGAGAATTTAAATAGAATTTCGCATAACTCTAATGACTAAGTAAATGCTAATGCTTTCCCTTAAAATGATTCTTCTGTTTCTTCAAAGCAGATAGTATTTAATTGCAAGATCATACATGATCTGGGAACTATAGCAGAAAAAGTCAGTACAGTCTATTGAGTAAGTTTACAAACATACTGAAGTGACTATTTTGTCATCTCTACTCTTCAGCTTTTCAAAGGCATGCCAGGAACAGGTTTGCCAAAGAACATGAGTAACAGTTTGAAAACTGTGTTTAAACTGTGTAGAAAGTGTCAAGTTAGACAAACAACTTTCTGAAAATGAGTTACTGACAAAGCTTTGTTAAGTACACACAGTGTTCTACATATAACTACATGTGCAAACACAAATATTTAGAAAATCATCAGCATAAATACAGTAGCCCGGCATGAGCTGCTATGAAATACACTTTCAAGACACATACAAATAATCTAGGCTAGTAAATGGTAAACATTATTAAATACACTTGCTTCAACAGTAATGCAAAACTAATGCATATTTCAACCACAGACAATTGCAGAAACAACTTGTGTGGAAGCATTAAAAATCATCAGAATGAAAATAATATTTTCTGAAACTCCTTCCTGAAATTCCTATCATTGTCTTTAACACCCTGGATACCTGGAGCACGCTTTCAAGGCAAATATATGGACTTCTAACTGAGGGGCTATTAGCAATAACAAGAATTTCAGTGTGCTCTGAAGGCACGCTTTCATTGGGTGCTGCCTCTCCCATCCTTAATTAGCGCCTGTATTTGCTACAGAAATCAGAGCAACAGCGGCACGTATTTCAAAGGTGCAGTCAATCTGAAGTCGTGCCTCACGCTTATCTCGTCACGAGGCTGCAGCAGCCAACTTTATTGCCTTCAGACATGTCGGCACTGACATACGCCCCCGCTGCCGGCGGTTTCCCCGTGGAACGGTGCTTCCATTGGCGTCACCACCGGGACGCCTCCTGCCACTGACACAGCTCAGCCGCACGTTTGCAGGACTGGCCTTTTAAAAAGTCGGCCGTATAAACTGGGCAGTGACCAGAATGAGCCGCAGTTATACAAGAAGCAAGGAAATATTATGCAAGACCACAGGAAGTCAGAGGAGACAGCATTCTGGGCAGGCCTGGCAAGGAGTCTGTGTGAACTTCAGCTAACAAGCAAAGCTCGGTCATTGGCGCCAAATTCAGCAGAGAACATTCCCAGTGCTGCAAAGGATAACACTCCCCATGCTTTTGCCAGTGGGCTGCGTTCCAGGACGCCATGTACCTGATGAAATGCAGATAAACCCAGGTCTTACTTTTCGCCAAGTATTCACTTATTTTTAAAATTTGAGGCATATTTTGGTCCAACACTTGTTAGAAGTGGCAAATGGTTTATTTTCATGGCTTTGCTAATAGATCACTTGCTCTTATACTCCCTGTAATTTCAACTACAATAAGTGACCTACAAAGAAAACGTTTGGCAGAAGCCTCATTTTTTCCACACATCTTGCCCATCTCTACCTCAAGACTCTCTGCTAATAGGATATGTGAGGATTATGGATTCCTTTTCCCTTAGCATTTTGGAATGACCTCTGAAAATACACTTGGTGCAGAAAGATGACACCCACCTTGCACATAACTATACCCTTTTAGTCTGCTTCAATGTCAAAAGTAATTGTTTTGGGGGTTGTGGGTTTTTTTTTTTTCATTTTTGAAAGCTACCTCACACAGGTCCTAATTGGAGAAGACATCCATTAAAATGCAGCAAACTTGATTTCCAAGATGACTGAAAAAATTTGCCTTAATTTAGTAAACATTCATCGTCTAGCAATACAATGAGTTCAGAGAGGTTTTATGCTTTGTTCCAGGATTCACCTTTAAAACATCAGTGATAAAATGCTGGAGGTGGAAATCCAGCTTTAGGTTCACACACACACAGCCAAATAAGAAGCACAGCATGCAAAGTCTTACACAACACAAAACAATTACCAATTGTGATGAGAGTAGACAAAGCGTTCTCAAGAGAATCTATTTTATGTTTGTAATCACCCTCAAAAAACACACAATAGCACTCTCCTTCCAGCAAATACATAATACAAACAAAAACCAAACAGTAGTACTGCCTCGACTGGGGGAAGTGATTCTGAGAAGTACAAGAGATCTTCAGTAGATACCAATTGCCAAAGCCAATGAGCCAATTTTAAAAGTTTTCATCATTACCTTTGCTTACGGGAACAACAAACATATGCAACTCTCAACAGGAGATTCCCACCTTCAGCACGGTTTGCACATGAAAAGGTTCCCATAACCTACTGCTTTTGCAAAAATAATTAAACAAGCACTGCAACAACACAGGAAAGTGAAAATGTTAGTGGTGACAATGCCTTCATTTTTACTGCCAGTATAACAATGCCCAAAATTAATCATAACCCTGACAATCAACACCAACACACACTTAGTTGGGCCTCTCCAACCAAAACAGATCTTTCTACAGCCGGATCCAGAGTTATAGCTGTTGAGAAGTGCAGTTGTTTCTTCAGTTGTAGTCACAGATTCCTGTCCAGCAGAAACAAGTCTAGCTTCACTTCTCAAGGCCCAAGTGAAGTATACACTGGTGGTTCTAACGTGGCCAGTCTACAATGTTTTTTTGCTTTGAGTGCTAGTATTAACCATAGTTGCACAGCAGTTTCTTCATCCAAAACCAGTAAGGTCTAAGCGCACTGAAACAGTCGGAAACACTCAGAGTAAGGAATAGCATTTTATCTGTATCTATTTCTGCCAAACAGCAAGGCAAATAGCTCACAGTAAGTTTTTAAAACACCACAAGGGTTAACTAGTGAACCATGCTACAAAAGCAACAAGCTGTTGTGCCAACAAGGGCACTAGCAAAAACACGTTTCTCCAGATTCTGCAGACTCCTGGTGGATCCTGGAATCTGTGGCACAGCAAGCTGCAAGCATGTAGCTGGCCAGCACCTGGACTTCTTCAGCCATGGGAAGTCTTTCGTCTCTACAGGGAAATGCACCACTTGTGGCTGCAACTTTTCCCTGTAGCCATTACAACACCTACTCCCAGGTATTTAATATCCTAGAGATCTTTACAGCGCTATTGGAAATGGAGGTGGACACACTATAACCATGTAAACCTTGATTCCTTAGAGAAACAAACTAGAAGCGGATAATTCATCTAATCACTGTCTCATCATCTATTAAAATTTCTTTTGATTTCCAGGTAGTTCACTGAGCCATAATCCTTTTCCAAACTTCCTATATGCAATTCATATTCAGCTACAGCAAACTATAATATACCTACAACCACAAGCCCAATAAGGTATTTACTTCCTCTGAGGTGGAGGGGGAGACGTTTCGACGCTCAATAGCAAGTATATCTCTAGGTTGAGGCCTTCTCTTTATTTTCCTTCAGTACAATGATTTCATATTCCACAGCTTCACTAAAATACCTCCTGGTATGTGGGCAAACAGAGTGCACTGAAATATATCTGTCCACCAAATATTCCTTCTTGCAAGTATAAATCAGAACTGACTTCCTACACAAGTAACAGTGTAAGAACAGATGCTTGTTTTACTTTCCTTATACCTTACAAAGGTATTTCGTTTGCTTAATCCACCAGCTAAGACCTGAAGTGAAACGATCATGAAACCCTCTTTTAAGAGGGATGAAGGTTCATATCACACACAGTTGACATTTTATTTTCCTCCAAGGCATTTTCACAAAACAGTACCCAGAGGTCTGAGGCAGGAACTGAACTCCATAAAAGTCCTAGACATTATGGACATGGAGATTTTTTGGTACAAAAGCCAGAGCACTCCAACTGTTAATTAAGGTACAAAGAGAAACTTAGGAAACCAAATCAGCAGGAGCGCACAGCTCAACAAATGACTCAGTAGGCTCTTTCCATGGCTGTAATCTACTCAAAATGCAATATAACATGAAATCATTTTGTATTTGCACTGTATTCATCACATGACTCCCTCTGAAGGAATGCTCTGTAATGATTTCATGTTGGCAGTGCTTCTTCTTAAAAGGTTTTAACAGGTCAGGTGGCAGGCACTCTTCCTCTTTCACCTCTGCCTTTAGGTGGACTTCTGCTCCACACTAGCCATCACTGCACCTAAAATCCCTACCGTGACCTGCAATGCAGACTTTGCTCCCTGCTCATTTTATTCCCCAGGTTAGAAGAGCTCTGAAAAGTCCCTATTTGAATAAGCACCATTTGCTGTCATCTGCTTCCTTTAAAATATTTCTTTTTAAAACTGTCAGAAAGCAACAGTGCTGGGCACTCTGGTTCATTGCTTCATATTTGCCTTTTGAGAAGCTGGAATTTAGTTACACCATGTTTACAGTGACATTTAGGTTTGAGGGGCGGGGGATGTTGTCCTAAGATTTGGCAGGCAAAGGGAAAGAAGTGGTGTTATACAGATAACACGGCTTCTTGCACTATCTTCCTCAGGGCCCGCGCACACAGCCTGCAAAGCTGCCAAGTCTGTATAAAAATGTTAGGCTTTTCTCACTGCTTCTTCCTTACACTAAAGACTGTGTGGGCTCCGTCTTCAGGCCCACCCCGGCACCCATATGCAAGAGATGCCTTAACTGAATGAAGATCCACAGGCTTCAGTCTCTGTGAATGAGATTGCGTATGCTGACCTCTAAACCCATGTCACGTTAACCCTGCATGTCAGCACTGTTCTACTTTCTTACAGCTCTCAGTTCAAAGAAACCGAGAGCAAAGGACTGCTGGCTGAAACCCTGCTGAACTCCCCATCTCCAGAAAAGACCGGTTTTGTTGCGATGGTCAAACTCTCCTTTCCACTCTTATTGCCCCGTGGGTTGCTCACCTGCCTGCTCCGTGATGAAATCTGAAAGAATATGGGGTTTTATCATATCTGAGATGCTTTCAGGGTGTTGCAATCCCCTGCTGCCGCCACCAGCACCCCACCTTCTCAATTGCTTGGGGCGTCTAAATTGCACATGGATCTTATATGACAGGAGGGACAAATTCAAAGGTGAAGCAAACGAAGGCGTAGGTCACCCGTCAGCACGTGGGTGTAACCTACATATTGAGGGATAATATGGAGTGCTGCAGTAAAGACAGCAATTAACCAGGCAATACAAGAGTGAGAGATAACCAAACTCCTTCCACTTGACAACCCCCTATTAAAGCATTTTCAAGTTAGGTTTATCCTACAAGCTTCTTGCCAACATATCTACAGCATTGTGTTAGGCATGGAAATAGAAAGTCCGTATTTTAAAAAGTTTACAGTTTAAATAAATAAGACACACAAAGGGTGGAAGGAAGGATGTACTACCATCCCAGTTTTCCAGACTGGGGAGCTAGGATAACTACAGTGATCAGTCACACCACAGCATCCAGGCTACATTATCAAAGCAATGCCCTGAGTACCCAGCAGAACAAAGAGCTGGCCCGAGCAAGGGGCTTTTGGAGAGGGTGTGGAGGGGAAAGGAGACAGGAGAAGCAACTGCAGAGGCCAGACCCACTTGCTGAAGCTGTTGTTCAGCAGCCAGGTCAGCAACCAGACGCGACTTTCACAGCCAGCTCTACTGAGAGTGGCGAACAAGCTCAAGAGATAGAATCCAAAACATGATTTTATTCAGCTTCACTGCGCTTTGGCCCAGGACCCCGTGCCAGGGAGGCTTTGTTCGGGCCAGTCATGCAGCTGACAAACAAAAGTAGGGTTGGGGGGTTGGTTTTTCTTAAATGGAAAATAATGGCTGTTTCGAAACACCAGTATTAAGTTTCCCTCAAGATATCTGCACTTGCTTCTATTTCATTTTCAAGCCAGCACATGCCTAAGCGAACGGGATAGTCCCCTTTTGTGAATCATTGGGAACATAAATACGGCTTTGCTGTTACATAAAAGCCAGTAGAAGCGTTAAGACAACTTGAGCGCAGAAAGGATGTTCCCATAAAAACGTCCCTCTGATTAGTAATGGCAATAAACACATCCTCCAAATTATTCACAGGGAAACAAACCAAGAACCAGATTTATTAACACAAACTGATAATCTTACAGCTGTGGCACAAAAACAGCCCACCCGCAGCTGAACCAAGCTCTGTTCCCTCAGTGAAATGAGACATCGTCCACCTAATCACTCACATAAAAGTGCTGTGTTAAGCAATAAGGGGGGTCAACATCCCCAGATGTCTACCTTCCCTTAAAAGTGTAAGTAACACTGTTTCATTAAGACCAAGCGTCATCATCTGTCTTGGTTAGATGAGGCTTTGGTTTCCTCCTCTGCAAGCAAAAGTCAGCCATCCCATGTGCAAGAACTGGCAAATTCCAACTCTCTGCATTCTTAGATGTGCAAGACAACCTTACAGGACAATGGGAAATGTGTCTCCCAGGTCAATATGGGGATAACTGGAAGAAGTAAATCACAGAGCCACATTTGTCATGGTTTTCCTTTGCAACAGAGCAGGAATGGGAAAAGCCAGCAGCAGGCAAAGCCTCGCTGTTCTTCCAAAGACCTTATGGTGAAGGCAATATGCACAGGCTATTCCAAAATGCTCCCCCTTTCCCAAAAGCTCTCCACCTTCACTGAATTTGACAAATGCAGCTTTTTCGAAAGAATCATCCGACAAAAACGATAGGAAAATACCAAAAGCACTTTCACCAATTTGCAATCTTCTCTCACAGGTTATGAAACACAGTGGAGGCAACTGAGACCTTCAGAAAAAAAAAAAAAAAAAATCCTGGAGTGGAGTACAGCTGTAACTGGTCACTGGATTTGTATTCTGGAGAAATACTGCCTAAGGAGTCGTGGCATGATAAAGCCACCTAATGTTGAATTTCTTCTCACACATCCATGTATGACGCTGACATTCCATAGATCATTCAAAAGCCATTTTTGTTCTAAGCAAACTTCCTATCAGCTTTAAGTCAATACTCGCCATAAATACCTAAGAGTCTGAAGATACTGTCATTGCCATCAGCTAAAGAGTTTGTTATTTCATCATAATGCCATACAAAAATCTAACCAGGAACAACAACGCTTATAATCGCAGAAGATACTTCGCTATTTGCAGCAATTTTTGGATACAAATTGCACAGACAGCTTAAAGCTGGGCACATCCCTAGCAACATTCCCCATTTCCAAGTGTAGAAATACAGAGTGGGGTGGTTTTCTTAATGTCTCAAAGATCTTTGAAGTATTTTGACAGTAAGTACCCAATAATACCTAGAATTTACCGGCAGAGAGGGTGATACAATTGTGAATGGAGAGGGCCTGAAGACCAACAGCAGCCAGAGAATGCCCCAAACACAATGGCTGACTAGGATTGCTTTGTAGTTTATCATACAAATGCAAGTGCAAACGACTACAGCTGTGATACCAAGAGTTTAAGCACAGTTTTATGGCAGCAAATACCTTAGATATGCTAATGGTGAAACAAAATACAAGGAATTCTTCTTTAAAGCATACTTCCACCACCTTTATAAAAGCTGCCTAATAACCATCCCACTTCATACTTGCTTCAGCTTATTACCTAAGCAAACATTTATCTTACAAGAGCATGAATCTATCTTAAAGGAAAAATATTATACAGTAAATTTTGAACACCATCAGATGACTTGCACCAAATATATGAGCCCATAATGGATTTTTTCCCATGCAGATTTAAAAACGTTCATAAGGCCTCTAACACAATAAACGAGCACCAGCTTTCCCTTTTAAGAACGGCAGAATAGGGCACATTTTTAAGATTTCTTGCAACTTATTCAGGCCACTGAACTGGGTTCTTAAACAGGAACCATTCGGCAAACCACCTTCTGTGTATTAAATTATATATATATATATATAAATATATATATAAGGTATTCAGAAGCTGACTATGTAAAGAAAACACATGTACTAGGCCAAAGGTGGATATCACCTGGGATGACTATATTTCAAGATATTATTATATCTGCTACTTAAAGCAATAGCTTTCCTGGGAAAGGCAAACATTTCTATCTCTCAGCATACGCAGGCAGGTTTGCGAGAACATGGCTCTGAAATTATCAGTCCTTTGAGAACAAGTTAGAAATTCTGTAAACATGCTGTTTTCATCTCTCCCATATTTTGACTTTCTTGTTTGTTGTCTCAGGAGCCAGAGAGGGGTTATGGAGGGCCTCCATTGCTATGTTTTCAATTATACTACAGTCTTTAAAAAGCTGTTCACATCACCAAAGCTAGACAAGACCTTTGTCATTGCCAAGTCACACTTCCTGCCTAACCCAAGCCAAAGAGAACTAAGTATTTTCATTAGACCTGGTAACTTGTCTAAGCAGTTGCAGTTTTTGAAAAACAGAGACTGCTTTGAATTCAAGGCTTTAAGTGATGAGAGCCTTGTAAACAGTATAAAAGGAATACCTAATATTTTGGTTTAGCAGATAAATTTGATGATTTCTCCTGAAAGGAAGAAAAAAGGAAAAAAAACTCAATTGAGTCTAACACCAGAAAAAAAGACACAAAGAAAAAAAAAATCTTTAAATTAACAAGAGATTAATAATTACTTAAGTCCGATTCAAATGAATTTAAAACATCTGGTTTACAATTAACAACATAGTGCAACACAGCAAACCTTATAAAAATGAAGCCAAATCTAAAATGTTTCAGCACTCTCCAAATGTTTTGACAATTTCTCAACCCAATCCCTTCATTTTAGTCTAGCTAAAACTAGAACACTAGTTCTTGTTTCCTTTGTGCTCTGGAAAATTATTTTCCAAGAAAATATTTGTTTTTACAGAAAATATTCAACAACTGCATCTGCAGCTTTTCCAAGGCTTGGTAGCCCATTGTTCAAAATTTGCACTTTATATCTTACCTTCATTTGCCTAACTCTAACCAAATATATTTTGATATATTAGATAATGAGTAACAAATATTTACAATAGATTAAGTTCACGTTTCAGTAGTTCCAAATAATTTCTAAATGATCCCAGTAATCTTATTACACATATACCTTCAGACAGACTGCTCGCTATCAAGTGCCATAAGTTACACCCCACATGATTCATCCATCAGGAGAGCTGCTCTATTTAAAAAAAAACAAACCCAAAACCCAACCACACCACCCCCCCAAAAAAGTCGCCATGCACAACGCCCCCCATATCACTTCTAACTTTAGCTTTTCCTTAGATAACACAATTTCCTGAAACAAAAAGAGACTGCTCACACTCTTCTAGCTCTGAAATGTTATTGTGAAAGTATAGTTATTCGTAGAAGTCGTTCAATGCACACAATATATCATATCCAAATATAAAGGGATGTTTCAGTGCTCCAGCCTTCGGTTCTACCAGGGCTGTGTAGAAGCAGGTGAAAACCATGAATTACTAATTTTTGGGAGGTGGGGGGATTTAAAGAATAAGGCAGGCAACAGAGAGCAGTGTAGGACTCTGCACTCGTCGCTGTATAATCATATATATGAAAAACCAAGCAAACAAATTCCAGCTAAATCCCATTAAAGTCCAGTTGCTCTCTCCATCAAATTCCTGCTTTATAGTCTGTCTGAATTTTGGCCTGGAGGTTTCATTCATGCAGGTCACAGCTGGGATTTAGGGACATGCCTCAAGAAGTAGGGACTGGAGGAACAGCCAGGCACAGGCCAAGATGCAGTTTGAGAGATGTTTCTTGTTGGAAAGACCAATATGTTGCTGAAATCTCTCTAGAAAACAGTCAGTTTGATTCTGCAGACACTCCACAAATACTTGAGATTAAAACACATGCCACTCAATGTTTGTCTGAAAGCAAATCACTGCATAAATACATACACAGCAGAATGAAGCAGCATTTGTAACTTGGGGGGTGGTTCAACATATTGCGTTAGGAATCAAAACCACTAAGGAGCTGTATTTTTGGTTTTGTCCTACTTGAGAGCACAAACAAAATTAAAAAGTGTTTTTTCCTCCTGCCCAGATGCACAGAATTTGTTCATAAAGCTGCAATAAGCCAGTATTAATCGTCCACCCACAGGCTAACATAAAGCATGTGTGAAGTTTCTGAATTTTTCAGACAATCTTCTTAGAGGCAACACCCTAAACATTCCCCTAAGTCAAAGAAAACTGCTGATTCCACATATTAGCACACAGAGGAAGGGTCAAGACCAGGGCACCTCTTTGACTGAAGATCAGACATAAAAATTCAACTAAAGCAACTTTACTTCTTGTCTGGCAAAACATTTGATGAGTTTCTGGAGAATAAATATTGAATACTTGCTGTGTCATGTAAAGCAATGGACAGAGAAGCATAATGGAGATGCTATCCAACTCCAAATGCTTTGTAATAACAGTCAAGTAAATTAAATTACAAGTCTAACTGTTTTCAGGCCTAAATATGCCCATTTAATCAAAATATATTATGGCAGATTTTGCTTCAGCTAAATTTTCTAGACCTAAATAAAGTCACAGAGGAAAGAACCAAAATCATAATTAGATTTGTGCTCAAGAAGTAAAGAGCATAATTAAGTGAGTTACTTTGGAACACTACTTATTTATCAGCCAATTGGCCTACTGTACTTTATTAAGCTACTTTCCAAATGCACAGTAAAATAGTTTCCCATTTTACAGACTCCAGAAAAAGTCTCCGTGAAAAGTAACTCTGTAAATGTGAGAAGTGATTTTTTCTTATATAAGCAATCAAGGTTTTATTCTCACCAGATAACTACTTTATTATATTGCCTTTTAAGCAAATTGAGCACAAGAATGATAAATAAGAAAAAACCTGCCAGATGCATAATATTCATACTTGCACTTTCTCTTAATTTAAGAGAAGGACTCTGTCAACCTTGTGCCAGCTACTAGAAGTATTTATAACTATTAAGATATACATGTCACTATGAATATAGGAGTAATTAACACAATAGCATTTCACAAATAGCTTTAGCGGAATAAAACCATTCCATGTATTTAAATTATTTTAAAATACAATCTGCCTTTGTATTGCTCATTTCCATACTCTAATGTTTATCCTAATAATAGCAAAAAGTTCAATGCTTGAAGAGTTCTGCCCCCACCCCACCCAACAGAAGCTTCTGCTTGGAACCTGAAAACAAAAATGATTAATGTTTACGAATCCATCATAGTAAAAAACATTATAGAAATATATAGAGAGATTCATTTCTGACACTCATAATGGATCTCCTGAATTCGCAGCATAAACCCAAAACTGGTATTAGCAGAGTACCTCAAATATGCAAGAAATTCCCAAAGACCCACACAAGATAAATATGACAGAAGATGCTTGACATCAGAACACGAAGAGAAAAGGACATGACACAAAGATTGTGTTTATGAAGGGCTGACAGGTTTTTACCTTGCTCTAGGGCTAAGTGCTAAACAGAAGCAGGGCGAGCCCTTGGACCATCCCTGCGAAATACAAGTCCTCAGATGCCCAGATCACTTTGCGAGGATGGTACGCACTGGGAGGCACCCACACTGCACACCATGCCCACAGCAAAAGCCATTCAGTCTTCATCAAGCTGAAATACTTTGGCTCTATGGAGATGAAACCACAGGAGCTGGGCAGTAGAAGTCGAGTGTTCCCAAGCAGGCCAGGTCACCAAGCCAGAGCTCAGCCCAACCTCTGTTCCATGCTACTGCAGGCAAAGGGAGAGCCGGGGGCAGGCATGCAGCCTGTGCTTCCTCATCCCTGTACCTTTAGGCCACCATCTGGTACAAAAGCCAGACATCTGTAGGAATGCAGAAGGGGCAGTGAGTACAGAAACAGAAGGGGCAAAACCAGAGCAGGAGGGGTGTGAGTGGCCAGGATCATTCAAGATGATCTGCAAGCTATGAAGTGCCTGAATTTGCGGTGCTGAAATGTAAATACAAATTGCTTAATGTTGGCATGCCACAAGCATGTGCTAAACAGCCAATTTCAACAGATTGTTCACCAGGAATTCAGGAGATCACATTTCCTTTTGATAACTCCAAATAAGAAAAACTGCAAGGGCAGATGTGAACACAGAAGCAAATTAAGTATGTGGGCTACGCATGGGGAGATGCTGAGCAATAACAAAACTTGAACAATTTTTTTTCATGAAGCTGAGTAATCTATGAAATAGTCTGCAAAGGAAAGTGTTCAAAGCTCCATCAGCTAAAGTACATAAAGCGAGGTGTACAAGAGTATAAGGACCAACCTGTGTTGGCCAGAGAATGGACATGGTCATCTCTGTCACTGCCATCACAGAATAACAGGGAATAGGGAGTATACATGGCAATAGTGACACACAGAAAACGTACTGGGTAGAACAAAACTGAGACTGTATGTTTCTCGAAATATGCAGTTTAACACCTTGGCACGTCCAAATGGTCACATTTCCTGACATCCAAATTATATTCATTACGAGCGAGTAACTACCTGAGCTCTGGAGGACTGTGCCATCAGGACAGTTTCCTCACCCTGAGGAGGAGCAGCCAAGAGTGACCTCAGCTTGGCAAAACTACTCTCCTGAAGGAAAAGGTCAGAGAAAATTGAAGCAAAAAGCATCTCATTAGAGGGGCTCAACATCACATAAAGTCCAAAGTAAAAGGGTAAATGAAAGCAGTCTATTGCCCAGACAATAACTGGGGACAATCGCATTTATTTACTATCTGGACCAGAAGAAGTTAAACAGATTTATGTAACATTACATAGTTATGGTCACAAAACATATTGTGTAATTACATGGGGACCACTAGCACAGAAACACCCTGAGCTGCAAAATTGATTTATTTTTCATACAACTGGAAAACAAACATGGAAATCCCCAAATAACAACACAGCTGAAAAGGTGACGCCAAATGATGCATCCTTCTCAGTGGTACTTGACTTGTCCTGAGCCTGGTTTCAAACTTTTCCTCAAACAGACACTGTTGTCCATCCAGAACCGTTCATTTAACACACCATCCATTCCTAACAAAATAACTGTGTCTCGCAAATCATTAAAAAACACGTCAGGATATTCTATCAGACTGCTCTAATTACATAGGGACTTATCTACTACTTGTTGTTGTACTGCACAGCAATCACAGATACTTTTTCCTTAGCTTTTACTATTTTGCTAAAATGTGTTATGCCCTTTTACTCCTCCTTTTCCCAGTTTCTAATTACTGACATTTTAAGAGTGTATCTAATACTGTGTAGATGATTTGTTTTTTATTTAAGTTAAAAGAATAATCGTATTAAATCTCAGCCCCGTATCTTGGACTTACTTCAAATGTGGGAAATCAGCACACTGGAAGTGCTGTAACATTTGTTCCAAATAAAGCAACTACTCTTTTCTCCTGGCAAACAGAGCTTCAAATGAGGACCTGAGGACGTTCTTTAACTTAAACGGACCATTAAGAGAATCAAAGATTATCTTCCTTAGAACATTTGTTTAACAGTAAGAGGACTGCTCCTCTTAACATAGTTTCAGAGCTGCCTGGAAATCTGGTAACACCGCCCCACCTTTTCTCCGTGAAAGTGATTTATAAATGCTATTAGCAAGTTAGGTTAGAGATCCTGGCTGCATATCTGGATAAAGATCAAGCAAACAATACAGTAACTGCTGAACTCAAGGCAATAAACCTATTCTATAGCAGTATTGGAAAATTAAGAAAGCAAAACTATCTTGTTTCAACAGGCTACATAGGGTACCTCCCCAGTGGGGATATCCACAGCGCACTGACAGGGAGGCACACAAGCCAGCTATCTGAAACCCCTCATATGACACTCTCCCAGTTCTTCCACAAACATTAATTTACGCAACAATCCCATGAACCAGATAACAATTAGCCTACTTCTGAGAGAAACAGAAAAATTCTCACTGAATGTCACAATATTTAAAGCCAGTGACAGAGTCAGGATCAGGGTTCAGACTTCAGCCCTGTGAAGCCTGTGTTGTATCTGAAGAGTATTTCCACAAACCACTTCGGCGTGCTGTGCTGCAAGATTAGACAGCCCTCAATCCCTCACTGTGCTTGAAAGTAAGAGGTTAAAACTGAAGAGATTGAGTGCCCCATTAAAAAGAGGTGATACAATGAATGCAGTGTATTTCCAATACGTACACTATTTCATCCTCTTGCCTTATAAACTATTATAATCCATTTTTATAACTACATTGTACTGTAATTTACTTTTTCAACATAAGATGCAAAATGTACATATATTTTGTACTCTGCACAGAAGATTGCTACCTAGAACAAAATACACTTGAGGCAACTGTTTAACCTTAATACGTTAGTGTCTGATAAACAGAGGAAAACAGAACTACATGGAAAACGTATGATTTACACTACTATACCTCCCCTATTACATCGTCATAGGATGACTCAATAAAAAAGGAGCTATTATACAAGCAAAAACCCAGGGCTTAAAGTTTACTGCATCATCAACTCGACAGTACGCACGACAAACAACAACGTAAAATTCTTAGTCTGTAAACCACATCGCTTATAAAGAGAATCTGTAGCCAGAACAGTAACCTGCGCTGATAATACTCTAACCCTTGTGACTGCCTGCTGTATGAAACAGACAGAATACATATCCTTTTACAAGACCTCATAGACTTTATTCACTTGCTTAGCTTTCCCCATGTCAGTGCCCTTGCTCATCCACAGGAATTGTTTACAGCTTTGGAGCAACACGTAGATAATTCTTCTCCTAATCTCCACCTGTAACTTCTGTGTTATGGACCGCTGAGTTTTATTTTGACGTTTGTTCTCAAGAACCAACAAGAAAACGCACTCTTTGATGAACTACAAAACCACCAGTGCGTTACTTTGATTCCCTCTGGAAGGGTCTCTCTGGCAGTGTGGAAATGTCTACGTCTGCATCCCCCTCGAAGGGCAGCGACAAACGAGGCGCTGGGCACTCCTAGAACTCTCGGCCCTCCGGGAAAACCCGCTGACAGCTGAGGAGCTCCATGAACCGCGGGAGATGCACCGCGGCCAGCGTCGCCGACTGGAGCGAGGAGGTGTCGAAATGTTTAAACGGCCTGGCAATTTCATCCACGCGACTTTGACTATGAAACATGTTTTCCTAAGGGTGCTGCTACCTTCAAAACCCCCGCCCTCAACTGACAAACAGTTTCCTACTACCTCTGCCCTCGCCGGTACCGAGCCCTGCCATGGCGTACATGGCCCAGCCTGCCAGGTGCACCTGCCCGCAGCCGGGCACGGCCGGGGCCGCCTCCGCCGGGCCGGGGCCGGCCGTGCTGCCGGCCGCGGTGAGCCCGGCGGGGCAGCTCCCGGGCAGGCGCTC
>VZTG01003212.1:396250-656949 GCA_013397845.1 Melanocharis versteri | reverse complement strand
CCCGGCACCGGCCCGGCCGGGGGTCAGCGGGGCCGCTCCGCCCCGCCGGCACCGCTCCGGCTGCGGCCGGGCTCCCGCACACGGGCACCGGCCCCGCCGCCGCTCTCTTATTCTTTAGCTATGTTTTAGTTATTTAAGTTTTTAATTATTTAACTTTTTTTTTCTTTTCTTTTCTTTTCTTTTCTTTATCTTTTTTCAGAAATGGTATCTCCCCGCCGGTGCGGTCCGAGGGCCACCGCCGCACCTGCCCGGCGGCCGCGGAGCAGCTGCGGTGCTGCCCCGGCACCGGGCGCTGCTCCCGCAAGCGCGGAGCCGCCCCGCCCTCGCCCCCTGGAGCGCCCCCCGTCCAGCCCGAGGCAGGGGGTGTTGAAAAAATAAATTTAAAATTGGGAGAATAGAAGCCGCGAGGACGGTGCGGGCTTAGGGCGAGGCCCCAGTGCGGGACCGCCCTGCTCCGGCCCGGCTGAGCTCGGCCCGGGTCGCGCACGGGGAGAGGGAGCGTGGCAGCGGCTGGGGGCAGAGGGATGTGCTAGGAAGCAAGGGCTGCACTTTGCCTCCCTGATGGGACTTCCTTCCTCTCCCTGTTTTTTCGATTTTATTTTCTGTGTCATAATGCATATTTCAATTCAGGCGCTTTTAAAACTCATGGTTGGTGACACATGGTGAAGCGAGTCTGCGGCAGAAGCGCCAAAGCTCATCTCATGCTAGCACCTGCTATGGCTTGCTGCAGTTAAAATAAATGCAAATAATAAAAAAACCCCTCTCACTTTGATTTCTGTTTATTTTTCACCAAAGCAACTAACCTTCCTGGACAAGGGATTATGAGAATTTTCTGATACTGTCTTTCAGCATGGTAGAAACTTCAGCCTTATCCTCATGTTCTCTAAGGCTTACCTTAAGTTTTTTCATCTTGAACCAAATGCACACCTTTGCGTTAGGCTGCACCAGGTTTTCTTTACTTCTGGAAAATGGAAGTACTGTAGGCAACATGAGCCAAACAAGACTTCTTTCTTGGTAATTCAAATTTGAGCCATTTCCCTATGCCATTTCAGAGGCTGGTTTGTATACAATGGGTCAGAGGGTGTTTTCCTTTTCTTTTATACAGTATGGAAGTTAAAAGAAATGCATTCGGGCTTGAATTTGCATATTCTGCTCTTAAGTCTGAAAAGAGCTACACATGCTTACACAGCAACAGCCTAATTATGTGGTAACATTTGGGGTTTTTTTCTTGTTATACAAGAGAACCTAAACAAAAGAAACCCACAAATATTTAAAACCTAAGTAAACTTAGTCAAACAGAATTTGTGTATGCAGGACTAAATTTAACCTTCTGGGAATACGAGAATGCAATAGGATCAAAGACCCAAGTCACTCATTTCCTAGATTAAATAGAACTCTTCGTCCTTCATTGATCTCTGCTGATGTCAATGCTCCTTGCTGTATCTTAAAGCACTTCACTTGGATAAACAACTTGCCTTCAAAAATCAGACAAGAAAAGCATTGAAACTGAATCTAAACCACTCAGTAAATTTTAATTATTTCACATCCAGCTCATTGGCCAGACTGCTGTTGGCTCTGCCTGCACGGATACGGTGTAGTTGATTAACAGTGTAAATCTCTCACTGTCTTGGCCAGCAGGGCCTGAAGGTGCTTTGACAATAAGAGAATTCACATCTGAGTGCCACTCAAGAACCACCACCTGTCCTGTCCTCCTCTGCACAGACAGGCTGGTGGGCTTCAGCACAGGTCAGTGCCCAGAAAAACAGGAATCTTGCTGCTGCATCAGGAAGGTGAACCAAGCAAGACTGAGTGATTCTTACAGCTCCCTCACAGCTTCAGTTCTTGAAGTTGTCTGTACTATTATTTCTGGCAAATGAGCTCCCCATCTTGAACATGAAGAAAAAAAATGGCCTGTCCTCTAGAGCTTACTTTAGTTATTAATTCACTCTCTTTCCCAGGACTGTTCAGGGAGGGGAAGATCAAATGTATCTTTAATACCACTGTCATTTTACTAGATGCATTCTGTGGTGATAAGGGACCCCACAGCACCTTCAGGGAGGCTTGCTGGAGTTTCTCCTTGCTGGAGAACAGTGGAGAGAATCACATAACTTAATTTTCAATGCATCTCATTACTACTTTATTTTCCTTTATGATGAGCCAGTATTTATTAACAGCAGTACCCACCCTAACGCAGACGTTCTCTAACCTTATGCTACTCAGAAGGTTCGATAGGAGCTACGCCAGTAGTGAGCACATTTACCCTACAAATGTGCACTATTTAACCTACAGACGATACAGCTGCCAGAAAAGCCAAACAAACCCTTTGACCTCCCGATTACTATCGCCGTTGTAAAGGCTCTTTGCATTTCATATTCCCATGTTACTCCTTACATTTTACTTTGCATTTGCTACGTTTTACACTTTGCTTAGTAGATAAAACTCAGATAAAAGCTCATGGAAGGAGAGAAAGTGCTCAGGAAACTTCATGAGCTGAGCTCAGCAGGGGTTAACTCCTCTTTATCCTCCCCCCACCAAAGATTTCAGCAGGATCAATGTAGCGGGTGGGACTTCTTTACTCTTACTGGTCAGAGAAAATACAAGCTGCTGTGTCTTATCCATTCTGTTCTGGAAAATATTGGAGATGACCCACCTTGTTCCTATGTGAATTATTCTAGAGATACTGTAGGAACACAAAGTTTTTAATTTCTAAAAGCATCCTGATGTATCTGGAAAGCCGTTGATATCTGCCTTGGTATCAGATGGGTTCTTGAAAGGTCCTTCAAGTCTGCAGGGGAGCAGTTTATGTCAGCTGTGTCTCAACTAAACTCTAGGGAAAAGACAGACTTACAAAAAACCCCGGTGATGTGAGAGCAACTTTCACAACCCACACTGAAGTTCAAACTACATTGACAAGCTGGGAAATCTGCACAGGGTAGTGACAGGGCCCCTGGTGCTCACGGGGAACACCCCATCACCCAAACAAGATGCTGGCAAGCTCCTGATTACCGCCACTTATTCTGAAAAATACCAGTGATTTAGGACCAGTTACGCTGCATTGTTTTTTCCAAGGATATGCATATGTATGTGATCAACCACCCAAATCAGCACTTGCGCCAGTTTGAATGCGCATAGCCATCACCAGCCGAGTGAAAGCACTTCTAGTACTCCGGTTTATGTATGCATGCTCCTGGCACCTGGACTGACTGAAGAGTATTGGTGAAACATACAGAAGTCTGACACTGCTCAGCAATTGATGCTCCAGAGCAGTCAGAAGAAAACGTGGATACTCCATCTCTTGCAGGGGAGGCATCATTTTAAAAATTAAAAGCAGCTCTTAAAAACAGATTATTGAGAGGATAAAGTGTTTTAGCTTCATTAATAATCCCTGTCTGATTTCTTTCTTTTTCTGGCTCCTCAATATTGCAAAAGCAAAAAGTTGATGCCTGTAATAACAAATAATGACATGATGGGAAAGGGAAGGGGAGAAAAGAGAGCCCTGTTATTCAACACAGCTGATCCTTTGAAGGAAGGAGACAGGATTCTTCACTTATTCATAGCAGAATAAGTTAAAGCCACAGAACATTTATTAAACCCGATAGCAAATGAGAGTAAAATTTCAAACTTCATATGAATTTGTTAGCAGGGGAAAAGGGATACTTATAAGCATAGACAGAACACAGAAGGTCCACGAGAGAAAATAGGGCCTACTTGGGTGGAAATAAAAAAAAAATGCTTGAAGTGTTGGGGAATAATAATAATAATAATAATAAAATTACATATATATATATATTATAAAACAGGACGCATATATTGCCCTTACACATGAACAGACATTAAGAACATTGTATAACAGCACTGCCCATTACCCTGGACAGAAAGCAATACACAGTCTATACAATTCCTGGCCCAGCCAGTCTAAAATGTAGTTTTGAGGGAATGAGACATCAAGGTGTTTTTGAGAGCTTCCAAACACTGAGTGCACACCTTCAAGCAAAGCTTACAGATAAGCCCCAGCATTTTGAGGCATTGATTACTTACAGACACATTCCAGATGTTTCAGCCATCACACTCTCATGAAAAAAATGACATGATGGCCAAAATGTTGGGAATGCACGTGTAAATATGAAAAGGCTTAAAATTACATAAAATTTCTCTTTGCCTTTTTCAAAATGACATGCTGAAGATGTCTTAGGCCTAACCCAAGGAAAGGTGGTCAAACAAAACCTAATTAACCAGCAGTGTGTTGCAATGCAATCAGATTAGAAAGAAAACTCATGATGAAGTACACAGAAACACTCCTGTCATGATACTGGAAAATACAATTTTGAAATTTTGGGAAAGTTCAACCAAGAAACCAGGGAGAAAACAGAAGCAATCCAGCTTGTTAAATGAAAAAGGGTTTTGTTTTGTGTTTTCTTCTTGACCTTCAATATCTTAGTATTTTGAAATACTATGGTTCCAAGGTTGGGTTTTTCTTTTAATTGGCCTGTACACAGTAAAGGCTGAACACATTTGTTAAGCAGGACCCTGTCTCATAGAATGCAAACAAGATTCCAACATATTAAGAAAAATCCTGAAGAGGAGTGAGGTTAATCTAGGAATATAGTCTATTAATGGATGCTTTACGGTATAAAATGCAATAAAACTCCAATTTAATGAAGTATGAAGTGGACACAGCCTTCACCTAATTTTCATAAATTCTTTTGCAATGTTTCTGGAAGTGAGGCACCCTACAGGTGTAATATTGACGATTGCCTCCTATTCCATTTCAACCTGTTTGCCTCACCCTCTGTATCGCCCACACCAGCTGTCAACACTAGCATCGGGCAGAAGAGGTCTGCAGCCTCTTGCTGCTCCCTGACAGCCGCTCTGAGGAGGAAATGTGGATGCCAGATCAGAAGAGGCATGTTTTACTCAAAGCCAGCAACAGTAACAGTAACATTTAAAAGGTGGGAAGGGTAAACGTTCCTCTAGGTGGATTTTAAAAGCTGAATTTTGTAGCAATGTTTTTAGTACTCATTATCACCTATCCTCAAGAAAGTTATCACCACAGAGGAGGAAGAGGAACCATATCAACAAGAGCAAAAGCACTGCATGCTGGATGAACGTTCAGAGAGAAGGGAAGCTGTGGTTGAAGATTTTTGCAATACTGAAGCCGATACCAGTGCCTAGTAGTTAACATTCAGTCACTCATCAAATATTTATTTAGAGACAGTGTAACTAGCCCCTTGCAGAACTTTGAGTTTTAAAAAGAGCCAAGAGATTGTGTTTTGTTGGGTTTGGGGTTTTTTTTTAATTCTTATTTTATTTTACAAACCTTAATACTGCAGCACAGCTGTTAAATCTTTCAATCTCTGGCAATTACCTCCAGAGGGTTTGCATGGCACATGAGTGATGCTCAAGCCTATGGTGACATTCTGTAGAGCACTGAATTTCCCTCATAATCCCAATGAAAACTCAGTTTAGAGTGAAACTAAAGCAATGAGATCTCTTCTTAATCCCAGCACTAAATTCTAATTTAAGCCTTATTCAGGCAAATAGATTTCAGCTTTGTTTTTATTCTTAGACAAAGACTAATTTACTTTTAAAAGTGTCTTGAAAAGTGTTTGTTTTAAACAGTCCTTGAATTACCTATGTTTAACAAAGCCACTGAACCATTAACCCTGTGGACACTTGGTACCTAAAGGTGACAAATTATTGTAAATATGCAAAGCAATCCTAAATTCTTCAGGCACTGCAATACTAAATGCCAAATCCCTGCCAAGGATATGACCTTTTCTGGGGGCAGAAAACTGTCATAAAAAGATAACTTCCTTATCACTACATCCTTTGAAATAATCACACATTACTGCTGAAGCTCTCTGACTTCTAGATACTTGTTTTTTTCTCCTAAAGGACGGTTAGTTGTTTAATAGGTGAGGTTCTTTGGGTTTGGGGTCCCAGCCCAAATCCCAGTACCAAAGGTACTGCTGTACCACTCCCAAATGTATCCTTGGTGCTCAGAAACCTTAACTGACCCGAGGCAGTCATAGATACTCACAGTGGATAACTGTAACCAAGCCTTCCTTTGCTCCCTCCAAGTCAGTGATGAAAACAAAACTTCCCCGAGGGTGTGACCTGTAGCAAGGGTCTAATTCAGTCCTCGGAGACATCTGGGACAGCCTCCACCCACCCAGCACACTCCTGCTGCTCACGAGTGGCCTCCTCGAAGTTACAGAAACCTGACTACCTACAGTGAAGTCCACCTTCTCTCCCCTTCGCCCTAAAACTCGTTCTGTTTCAGAGAACCAGTCCAAAATTTGTTTGGCATGGGGTCTAACACTGGTTGCTCAAGCAGATGTGCTCCTGGAAGTATTTATAGGCTCTTAAGTAGAGAAAAGATGAAATATTGGTAGCAGTACAGTGATTGACATACAGACAAGGAGTTGGAGAGTCGTCCCCCTTTTTCCCTCAGAGGCATTGTTGGGCTTTGTGTTTTCCTTCCGTGTCTATGCGCTTCATGCTTTGCATGAGGCATCTGTTATCCATAATGGCCCTGGCTGTGCATGCTAAGGGATCCTTCTTGTCATTATACAGTAATATATAATTTATGATGCGTCATTTCACCAATGGAAAAAAAAGTAAGAGTAGGAGGAAACTGCAACTATTATATCCCAAGTCATTTATTTATGTGGAGAAATAGATTTAATTTCATTGCAAGTTGCTTTGATATGGGAATGGTTTAGTATTCTCCAAACCCTTAACCCCTGGGTTTCAGTAGTCATAAGAATTAAAACAAGAAAGACCATTACAGCTTGCTCCGAATTACCATTAATGAATCCAAGACAATTTAATCTAGTAGTGAGCTTGCTCACAACACATACATTCAAGTAAGAGTGCATCATCCTATTTTTGCATATTCAAAACCAGTATTAAGCAGCAGCACACTAACAAGGGTAGGTAAATCTTCACAAAGTCAGGGTCGGGGACTACATGAACACCCTTACATAGTGACTGATTCCAAATTACTCTTTGCATTGCTACACACAGCTACAGTCAGATTACAAATACCTGAAAATCCCATTCAGCAACATGGAATCTGAGACACTGTTATACATAGTTGGGGTTTTTTTCTTCTTTCATTAACGGTGACAAAGGAGCTGGTCCAAACTTTCACACTGCCTTTCAAAAATCTAAATTAATTTCAAAAAGTGCCAAAACCTCTGGATCGCCATCTCTAGCACGTTTATTAGAGCTTCACATCTACCCTCTACTTCAGAACAGTTGTAAAATGGTGTTTGCTCAAGCTATGTGAGTTGTTGACTTACTGATTTTATGTGATACGTCCTATAGACAAGGTAAGGGCAGCAGCCAAAGGAGAGAACAATGTTTAGAACTCTTTTTCTCCTCAGACAGCAAGGCTTCGGGAACATGGCTAAAACCTCCAATTACATTTTTCAAATAGCGGAGCATGTTAGACCAGTAAGGGCCAAAATCTCGGCCAGCCTGACAGGCTCAGCAGGTTTTCACCCTGAATTGTGTCACCAACTCAGAGGCAAGTACAGCAGAGTCCCAGACAAGCCTTGCACCAGAAGTGAATGACACACGAACACCCCGTTCATGCTTTCAGAGATGCGGGTGGAAGTTTTGCTGCAAGAGTCCTGCAGAACACCCATGTCAATTATGAAACTGAGAACAGGACTGCCTGCCCACCCTCCCAATCAACACTGAAGGCATCTACAGCAGTCAATATGAGGTATTTCTCACCATCAGCACAAGTTGTTTTCACTATGCTTAATGATCACTGGTGGGAGTTTCCATCAGTGATTCTTGAGCATAATGTCGACAATAACACTAGTTTTCAATAAAATCATCATGGCACCAGTTGCTGTTATCACAGTTCAGCTCAAAACCATCTTGGATATTAAAGCTTTTCCTGGAACCTACCCATTGCCAAGCACTGATGGCACAGAGACTCATCTAGTTATCCAGTTGTATGCTTTATTAAAAGTCTTTCAAGCTGTGTGATGTAATGCACCGGATCCTGAGCAAAGCATTGGAAAATCTGCACGTATCAGGTTGTCAGAAAAATAAAAGGACATTAATAATTTGTAGCAATGTCTGAAGGCAAGGGAACAAGTTGGAATCTGTGTCTTACTTAAATAAATCATGTTTTGTCCTGAACACAGTAAAGAACTTAAGTTTCTAAGTCCTTCATTGACTGGATACTCATGATTTGGCTTAACACAGGATGCTGGCACATTTCCATAATTACAGGCACATAAATGACTTCAGCAGAGTTCTCCAACAAGCTAAATTAGCTTTGTGTCCACATTAATACTACGTTTGCCTTGTACAGAAATATTTTTGTTTACATGTTTTGTTTACTTTTCATTTCTCTGTTTATGTTCTGTAGTTTTATTCCCTAGAAATGTTCCGGAAGCAAAGATGCTTGTGAATGGATGCTTTTTGATAGAAATAGTAATTTTTGCAGTCTGAGTGCATGCAAATTCAACAGGAGTTTATATTGAAATTAAAAGCTAGTTCACATTAAAAAAACTGAATATTTTTAGAAGTGATTCTTACCAGAAAATACCCAATATCCCTACCATGCTACTTAAAAGAATGAAAACAGAGACAAGCCTGAACTACCAGTTCTGTAAGGCAGCTTTGAATTCTTTTCCAGTAAAACCTGGCAAACAAATGAGAGAATTAATCTCCGGTGAGATAAATAAGCAATTTATGTTGATACTTTTACCTTTCTTTAATAAATAACAGAGACAGATTATGAAGCACTGAAATGAAAGTACTGAGGTTGGACACTGTGCTGCTCAGCTCCTGTCATGAAGCATGTAGTGTTACAGGCAAGTGTCAGAATCAAAGCAGGACTAGCAAGTACCGAGCTCAAAAGTTACTCTGTGTTTCCCTCCCGCACTTATTTAGAATAAACTTTCACTTTCTAGCTGAGATTTTTGGTCTGCAAACCACAACAGGAATGGATAGTTCCTATTACTTTCAAACAGAAAGTGAGCTGTGAAATACTCATTTTGTGTTAGGGAAAGTTCAGTCACAAAGAGGAAGAAGAAGGGGCAAAAGAAAAGAGAAACACAAAGTACTGTTCAGGCTGACTAAAACATTCCATGCCTTAGAAATGGGTTTTGGATTATTTTTTCTCTTGGAATTTCTCTTTTTTGCCCTGTGAAGTCTGAGTTCATTTTAATCTTCATGCTTTAGAAGATGTCCATGAAAGTATCCTTTGAAAGATTTAGTTCTGCAATTCTGGGAAGTGTCTAACATGTCTCTTCTGGAGTAACAGAGAAGCAAGTGGGATTTTCAGCAGTCTGGGGTTGTACCAAAGCTAGGAGGAAGCAAAGTTCTCTTTAGGAATTGCCACAGCACTCCTCCCTTTCAGTGAAACTGAAAGGCTCCCATGTTTTTGTCTGCTATCTGACACTGTCAGTGTTGTTTCCTTACTACTTATTGTTCTGCAGGAGTCTGCTAGTGAAATTCCAGCTCCTTACTGACTTCAGATCCTCACTCTCTTCTCCTTCCCTCCGTCTTCTCCCACAGACCCACCTCAGACTCCCCATTCACAGCTTTTTCCCCATGTCACTCTTCATCCATTTCTGAAACTGACACTTCGCTTTTACTCAAAATGCTCTGTTTAAAGAGACTCATTAAATACAGTTGTCATAAATCCATAGATATAAGCCAATAAACCAGCATATCACAGAGAACTCTTCTAGTATCTTTTAGATATTTCTTGGCGAGAATCCATCACAACTCATTAAACGCTCTCATGTCTTATCCTCCCAGTTGAAAACCTACAGTAAACATGAAATATCCTGACTTCTACTTACTATAACGTGTTACATATTTTTCAAAATCAATAGGAATTTTTTTTCAATTTCATTTCCTTTTGCCTGGGAGATACTCATGATCTGCAGTCTAGTCAGCTTCTATCCTTCTGCTTGACTCTTCAGGCAGGTACTTTCTCCCTGTGGCACACTACAAGCAGTTTTTGGCTCTTTCGATTATTTCCAGATGGATCTCCCGGGCCAACTGGAAAGCGCCATAAAAGCACCTCCTGTGTAAAACACAGGGCAAGATAAGTTCTATTGATATTGCCTGAAACTCTTCATAAATTTAAGGATCACATTAGTCTTTACAGTTACAAACATCCTTGATACTGAGGTTTGGTTTGAGACCTGTCAGTCACGTGGTTTTAATATACTCAGTAATGTTTTGCATTAAATCAGGTTATTCTAGGTTCTAACGTAAACAATGTATGACATCAATTGAAAGGTTCTACAGGAACTAGAACTCTCCTGATTTCTGGAAGAAAACTTCCAGAAAGGTTTTGGCTAGTGGGCACTATTGTGTGGTACCAAGTCACCTGTCCATTCTTTAGCAGTTTTTATATTAGTTGTTCCATTATTTTTGCCAGAATTAGACTATAATTTATCTTTCTAAAAATGCTTCTGCAATGTTAAGTCTAGGTCAGATCTCTTAATCTCTTCCATGGTTTCAAATATGTGTTTTTGGAGGAAATCACTGTCTGAGGGACTCATTCAGCCAGCTATTCCAAAACTCTTAGATGCAAGTCATTTCAGCCTGTCAGTATGCAAGCTAAGAAACTCCTCTTTAGTATCATCCTTTCTTATGAGTAATACTGAAACACTTGATTTTGTCCTGCAATTTCTACATCACTGGGCTTCTCTCAAATGCAAAGCACAAATATAAATGTTCAGCCCTTTAGCATTACTGCTTATTCTTCTGTTTTTACATTCAAGTTAAGTAATAACATTTTCTTCATTCATATTTTTAAATACATTGCAGCATAGGCTCTACCATTCACAGGTCCACCATTGGCCTTACCATTTTAATTTCCTTTTCTTGCATGTTGTCTGTCATTGACAGCCTCATCTGCATCAGTCATTAATTCTGCCTGCATGGGCAGCTTCCTTACTGCAGCTACCTGCAGTAGATTTTGAGCACCTAACAACATGTCTTTTATGAAAGTCTGAAGAAAAAACTAAGTGATGACTTCGGATCCTGAATCAACCAATCCAATGCCAAGGAGGTCAAAGTGCCTAAACATCGGAAAGCTTCTGCAAGAGCGAAAGTAATCATCTGGTAATCATCATCTGCTGGGCAAAGGGCAAAACTGAGACTAAGATTTCTAGAACACAAATCTTCCGAAGAGTGGCTGCGGGAGCTGAGGTTGTTTTGTCTGGAGAAAATGAGGCTCAGGAGAGGCCTTATCACTTTCTACCACTGTCTAAAAGGAGGGTATAGCCAGGTGAGAGTTGGCATCTTCTCCCAGGCAAGAAGCAATAGGGCAAGAGCAAATGGCCTCAAGCTGCAGCAGAGAAGGTTTAGATTGGATATTAGGAAAAATTTGTCAAAAGTGTTGCCAAGCAGTGGAACAGACTGCCCAGGGTAGTGGTGGAGTCGTCATCCCTGGAGGTATTTGAAAGCCATTCAGATGTGGCACCTGGGGACGTGGTTTAGTGGTGGACGTGGCAGTGTTAGATTTATGGCTGGACTCAGTCTTAATGGTTTTTTCCAACCTGAATGATTCTATAATTCCATGAGACTTAAATTATATAGACTTAGATTTTAGTAATCACTCATAGGAGGAATGAGCTGTGGATCCTTTCTTGAGGTGCTGCCTTTAGTCCTGGCTTTTCCCCTGCAGTTGGCACAGGGAGGCAGAGACTCAGCGGTATGAAACTGGCAAGAGGCGCATAGGGCACTGCTCACAAACTTGTGTGAATGTAATAGAGTTAAAACATAATCAACGAGCTTTTTTCCCTCCGTTAATCTTATAATTAAAGAGGAATTACAGAGTCAATATTTTTAAAGATGCATCATCTCTCCTCCCTAGTGGTAGGTACCCACCTGGAAGGATGTGCTCAGTCCCTGGGGGAGTAACAACCTACATAGCTGTGTAGCAAAAGGATTTGGCAAGAAACATCTGAACAGTTTACATGTATCACTTGGTATGTTTTCAAAAAGATTTTAAGGCATTCATGTGCAGTAACAAAGAGTAGTTTAGGTGGGTTAGGGGATCTCGTTCTGTCTATGCCCCTGTGAAGTCAAGAACACTGAAATGGTTAGTTCTACTGTTAATGTCATCACTGTGGATATTTTTTGCTTTAGAAGTGATTTAAAATCTCAGCTTTCATGGAAATGGATTTCTAAACTTCACAGTTTCAGAAGAAAACTTGCAAAGATGACACAAGCAAAATTTCACAAATCAGAAAAAAAGCCAGCAGAGAGGACAGACAAGAAAACAAACCCCAATGAACAGCAAAATAAGAAACAAGAAGGGAGTCCTAATACACTTTGTGGCAACTGAATCAATTATCATGGATCTGGACACACGCTTTTGCCACACTGTGGCAAAAACAGTCCACCCGTGTTTTTCTGAAAGTAAGTAAATATGTTGAAGGAAGCCTTTCCCCCCTGTTGCTTTCCAAGCAGCAATTATAGTGAATTTCTTGGGCTACACACCTATGGAATCTACAAATAATGAAAATACAACTCAGCTTATTTTTACTACATGAAATGTACAATTGTGTGGAGACAGTTTGTTAAAAGAAGATGTTTCTGAGGCACTCAGCTGGTGCTGGAACAGCAGAAGAGCTGTGCTCTTTCGTGCTCTTTTATGCCTGTCGGAACAGGTGCTTGACACCTTCTAGCTTCTCTTTGAGTGTGCTGTGTGGTGAACTGTATGCACAGACAGGAGGCTCTGTCAGTGTTCTTTGCAGCCTTACCAAGTAATCTGGTCATGTGTGTGTTGGAGAGGGCAAGCAGGCAAATTTCAAAGAGAGAATAATGCTCAAAATAATTGCATGAGATAACCTAACCTTGAAATTATAACAACCCATGAATAACAAAGTTGTAATTGCCTGGTTTGCTTTCCTAGTGGTGTCAGTCAGGTACCTGCCTACTTTATTGCTTACTCTTCCTTACAGTGCAATACTGAAAAACCGGTTTCCAAGGAAAGCAGCATGTGCCAGTGGACTTATTTATGTAGGTGTAATGTCAATACCACTGAGGGGACCTTGCCTCCTGCTGATAGAACACCAGCCTTTGAGACTTCACAACTGGTTTCAGAGTGCCTTTGCCACAAAACTCCCAATGATGAGGTTCTAGCTATGACTAACTCCATTACCAGCCACCGCAGCAAGGAGCACATCTCTCTGTACTGTTGTAATGTGGCATGTTCTGATTTCCATTCAGGCTGGTTTTTTTTTTTAAATCCAATGTATTTTGGGTCTTTCTATTACTATCTCTTAATAAACATTTGTATTCTCAAATGTAAAAGACTTGAAATCTGGGAAGCAAAAATTCCCTAACATTTTGCCGGAAGAGCAGCATTAAAGCTTTGATGTAAATAACCGCAGCTCCAGACTCCACCTGGTCCTGGATGCACAAGGAGCAGAGCCAGCGGAGGGAGGAAGCCACTACAGCTGGGCTGAGAGGAGAATCCAAGGGAAGAAAAGGCAGCAGTTGTGCTCAATTGAAATGCAGACTGCCTGCCAAGTTCTCCAACTGCACCAGGAAGTATTTTTTAATCAGCTTAAAAAAAAAAAAAAAAGGAAGGGGGGAAAGGAGAATGGTTATTAGAAACAGGGTGACTTCTTTATTATTTGGCATTCTCCTAGAAGGATGGATTGTCACTTAGAAAATTATTTGTTATACTTTTGGTAGTAGGAAAAATTCTCAGGAGGAGTTTAACACAGGTGTCTCACGGAAGGTTATCCCTTGTTTACAGTACATTTTGATGCTGTCTTTTAGGCGCTGAAACAGAGACAAACAGGCATCTAAATACGTGGTACCACAGTTTGCAGAAGTCATGAATTATTAACTATTTCCTGTCAACTTTTACATTATGTTAATATGCATCATGTTGCACATCTGTCACACACATCCTCCCATTCAACATAAGGGAAAAACAGATTTATACAGAGTTACCCATGCCTACATGTCATCAACATAGCTAATGTTAAGATGCAGCAGGTGAAATCTTCAGAGACATTACACCAGTTACTCTGCCTGAGGAACTGGCCCTCAGTCTATGCAACTTGTCTTGTAATCCTCACCTTCTAAAATGATTTTCATGATGCTATCACCTTTCTTTCGATTTAATTTAGGTTAAAAAAGCCCAATTAGAAGGAAAAAAAATTAAATTGATGCTTTATCCCAATAATCCTTTGTTGTTTTGACTTGTCTAATTTAGGATTATCTTTGAGTTTGTTTCCTTACACAATCACCCAGCTATCATGGTAAGAGTAAGGGAATGCAGCTTAACCACTTATCAAATAAAAATAATAGGTGAGAACATTCTTGTTGACTGCAGTGGGAATTAGATCAAACCTAAGTACTACACTGCAGGAACACAAATTCCACAAGCAGGCAGCAGTGGAATGCTGCCTGCTTGATGGAGCACACAGGTGGTGCTGGTCTGTATGCTCCATTAGCAGATATGGTTTTACATAAGATTTTTATTATCATGAGAAATTCTGACAGAGATATGGATTAATTCCATCATAACCCTTTATTTCCAACCTTATCAATACTATAAATGCAGAGGCTCCATCTAAAAGCAATGGCTTCCAATAGCGATATGGACTAAACTTTTGTTCATGTAAAGCATAAAAATTAAGTTAGGTTTCCAGTGCTTATGGCTACAGTATAAGGCGGCATTTTCTTCTTTATTTATTTGCATTAGTCTGATTTGCCAGTACCTGGCAGAGGAAGGCTGAATGCATGCAGCTACTCAATTGCTGCAGATCAGGTGCCTCCTTTACAGTCAGCAACCTCATGAAAAATGAACTCAATTCATTTACAATAAGTCAGAGTTTCCTGCTGTGGAAGAATTCAATATAAATACTTGTAGCTCAGTAAGACTGCAGTACAAATATGCATCTTCTTCCTCCACACCTCTTTGAACAGATAACATGGTTTTCACCTGTTTGTGGTGTCATAGGATGGTTTGGGTTGGAAGGGGCCTTAAAGATCATCTTGTTCCGACACCCTGCCCTGGGCAGGGACGTCATCCACTAGATCAGGTTGCGCAAAGCCCCATCCAACTTGGCCTTGAATGCTCCCAGGGATGGGGCACCCACAGCTTCTCCAAGCAACCCATTCCTGTGCCTCACCAGCATCATAGTGAAGAATTTCTTCCTAATATCTAACCTAATCCTACGCTCTTCCTGTTTGATGTGTAACCCAAGAAATCAATGGAAATACTACAAGTATGCCTCAAACCAATAATTTTTTTTTGCCCTTTATTTTATTTCAGGCTTCATTTGTGTCCATATCAACCCTGGGTCACTTGTAGCAGTGCCAAAAAAAGCATTTCAGTGTACTAGAGAGGTGCATTGAACCAAGGAGTCTGCCTGCCACTGAAATGCCAGACTTTCTGCTTTTCAAAATGCACAAGTCTAAAGCGTTATTAGTACGGTGTCACACAGAAATGCTTCAGGCAGAGGATCACCATATTTGGTAACTTTTATAGCTTACCCCTAGGCTGAGGGTATTTTGGCTGAGAGCCATGGAAAAGAGACGCTGACATTGAGCACTCCCTCTGGATTGAGGCCTGTGGATGGACAGCAGTCCCTCAGCTGCTCACATCTTTGCATTCTTAGTACACCATCTGTGCACCTAGATCCTTAGAGCCAGAGGCCTCTCGTGTTTGAGAAATATTTAAAATCTTATTCCCACCAATAATGATTTATATCAACTAACTCCAAGAGCACCAAAATATGAGAGTTCTTACAACTACACTGATACTGTAAAAAGTTGATTGTGGGTTTTTTTGTTTGGTTGTCTTTTGTTGTTGTTGTTGCTTTGTTTAAATCATGTGAATACATGGCAAAGAATAAAAAGACAGCACACTTCCAGAAATAAAAAGTGCACACATCCTCCAACAAAAGTCTACCTCCTAGAATTGTTGTCTTCTGTGTCATGAATCCTTTCTCTGGGGACAACCAAGGTTTGATTCACTTTATCCTCAAACATAAGTGCATGGAAAAAACTGTCAATTAAACGTTTAAAAGAATCTTTAATACAACCACATTGGTCAAAGGAATGTCATTTCAGAGCACGTGCCCACGGCAAATCTAAAGACTCAAACCTATGAGGTTTTTTAATTACCACTTTATAAAATGTTACTTAAGGATTTATGACATGTAGCTATTCATCAACAGTTTAAGAGATGGACTATCAGGCAGCAAAGCAACAGCTCTGGTGTGAGGCTGTCAGAGGAAGAGCTTTGATAGTTCTGATGTGGGATAACCAAAATGTTTGTGGCTAGATAAGAGTATTGGCTGCTGTTAACCATTTGTACCTCACCACACAGGGTTTTCTTTTATATTGGGGTGTCTCTCACTCATCCATAAGAAAAGAAGCCCCTTTTCCTCTTTGGAAGTACCAATCATTGCACACAGCAGAACAACAGAACGAGGCATATGCATGTATAAAAGTGCTAGGAATAAAAAAGGCCAGAGCTCTGCTCATCCCAACACTGCCCACATTTCTCAGCAAAGAGAGAGGCCCTTGCACAGGCCCCTTAACACCAGCAGCAAGGCAAACCAGCACGCCTCACAGTACTTTTGAGATGGAAGAGCTGCCATCAGGTTCCATGCTTTCTGGGAGGCCCCAAATCTTAACCCAGCAAGGCGGTGTTGCTGCTTTCCAGGGAGCACACATGAACCCCATCAGCAGAGCCCTGCAAACTGGCAAGACTTTGGTGGGGCAGCCACAGAGGAGGGTTGCTCCTGACCAGATGCCAGCAGCAGCTCAGCCCCTTTGCATTCCTGTGATGGGGTCTATATTCTCTTTTGGCCAGATCATTAGCCAGACACGAAGAGGTAATACCTTCTTTATCCTTTCATGAACAGAGCAAGTAAGGGGCAATATATGGAGCATTTGGGGTAAAGATTACATTTTGGGTAGACCTAGTCCTCATTTTCACAGGAAGATTCAGGGTCATCTGCACACAGGAGCTTGTGTAAGTGTCTGCATCAGCACATATAGCTGTGCTAGTTAAGTCAGGCTCATAGGCAACTATTTCACATTATAAGAGAAGGATAAAACACTATGAGAAAAAAAAAGAAAATAAATACAGTCTTGAATTTAGAAAGGCCAGCTCACTTAGCTCTGCAGCATAAAGCACATGCTCCATCTTAAGTACATGAGCAATTCCCATAATGACTCCTGCTTGAACACAAGTGTGCACTTCAGTGCTTGCACTTGGCTGGATCCTTAATTTCCAACTAATTTTTCTAAAGACATTTCATAAGCAAAGGGAAGTTGTAAGAAACTACCTGCTTTTTCATTATTGGGAAAAGTAAACAAGTGTAATTTCCCATTCTCTTATAGCTCTGGTTTTAAGAAAGTCTTGCACTGATTCATGGCATTTATTTAAAAAGAAACACTTTCAGGCAAAGAAAAAGCAGTCTTTGTTTTAAAGAGGGAACAATATAAAAAAGGCATATTCTGCTCTCTTTCAATAATAATAATAATAATTATTAATTTCAATAAGAATATTTATTATAAGAGTAGTTAACCATATAAGGAGTAGCACTAGAATTCTAGGATCTTGGATTCTTTGTTGAGTATTGCATGCAGCTGAAACTACCAGCGCCCTGAATGTTTCACAACCACATGACATCCTTTCACAGGCCAACAGATTTCCTTTCTGCCAGAAAAACACACTAAAGATTCATTTGGAGTGAGGAGCTTAGTTCAAAGCTTTCCTTGCATGCTCCTGTCTGAGAGGGTGTACTTGCTAGGAGGTGGGACATCAAGATATCTGCATTTAACAAGAGCATTTCAAATTTGAAAAAGTGTATACTCTGAGCACTTCTAAGATGAATGTAGAAGCCAGTTGGTAGGATGAACCCCTGGAAAGGATTAGGAGATACTTTTTAAAGGAAACTATAAGGTAAGAAATGCAATAGCTAAGGTTCCAACAGCAATTATTGTCACTGCTGTTACTTTCAAAAATCTTTTCCTGAAAAATACACCATACTGGCTGCCTACCTTGGAAACCACTGAAGCCTCTGGAACTTTGGGAGCCGTGGGTGGATTGCTGCAAGCTGCAGGATTGAGAATAAATCATCAAACTGTGAGCATGCCCAGGCTGTGATATCAGACCATCACTTCATGGTGACCCTTTATCCTTTCCTACATCTTTCCTTCTCCACCCTTTATTAACATGACACCAATGTCAGGCTATGGACTCTTCAAGGATGGAACACATCTTACCACATTTTTTGCCTGCAAGACGCCCAAAAGCACTTCCCAGAGAGGTGAAGAGAACTCCCAGGGGCCTCAGCTAGGTGGGATGCAGTCATTACACAGCAGACTCACATGCCTTATGATTTGCTAAATATGTGCCATAAAATTGATCAGATATGCTCCTGTAGTAACGTAGGTTTCCAGCTGTATATTTTACATGGGTTCATCCTGCAATTTCCAGATGTAAAGCCTTAGCCTTGCACAGCCCTAGACTGGATCTTGTCTATAAGTCATTTGCAATATTACTTTAATATTTCAAAGCACATCGTTGGGACTGAAAGTTGTATTTTTAGTTCCTTGAGTACACAGCATTTAACAGTAATTATTCTGTAATAATTCTGTTTAGAATTATGACAGCAATTCCTTACAAGCTGTCTTTCTTTTTTTAATGCCTTTTATTAAAAACAATGTGATAAACTGATTCTCTCAGGACAGTCATAGGTAATTTTGGAAAAAGAACTGAATTCTAGGAACTTTGAGTTGAACAACATTCACTCAAATGTCTAGTGCTTTTAAAAAAGAAAAAGTCTCCACCCTTCCATATTTCCCCAAGCATAACTTTTGTAACACTTTCTAGCACTTCAGGAGAACTGCAGGGCCAGCACAGGAGAGCTTCAGCAGGTGACTGGAGGTCCAAAGGGGCTGAGGCTGGTGTGGATCAGCCTTTTCCTCCTGGCTTCCTTCCCCAATTACAAGAGTTGTCCAAAGGAGTAAGGCCTTGCTGCAGGAAAAATACTGCAAGTCCAGGAGACCAAATGTGCTGATCTAATTGTTCATCACAGGTGAAAAGTGTTGTCTCCATCCAGCTTTCCACATTCATTCCTCTCTTACATGAAACTATTCTTGTCAGCCACTTTAGCTTTCCTATGAAGACAGGTTGAGAGAGTTTGGGGCTGTTCAGGCTGGAGAAGAGAAGGTTTTGGGCAAACCTTATAGCACCTTCAGGTACCTAAAGGGGGCTACAAGAGAGCTGGAAAGGGACTTTTTACAAGGAAATGTGGTGATAGGACAAGGTGAATGGCTTCAAACCAAAAGAGAATAAATTTAGATTAGATACTAGGAAAGAATTCTTTACTGTGAGGGTGGATGGGGCACTGGAACAGGTTGCCCAGAGAAGTGGAGGATGCCCCATCCCTGGGAGTGTTCAAGGCCAGGCTGGATGGGGCTTTGAGCAACCTGGTCTTAGTGGAAGGTGTCCCTTCCCATGGCAAGTGGTTTGGAATTAGATGATCTTTAGGTCCCTTCCAACCCAAAACATTCTATGATTCACCCAGGAGGAAACAAACTGAGAAAAAACGCACATAAAGTACATAGATTTGTGCTAGCATTAAGGCTGACTCATCTCGAAGAGTCCAAGCAGCATGCAGCTGGTGCAGAGGAGTGAGACAGACCTCTTCTCCTTTGTGATTAAAGACAGATGCATCTGCTTATTCCACCCAGCTTCTCACCTACCTGAGTGAAGGCACTCGAGGACTGTAGTTTGCTTACTCCTAGGGCAGAAAGTTTTTGTGGGATCAAGTCTAAAACCCAACAATTGGCTAGCAATTCCAACTATTGCAACAAGAGCAATACCAGAAGTTCCCGATGCTTGAGAGCATGCGTCTGCAGCTGCCTCCTCCACAGAAAGAGAAACAAACAGCCTTCTCTAAAGCTGAATGTTGCGGGGGTGGGGGTGGAAATCACCACTTCTGTTAATTTTCTTAAGATGTTGGCTTTTGAGTTCCCTGGGATACCTCAGGAAATGTGGGTTTCCTCATCCAAACCAGTCAGTCTTGTAAATTGGTACTGTAGAAACCAGCAGCGGGTGTGGTTAGCTCATAAAACCACTGGAGAAATAAACTGCAGAGGCTCTCTAGCAATGGGATCAGCTTTTAGGGCATGGGAGTAGCCACAGGCACCACAACAAATTCCCTTGTCTCCGAGGGGAAAACGATACCATTCCTGATCTCAATCTAAATTACCATACATCAGCTACAAGCTGATCCCACACTAGCTAGTTGCTTTTCCAGCATTTGTCTGGAATTGCTGGCACATGGCACCACCAGCTCCAGCTCTGCCCGATGCCTCTCCCAAAAGGGCAGAGGATCAGGGTACAGTTGCCCTTTGCCTTGGCAGGCAGCTCTGGGATGCAACATCTATTCAAGCACACTTTAAGCCAGAGGAGCTGTGCAAGTGCAGCAGCCTTGTCGAAGGGCACAGCACTATTCCACCAGACACACTGGAATAGAAGAGGTGTTTTCTTGTACATAAATCCCGAGACTGAAAAGGAGGGAGGTTGTTGATAAGCTTTTGAAATTCAAAGTAGGAGAAAAAAAAGTGATCTTAACCACAGAAAATCTGCATTGTCATGTAGTAGAATAAACACTTTGGGAGTTTCCTAATGAGATCTTCTGCTAATGGGTGCTATAGTGGGCTGCCTCTAAGACTAGAAAAAGGCTTGAGAAAGCTTGCTGCACCCTTGCTGGTACCTCAGTTTCCTCTGCCTGCTGACAAGCAGAAATGCAGCAATGCAGCACAGGGCCTCCTCCACCATCACCTGCAAGTTTACTTCCTACCTTCGTTGCTCTGTACTGCATTTATTCCTTGTCCTAAAGCATTTTCCACCTTTGACACTTCATAAAACAGATTCTCACAAAACCCCAAAATCTTCATGTGCTTCTAAACAGAAGTTGCTGAATGAGTGAACTGAGAGTAGGTGAAAAAATCTTAAGGTACTCTATCTCAGCAAGTCAAGTGTAAGAATTAACTGAAACCACAGGAAAAAAAGTTCAATTTTAGCCATTTACTATATGCTATTTAACAGCTAAATTCACTTTAACACTGCTTTAATACTGCAGTGATCGCCTCTCTTTAAACACTGAGATTGTCACATACCTGAGATTAGGGAGGTATTCAACTAGATTGCTGAAAATGAAGATCACAGAACGGTTTGTCAATAACTGTATAATTATTCCATCCTAACAACAAGACTTCATGGAGTTCAGTTTGAGCAGAAGGAAAAAAAACAAACAGGGCTCCCAAATGTCTATGCACATTCTTATATAACTCTGAGCCAGTGTAAATCAACGAAGATCAAGATTTTTAATGGACACTTAGGCTGAGCAATACTGTAAGGATCTCTCTAGAACAAAGCTAATGGCTTTAATTAAGCCATACAGTACGTGAACAAGAAGTGATGCTTCAGCTTTTCAGGTTTTTTTTGGTTGAATGCTCTCTTTGGGATCAATGGCAACATCATAATGTATTTCCAAGAAAGGGATGAAGTTATGAAAGACCAAATTTCCCTCAGTATTTTTTTGAATTATATCAAAAGCAGGTTTGAATGGCATCTTAATCATCATTCACAGATTATGATTGAACAGAAGAAAGCCAGGAAAGGGTTAGGAATAAGGACAATATTAAATGGAATCAAACCTGGGAAAACATCAACTGTACACAGTGTATGGAAGGAAAATAATTCAATAAATGTTAGTTAAAAGACAGTAACATGGAAGTGTGAAATTCAGAGCTGGTCCTATTTCGTCCCTGCTGCAAAGCTGTGTCATTTCAATTAAATTCCAGCAAGAGACAATTTATCCCATGCAGTGAGATGAGGCACCACAACATGAGAACAACACAACCAACAAGTTCACTCTTTAGAAGTCTGGTTTCAGAAAGGGCAAAAAGTATTTCTTCGCAAGGCCAGTGACAATCCAGCAGTGTTTTCATCTGAACTTCAGAAAGATGTAAACAAACATGAGGGACTTTGGAGAAGAGCTTCAAAACAATTATGTGGTTGCAGGAACTGACTGAGACTTCTTCACAAGAGCTAAACATACATAGTCCAATTTAGCAGTCTCCAGCAGCAGTGGGAGACAGACCTGGGAATTTTTGAGAATCTTCATCTAAAGTCCAAAACATGAAGGTATTTACAGAAATACAAATCAAACCATGGGATAAAATTAATCACCAGAAAGTAAGCTGGCAGGGAAAAGTATACCCCATTAGAAAGTGATTCTAACTGTGAAATAAGTAGCAAGGAAAGCAGCTGAATATCAGTCCAGATTAGGAGGTACTAACAACCAAATCTGTTGGGGGTTATTTACTAGAATCACACAGGGCCCCGGGGAGCAGCACAATTAGCAAACAGAAAAGGACCTGAAGACAGACTTCTGGGTGTTCTCCAAATTAAAAGCCTAAAGCATCTCCCTTCCTAAGTTTCTGAAATAACAGCACCTTGGTTCTTTCAAGCATCTAAATGCTTTACTAAAATTTTGATCCACTAGTTTATACAGAAGGCTCTTCCTCCTAGGAAAAACAAAAAGGTTTGCTATGACTGATAAGGGAAAAACCTTTTGCATGTATTAGTTCAGTTGCTCATCTATTTCATTTAAGAATGTAGAAGTCATTGGAATACAGCTGTCAGAGCATATCGATCACACTGTCAGCATCTGAGGATTTTTGGGTTCACAGAAAGAGCAGACAAATGCAGGGAGGAGGAGAACCAGTAATTTTGCTTTTTGCTATTCCTGTGTCTGTAAAACTGACTGAAGCAAACATCTACTTTTACTTCTTTTTGCATTTAATTACATTAGTACACATGGGCATTTTACTGGATTGGTGTCTCATAGAGGAGTCACATATTGGCAGGAACAGCAGACAACAACGATGTCGTATTTTCCAATTCTTAGACCTATGTCTTACTGAAAACTGGCAATCCAGTTCCTGCATCTTATTCCAGGTTAAAGCAAGCCCTAACTGTGGTCTAAATCTTGTTGTCTGCCAATTTTATGGCACACAAATACAGCAATGTTTATTTTCTATATCCTTCCATTCATATTGGTGAGAACCATTTTACATCAAATCTTCCTCCAGTTTCTCTGTCCACCCCTAAACTTCATATCCTTGTCTATTTTCACTTTTGCTCAATTTTTTTCCTTCTTTGGGAACAACAACTGAGGCACAGAAACTTTCCAGTTACAATTGTTTTCCCTTAGAAAATAAAATCATAGGCATTGGTAAGAGAAAAAGACCTCACAGCAGCAATTACGCTCATGTTGAGTACATCATTTGGTCTGTGTATTTTGGTTGCCTTCTGAAGGTCCTTTTATTTTAGCCCCAGGCCTACTTGGCTGCAGTAGGTCACTTGTTTCCGACAGCAATAAAAATAAAAATAAAAAAGAAGCAGCCCTGAAAGCAGCATTCTATTTTTTTTTTCCCCTGAGGATGTTGTTTTCTAGCCTGTCTCAGTTTCCGGTTCCCATGAACCAGCTTGTCGCTGTTGTGTTTGGATTCACTGCACCATAGGAAAATGTTAAAAGGCTTGCTTTCTTTGAAGGCAAAAGCAAGGCAGATGTTAATAGAATGCCACCTTGATTTCCATAGTTTTTAAAAAAACAAATCTAATTTTCCAACTTTTTTCTCCATAGTCCTACTCGTATTTATTCCAGAAAAATTCCTGTCATCTTTCCTAGGATTTGAGAGGTATAGAAGGGCCAGGGTTTGCTTTCTGCAGCAACTCACTTTCCCTATGGATAGTGCTGCTCTGCCAGGAGATCCTCAGTAGGATTTTGCCCATTGCAACCAGGATTTTGGGAAGTATGATCCTACCATGGCTCCACTGTCTACGAAGGAGTGAGAGCTGGGCCAGACCATTCGCATCTTCTGATCCAACCCATCCCTCTCTGCTCCAAAGAGAGACGTCAGGGGATAAGAGTACAAATGATAACAAAAGCCCAAAGAATTGTTGTCCTGTGGCAACCATGGCTTGTGGAAAACACACACACATATATTTATATATATATAGTTACTCTCTAGTCTTCAGTCGTTACTGCAGGACTTGGAGTAAAAAGGGGCTTTCTGCTTTGATTTTGTTTTTCTATAGCCTCATTTCATAAGCTGGAATACCTGACCCTGCTTCCATTAGTTGGTTGGAGTGGATGATCCAATGAAGCCCTTTCCAACCTCAATTATCATCCTATGATCCTAAAAAGCAATTAAACTCTCAGTCCAATCCCCCATCTCAAATAGCTTTGGGACTTGACTGATTTCTATCCAGCTTTGCAAAGCGGTACTAAAAGACAATTAAAGTCCTGGAAGTTATTTTTGTTTGGGGGTTGGTTTGTTTGGTTTGGGTTTTTTGTTAGTTTGTTTATGAGGGGGGATGCTTGTTGGTTTGTTTTTTTTTTTTTAATTATGGCAGGATAGAGAAGAAAGATGAAAAGCAGATTCCTCCCTCCTCCCCTTTCCTGGAAAAAGCAGACAGATTTCTCATTCTGAATGCTCTTTAGCAACAGCACATACATCAACCAGCTATTTCCTTCAGCTGTTTATGTCTGTGACTAAGATAAGTCAAAGACTCCAACTCTCACGCAACAGCCCCATTTTCCCCTCCTCAAGATGCCAACCTTTCTCCAGAGGAGCTCACACCCTGATCTAGGAGATGCCATGTGGAAGTCACGGTGCTCCATAGCCACAGCTCCAAGCTCTGGGGCTCTCTGGAACAACCAGAGATACACCCCATACTCCTAAGGAACCACAAAATCCACCCCGCTCTCCCTCTGAGACAAAACCCAGGAGAGCTACCACATACTTCTGTGTCACTGGCACAGATAAGTTGCATTTTTTGCCATAGTTTCATGCCAGAGACAGCTTTTACATGCTCTGGCAATCTTCCTCTCGAAAACAGCCACACTGTACTTCAGACTTCACAGGAACTCCAAGGTGCTCTCACGCCCCAGAAGGTTTTCAACCCTGAGGACAGGTACAAGATTTGAAAGCAAGATTGGGCCCTCAGTCAGCAAAACATCCAGGTTTCTAAGGGCACTATCTCACTCTGGGCTGGCTTATGTGGACAGTTGGAGACCCGCAGCGTGAGCCGCCCTCGGGGTGACAGGTGAGGAGCCCCAGCTGCTGCGCTGGCTCAGGATGCCTCCCCAGGGCTGCACTTAGTGTCAGCATCAGCCAGGCACCCGGCTGCCCCCAGGTAAGCGGATCAGAGATAGTGGGATCGCTCGCCATAAACCGACGTGCATTTCCACACAGGAGCCACAGGTCCCAGTTCGTACCTCTGTGCTTCCCCCTCCTTCCCCTGATGTGGGTTAAAACACAGCAGAGGCTGAAAGGTTTAAGGAGTTGTGCATATTTACTTATGTATATATTTATGATTCAGGCAAAGCCCAACGACTAAAAAATCTCTTTCTCCTGACAGGCTGCACATGAGCATGGCACGTTTAAGTGTGCTGTGCATTTGGCTCACAGCAGCTGGAAGACTTTGGCTATCCTCCTAAATAATAGGCACTGCGGTGGCTGTGTACGTCTGGGGCACTGTGCCCCTCCCATCTCACAAGGCAATATCGCAGCTTATTTCACAGCTCCTCAACCTCGATTGCCAGGACTGAGTGACGTGCACGCTGCAGCATCATGTCGGAGGCAGTGGGGAAGGCCAGGGGTGCAGGGCTGCGGAGCAGCGTGCCAGCTCAGAGCACGCGGAGTTCAGTGCCATCACGCAGGTTAGGGGTGGGCAGGAAAAAATCCAGGGGGTATTCTCCGTGTCCCATCATTCACAGGAGGACTGTGAATGCCTGTTCTAAGAAAAATCCTATTTGTGCCCGTTCTGGGATCTTGATTCCCTCTGTCCTGCCTGGTGTCTCCTAAAAAAAATCAAGGGAAGGGTGAGGGGGAAAGTCGGCAGACTAGTGGCGGTACTGAGAAATTGTAAAAGCACAAACTGATGCCTGGTTGCACAGAGTAGTATTTCATCGATCCCACACCAACCACACGTTGCACAAGGGCACAATTCTGCATGCAACGGAGGGCAGCACCACCAGGCTCACGCAGGCGGGCACTGTTCCAGAGAATTCCCGTAACCTCTTGGAAAGGTTCAGAGCTGGTCCAGGACCCGGCCAGGAGGTGCTCGCTTTGCCATGCAGCCAGCCGCCTGTGACAGGAGTGCAGAAAAGCTGCACATCCTGCCCTGCTTCCTCTGTACATGCAATTTTTTGAGGTGCTCTGCTGCTGGTCTGTGAGAGGAGCCCTGCCCTGGGACGTTGCATGGATCCTGCAAAGAATCTGGTACTCCTGGGTTTGGGATGGCACCCACCTGGAAGGGTCTTGCTCCCAGCTGTGGCAGCAGCACCCTGCCAGCACTTAATGATATCTTCCAGTTCCAGCCTGCTGCATCGTATGCATGGTAGCATCCAACCCCTACAGCCCTACCTCCAGATCTCTCAGAAAAGGAAAGGCATCACGCTTTGGGTTGCAGGAAGCACAGGCTGGCCACACACCCTCCTTGTGAATTTCAGTTTGCTGCCAAACCAGTGCTAATTACAATTTCTTTGTAGGAGCACTCTCACACAAGGCAGCATTTTGCTCGTGAAAAATCAACAGAACCCAAGTAACTGCAAAAATAGAATAAGATGCAATAACATCTTACATAAACTTTGGTTAATAATAAACCCAACTTTACTCAAATCCTAGTGACTCTAGTCCTAGTAGTGACGAGATAGGAGACAACTATGAGAACATATTGAACTATTTCCCGTGAAGTGATGAGATTATCCTTCCTGCATTTTGTGAATTGTAATGAAGGAAAGGACATATTTGGAGCTCCCCCGTCCCATTAATTGGAATTGCTCTGGTAGCTTGAATCAAATATTTGATTTTTTAGACTGATTGTGAGTATTACAGCACATATTGATAAATTGTGCTTTAGTGGGACCCAAAAGGTATAAATACATACCAAGTAGAATTCTCAGCTATCTTTTGGTTTACCTCCCTCTAAAATCAATGATAAGACCCTAAAAAAAGTAATGTTACTTCTATTGTTTCACTAAATTGGCTCTGTTCTGGCTATCCTCATGCTTCTTGATTAGACAAACTGGTCTTTATACTCTGTGTTTACTTCTGCCGAAGCACAACCTGCTTGATCAGAGAATAATCCAAATTTCTGATAAACTGGATTACCCATTTTAGAGCCCTTTGAACTAAGAAAATAGTAACCTTCCCTCCTGCCCCTTAGTGATTGTAAAGGCCTGAAATACTGTTATAGAAGTTTACAAAGCTACCCAAGAGCAGGCTCTAGCCTGCCTATTCCTCCTACCCAGGAGACATTATTTGAAGAAAGTGTTAAATAGACACTATTATCAGCCATACCTATCCTCTTCTGCCATGGGGACAGTAATGTTCCAGGACAGGTTAGAGACAAAAAGGCACCCAAGTCTTCAATAGCTAAGTGACTAAGAACACACATTCCAGGGGCAAACAAAGGAAAGGAATTTAGATTCATTGAAATGCAATAGTCTCAGCCTCAGTGATACTAACAAAGAACAAGTCCTATAAAGGAATTTGCAAGGTCATAACCTGGTAAGAAAATTCATATTCCTTCTAGACATTGTCAACTAGATTTTCAAGCTTCTCTAAAGCTTGTTCTGACTTGGACATTGCTTCAAGTTTTTGATGTATCAATAGTAATATATGTGTTGGTGCATCAATTGTGCCTGTATCTAATGAAAGTTACTTAGATGTGTTTGTTAAAAGCAAAAACCTCATCCATTTGCATATATCAGATCATCTGTTTTTCCTCAGTTTGACGACAAGAGTCCAACCCAGATGTTAATTACAGAGAATATTTCAAAAGCAAAGACACTTCTTAGAGTAACTTTGAAGGGAGTAAGTAACACTCACTTTTCAATTGCAAGCTGAATTTGCATTAACATTTTTGATTACGTTTCTATTTTTGGCTACTCATACCTTTGCTGTTGTCTGTATACTTGGCAACTGAAGAAGTATTTGTAGAAAGATAAAATTAAAGCATATGCTCTGACATAATGAGATACTCCCCTAACGTATGAAAATGTTAAAATTTATAACCTGTCTTAATAGTGACTTTTTTTCTTTGACATGTCAGATTCCTTCGCAACAATCTAACAATCTTTTAGTGCTTTTTTAAACGAAGGTACACACATGCATTCATATAATGGGAAGAGCTACCATCTCAAAGCCATTGTGGAAGAATCGTCCAGGTTCAGATATGACATAGACATCCAGCAGAGTGGGAGCAGGTATCACTGCATCACAGCATGACCCTGAATAAGGTATCTAACTGCTCAGGTCCAGTTTCTCAGTTTGTGAAACAGGAATATTAATGTTTAACTACCTCAATAAACCAACACCTACACATTAATACTGAAAAGGCCATGGTACTTCCATATCAGAAATACGGGTTCGTACATGGGAGCTCCTTTTACTAAAAGTTTGACCATTTGACATTCCCATCCAAAAAAAAGGTTGTCTATAAGAATGACACAAAATTGACACAAGGCCTCACCATGAGGGTGATTTGGGGATTTAACGTATCAAAGAAAAGGTCAAAAGTTAACTTGATTACAATCTACAGGTACTTATACAAAGAGAGTAGCTGTAACCAGGGGGCTCCATCTCCTAGACAAAGGCAAAACAACTACTAGAAATTCCAAATACCCAAGGCTGCAAGGAAGGGGGTGGCAGTAACAATCTTCAGATCAAGGCTGGAGAGCAGAAAGTTCTGAGACACACACTAGGTCACTGGGTTACCTGCAGGCATCACTGGCCAAGATCCCACATGCTTTCTTTGCAGAGGGGTCAGATTAGACCTAAACTGAATGCATTCTTGCAGCCTCCACCTAGAAAATTATTTTTTAAATTGCACAAATTGAAATAAAGATTCAAGAGGGCATCCTTATCCAAGGGTTGGTAATAACTCAAGAAAAACTGAGACTGAAGCATTAACATATAATGTTATTGAAGTTTCTGTAGCAAACACTTAAGTTGATAGCTTTAAAACATCAGCTCAACCTTTAAAAAAGGTTTTCTTGGGGGTGTGTGTGGGAAATAGGATAGCAATTTTTGTCAGAAAGGGTGGTGAGGAAGGCAGGGAGGGAGGGACAGGTCGGAAAAAAGTGATTGTGAGTCAAAAAGCCTCAGGAATGGGAGGAAAGATTTCATGTCAGCTATCTCACTGTGGAACTCTCTGCTTCTTTCACCTGTAAGCAGCCTGTCTTTCCTGATTTGAGACCTTTGTGTGCGAATGCACAAGAACCTATTTATTGTCTCCTTGTCCGCTCTTTTTGGGTAAAGATGGGTGATGAGCATCCACCCAATTTGAACAGACCAGCCTTTTGAATGATTAATTCAGCTGGAAATAACTGCATGAGGTAAATAGTAACAGGAAAAGACCCATTTTGGACCCATAATTTTTTCAAAGTTTACCAAGGTTAGAAAATCAAAGCTCTCTAGTCTCAGGTTGCATTTATCCTTCCCCATCTCTATTATCAAGACTCCAGCCTCCACAGGCAACATCACTCCATTATGTAAGCAAGTCTGAAGGGGTCTAGAAAAGTTAAACCATAGCTGTAAGCAGGGATGAGTTTGGATATTCACACCTTGCCTGTAATTTCTTCACATATTCCAGAACTGCAGCTAAGAACCATCTTCTAGATGTATGTCCCCTTCTTCATACAGACAATAATAATAAAAAATGAAAACAAAAAGTCCTGTGCCTAAATCCCTGAAACTCTCTCCTTTGAAGTTATATGTCTAAATAGATTGCCTTTCCATAAAAAATGGAAACATTCAGGCTTCAAATTAAGCAGGGTAAAAGGAGCGCTCTATTAAGGTACAGGAAACTTGGGTTTAACCCCTCCTCTTCTGTGTGATCTAGAACTTAAAATATGAACCTGTATCTTCTACCTTCTGGAGGCCCAGGAGGTAGCCAGAACAGGCTACAGCATCCTAAAAGTACTCCAGAGCAAGCACTGGTAAGGATTATGTTGAAACGATGCACTGCCTGCAGTATCACATTCCCAAAAGTCACATTATTTGCTGTAAGCACCCATGAACTAGATGTTGAACCATGAACTCTTATCTCCTGATTCAAAGGCAGTTGGCTGCAGACACCAACAGAGACAAATCCACAAATACAACACTATGTGATTTGATGTTTACTTTCCATTGTTTACCAACACAGATCCATATCCAACTGGCAAAGGATCTAGTTTGGGTTGCGCCTTTTTTTTAAATCTGTAAAAAAATGTAAGTTTGCATAACTTTATGTTGCTAAGTCAGCAATAAATAAGAACATATTAAGCATTTACATAGGACCCATTTAAAAGTCCAATTGACTCTATGGCTATAAAATCTATTAAATCAACCTTTTTACACATTGCAATTACAACACTGCTCAATGAAGAGTTTGGATGGAGTCCTGGTGAGGGACGTGAGTGTCCCTGCAGCATGTTCAGTCCCATTAGAAAGTTCTAGGAACTACTTCAGATGACATTTATGATCCCAGGCCTCTTGTCAAAAATATCTCTTACTAAATACTTCACAGAAATCAGTAGAACATCATTTCCAGGAAGTGCTTCAAATCTGAAGCCGAGCACCTATTGGTCATTAGAAGACAAATTATTGCCCACTTGTGAATCTCTCAGGTACAGGCTATTTGTATTTCTACTGCTGAAGGAAAAGGGCTTTCCTCATTTTGGGAAGCACATTCATGTGTCTTATAAGTCTAGCAAAGCACAGAGCAAGTCCTGTATTTTTTCCTTTCCCTGTGCAACACATCCAAGATTGCCAGGACTCCAGAGGAAAATAAATTTCGTTCTTTAAAAGTGAAGTATACTTTACCTGAAAAAGATGTAGTGATTATCAAGCATAAGAGGAGAGTAAGACAGATTGCAGGTTTTCCCCCACCCCTCTCCTTAGGCATCCAAGAGATACTGTTCTGCAGCAGCCTCAGGTCAGAAGAAACCAGGCATCTATCTCATCTGGCCCCAGCTTCCCTGGTTCTGCTTTTCATCCACTCAGATGCCCAGGCCACCCATCTTGCTCTACTACACTAATGCAAAACCTCAAAAGAAACTCAGGGTTGTTGAGTAAAGGGACGGGCCCTACAGCTTCCCATTCAAATAGTTTAATTACTACAGAGTCCCATTCCCATTTGTCTTTGTGGTGGCGGGATTTTAATGTGCAACACCTGTCAAGAGACATCCAGGGCTTTCTCCCTGGTAGTATGAGATGCCTGTTGGTCTCCTGCAACACAAGGATGCAAAGAAACTGGTTTTCATCACTTTATCTGAGATTATTCCTACCTCTCAACTACTAAAAATGGATCAGAATGACTTCCACCACTTCTTCCATCACAGACCATATCGTAAGAGGAATCTCATCTTATGAGTCCTCAACGGATGGCCAACTTTCTTTGCAGCTCCAGCTTCGGTTGACCATACCTTGTGATTGGTAGGATTATGGATACACCCCGACACGTAGCATTTCTTAGCAACTGGATTTGCTAGGGAGGTCACGTTTAACAAGAGTTTATCTGTTCGGAGCTGAACGCCCTCTGTACTCAGTTGTGGCTACCAAAATACCTGGCACAGATATTTGGATTGCACATGAAAATTACTGAAAGTGGATGTTAGAACACACAGTGGCCAAGTACCATTGTTACTGAGTTGTTTTCCTTATCTTCCTCGTATCTTGACTAGTTCTAAAACTAGCAGTTATTAGAAGAAATCACTCTCTTACCCAGTAGGGCTACATTTCTGAGAGGGCAATGACATTTTGCAGCCGTAAAAACCACTTTTGCCCTCATCTAGTCAGATGAAGATAACAAAATTCTCTTGTTCTTGACAAAGCACGCTAACAAGCCTTGACAAGGGAGGACAGATGCCTTTCCAGACATTCAGGAGACACACTTGGTGAGTTTCTAGCATGACACACATACTGCTCTGCTGCTGTGATCACACTTCTGCTTTGAGATTTGACAGGCACATCTCTCAGCAGCGATACTGACTTCAGCAGCCTCTTGTCTCTTTTCCTCACTTTTTCATTTGCTCTTCAGTGCTCTCATTCACATTATGGTGGTGCATTTGCCCGTGCAGTTGTGCTTTCAGCCAGGTGAGAAGTCACTCTGGTTAAAAAGAGCCTATCAGAAAGGTCTGGCTTTAATGGGGGAGTATTTATAGATTGGCCCGGCCACAATAATTCAACTCTGTACCAGTAAAATGGGAACAGAAAGTGAATGGGAGGATAAACAAGCTATCTCTGGGAAAGGTATGTCCAGCCTCTTTCCACAGCTTGCACCCTGCCCTCTGAGTCTTGCTGCCACTCAGCCCTAAATGGTGTTGTCGAACACCAGACAAGAAAAGGAGGAGATGTAGACGGTAAATTCTGGGTTATAAAGCTCTCAGTTCTTCCCATCAAGAGCCCTCCTGCCCCCCAGTAGAGAGGACAGGCCAAGACTGTGAACAGAGAACCTCTCTGCCTCCCCTCAGAGCCCCACTAAGTCCCCCTGCCCTCTGATGCCACTCCAGTCCTTCTGTTCTGCAGAGCCACACCAAGCAGCAGTAAAGACAAACATTATTAGGATCTTCCTACCTCCGAATTCGCTCTCCACTTTACCTCCCAATATTTAATTCATCAAACAATGGACAAAGGTGGGAAGAGAGGCGTGAAGGGGCCTCTGTTCAGAAAAACGTGTGCATACCAAAATGAAGACTGCAAGTGACAAACCAAAGGTTCAAATACATAATTAAAGAATGTTCTCCTTATAGCTCCAGTCACCACATATGAGCTTCCTGGTTTCAGGAGTGTTTCACACTACAAACAAGCCACCCTTGCTCTTAGTCACAGAGATACAGTCATGTGACTTGAGACTAAGATAGAAAAGAAAAAAAGCTCATCACCAAGTGGCCCAAGAATCACTGAGAAAGCAGTTTGGAGTTCCAACTTACTTTTTACACTTTTGATGTTTGGAAGGTGAGGAAAAAAAATGCAAGAGAAAAACTAGGTTGCCTAAAAGATAAAGGAAATAAAAGAGGTAGAATATAAAGCAAAGGATTGAATAGAAGATGAAATGAGGAAAACAAAAAGACAACTCACAAGCCTCTCAGTAAAGCAACCAAAACCCACAAAGCTGAGCAAATACTCAAGCAATATTCAAAATGCAGTCTAGCATTTAGTTTGCATTTGAAATAAGGTTGTCTGCAGAGCTTTCTTCCCAAATAAGTTTGAGAAGCCTTGCCTTAGCAGACTGGAATGTTTTAAATCTTAAAAGTAATAAAGAATTTGAGGTGAAACAAATAAAAAACCAACAACCCAAACCACCAAATGACTAAAGAAAAAAACAAAAAACCCAAACTAAAGAACAAAAGGGTCTTTCAAGGAATAAGAGGTTACATCATTCTTCCAAAATATATTCTCAAAGACTGTCACAACGACAAACAGCTGAGATGGTTATTGACACTTAGTAAATGCTACTGCTCAGTTGTATCTTCCTTTCTTTGAGTTAATTCTGTTTCATGAGCATGATAATACACAGAATTGACTTCTAAAGAATGTGGTAAGAAGCTGAACATTTACATAGGCATAGACCAAGGAAAAGAAATCTAAGTTGTTTTGCCTTTTAAATTCTCGCTTTCTTGTTGCATTTTTGTAGGAAGTTAAACTTGGAGGAGGTGGTGCAACTGTAAGAGAGGCTGCATCCATAAGCTTTGCATGACTCAGGCCACATGAGTGTAAATCCTCTCTCACAGACTCCAATTTCACAGGCACTTTTGCAGCTGGAACAAGCCAGCATCACCAGTTATAGAAGCCCTCCCACCAGTGTCCTGCACAGCTTCCTAGTGTAACAGGAGTGCTGGCCTTGGCCAGGTTTGGAAGGAGTTCAGATGGCCTCTGTGTCACTGCCCAATGACAGTACAGCACAAGTTCCCCGGGTCACTGTGACATGTGGATTCCTACACAAAGACATCCACATCTTTTCAAGTGCCAATACAGAAAAGCCACCTGTAGAAGAAACTCAAGCAGTAGAAAGAAAAACATACGGGCAAAGAGGGTGGGCTGAAACCCATGTCCTGGCTTTTTTCTATTCTCCAGCTAAAGGCAGCTTAGGACACTGTCCACCGAACCCCATTAATAGCAACTTAATTGTCTGCATGGGCAGACAATAAAGAGCCCAAGACAGGTTCATGAGAAGAACTGCTTCATATATGTGCCTTAATGACTGTCTGGCTGTCCCACCCCAAGAACTATCACAGGTAACCCTACTAATTTCCTTAGCTTTTCCACAGGCTCTCTGACAAGGAGTAAAGCCTTGTTATTCAAATTAGTGACTCCTCACAAGTGCCTTCATATATCAAGAGCAAGCCCAAGTTTTAGTCATTTAGTCTTTTCTCACTGCAGATGCTTCAGGACAGATCTACCACAGGTGCTACACCTGCTGTGAGGATAACCACAGAGGCACAATCAAACATTTCACCTCCTCTAAACCTCTGCAGTTAGGCTAAGGATAAACCCAACAGAAATAAGCTTGTCTGAACCATTGTTCATAAATTATATTTCAATCCTTCAAAGAGACAGAGAAGTATTGGTAATAAATGGTTTTTTCACACAGTTACGATGAAACACAGCCCTGCACATCCCACTTGTCTTTTCTTCTAACCTCACCAGCCACCCTTTGACTCTGTGGAACTGCTAAAACCCACAAAAACCTCACCTACCACTTCTTTCTCTGCTTTCTCATCACCTCCATGAGAAAGGGTAAAGAATAGGCTGATTTTAGTGCCAGAACATCCCATCTCATAGCTTTTGTCCCTTTACTACTGAAATAATACAAAACAGACTGACTCCAGGGCTCAGTCTGATCCAAAACACACATAGGAATTTACCCAAGTTATGTAGCAAACCAGAAGCTGAGATCAAGGAACAGACCTTCATACTTTACTACAAGGTCTATTTCTTGAGATGAAATTCAGTCTCCACCAGCTTCTCTTAATTTCACTTTTCGGATAAAAAGAACAGTTAAAAATAACCCTATGTGTCAACACATAGTGAAGTGGAGTGGGAAGCCAGTTGCCTGTAACTAAGGCGAGAGACTGAAGGCCGAATGTGTAGTAAAGCCTTCACACATTAGAGTTTTTTAGTACCACATGAGATTTCTTTCTTACGTATCAGTAAATTAATTTCATGTCATAACAATAAAGTTACCATATTTTATCCTACCACAGAGCTCACAAAACACAAGGCACCATGTATGTAGCAGTGATAACTAGAAATTTTTTTTTTTGGAAACACACACAGAGTTGGCGCTTGAACAAGATCCAACACAAAAGAAGCCTAGGATTTCTATCTGCTTCTACAAGAAACCGTTGTGTTACAGACAACCCCGAATCCTCATATTTATTATATTAGAAAAGCACTGGAAATCCTGACTGCTCATGTAGACTATATGCAGTAGCAAGGAACCACCTCACACATAAGGATTTTTACAGGAGAACAGTGAATTCTCCTGACAGGTTCCAAAATTAAGTCATCTTTCTCAACAAAGGTACTTCATCACGTGTACAAACAATATTTTCCTTCACCTTAAACTCATCCCTGACGACACCACCACCACAAAGATCAACCGCAATTCTTGCTGCCTTACCTGTATTCCTGCTGCAGACAGTGCCAGGACAGGGATGAGATCACACCAAGCCTCCTCCTGTACTGAGGATCTGACCACAGGACTTGCTCAGGGCCTCTCGTGGACAGCACATCCCTCATCAGCCACAGCTGCTGCTGGCAGCTTTGGCACAGCTCCTTATGGCCCTGCCATCTCAACACTGCTGCTTAACAGCCTGCATCTGAGACAAGAGCGAAGTTTCACCCTCCCCACCTGGCTCCTCAGGCCTGGAAGCAAAAACCTCCCAAGCACAAGTGTAAGAAGAGGTGTCAGCTCCACAAGGAAAATTGCTACCAGTAGTAAAAAATACTGAGTACGGCAGTGATGCGTAAGGAGGGGAACAGCTTTAATTTGTAGAGGTTGAACGAGTAAATCATTAACGGATTGAATGTAAAACCAGGAACACAACTTGTCCTTAGCATATAGGATGGTGGTGGTGAGATAGGCTGGAGAGCACATGCTCAGGTGATGTGGTGATGTGGCATGCAGGAAATTTGGGGAGAAAAGTAAACAGTGAGAGAAATGGAAAGGCAGCCACAATTCTGTTTTTTCTCTGAAAGCTCTTCATGCCTCAGCTCCCCTCTCCTGTTGTGATCTTTCTCCTATAGAAAGGCCAGCCCTACTCTTTGCCAAAATCTGGGTCCTGTGCTGATGCTTTATCTTCCCAGACTACCTTTTACAGGAGAAATCAACTCTTGTTTTGTAAACACCACCTTCAACATCCCTCTCAGCTCTGTCTAATGCACATTGAACACTACAGTGTGCTGACAGCTACTGGCTTTGAATCTACATTTACAATTACAGGCCCTCTATGCCTTCATCTGCTTTTTCTCTTCTACCTGTTTGCTCTTCTTTTGAGATTAGGAATAGATTTTTGGGCAACTACTATGTTACCTAAAAATGCAGATCCCCCACATGGTGGGATCCTGAGCTGCTGGGAAATAAGGCTATAAGCAGAGAATACAGGTTACTATTTCAAGGGGGCTGTGGTACTCAATCATATCTGCACTTGCAGCAGTTTTTTTGTACTTTGACTTGTGTTGGGAATACAAGTCAAATTCAGCAGAGATGTAAAGATTATTCTTCAGTTACAGGTTAGTCATTGAACGGTCATTACAGTTTTACAGTTTTACTGCCACAGTATGGTGTGGGCTTGAAACATCACAGAAAACTCATGTCAGAGTAGAGAAAAAACTTGGATAGAGAAAACAGAGGGCATAGAAAATTACCCTGAGGTTATTTCCAGAGTTGATGATGCTGTGGACATTTCATGGACAGAAGTGAAGCATCTAGAGCTGACCTAAGCAAGGACTGCTAGATTTTGGTTCATATAACCAGCAGTTCCTTGGCTGCCTTTGCACATTACTTCAGAAATATAAAGATGTGGTTTCTGAAGACACTCACTGCAGTGTCAGACACTGGAAGGTGATGATACAGACTGTGGAGCAGCAACTCTGAATCACTGTGAAGCAGCCGAATGGATGCTCACTTTGCCACTCCTAATTATCATTGATGACCACACAAAAGAAAAAGATGACAATACATGTTTTTGAAAACATATCACCATAACAGTTGCCAGTCCTTCTTTTCTATTGTACTTATGCCTATTGTACACCCAACAATGAAATCATCTGTCACTTCAGCTATCCTCAGGAAAGAAAGTTGTATATATTCACACTGACATGTCAAGCAGCAAGTAAATTTTATGGATATCAGAATGTTAATACTCACAATGAGAGGAAAAATCATGCACTTCTAGATCCTTGTAAAACATCCCCTCTTTTTACAGCTTTCAAATTTCAATTGGCCAGAGAAAACCACAGGAAGGTGAGAAAAATAAAAAGGGGACATGACCAAGAACTCACTGGATAAGTCACAATTAAGTCTTGGCTAGGTGCCTCCAAGTACTGCAGTCCAATAACATTGTTAAAGGCCTCACTTACTCAGACAATTGAGCTTGCAGGTCTCTAGCAAGCACATCTCTCCTTTACTCTTCCCACAGTGCAGGAATGCCACCAGTACTGTGAATACTGGCCCTGCTGCCCAGCTCTTCTGGGGACCTGCCCCTGTGAAGCAGGCGCGTACTTGACCTCACCCTGCTCCAGGCTCCCTCTGCTCAGGGCACAGGGAAGGGTTCATATACACTCCAGGGGGGCAAGAAAGGCACACCTAAACTCTCAAACCCTGCACAGGCCAGAGGAAGCAGCTGCTGGGCTTCCACCAGCAGCACAAGCTGGCAGAGGGAACAGCATGAATGACCCTCAGGAAAACAGCCACCAGGCATCTAAAAACAGGAGACCAAGGGCCAGGGTGCTCCTCATCCTCCCCTGAGCTGAGATAAGAGCAGTATTTTCCTCCTCTCATGGTCTCAAGAAAAAAGGAGAGCTGTTGTGGAGCGTTGCCCTTACTCCAGGAGTTGTGGGGAGAAGGTGTTGAAACAGTCCCTTTTCTATGAAGCTCAGCCGCTTCTCTGAGGGTTCTGGAGTATTCACAGCACAAGTACATTAGGACTTGGGGCAAGTGTATTTGAGACTTTCTGGTCCCAAAGTCCTAAGTGTGAGGAATCACCCTAGCAGGAGACTTAATCTGGCCTGTTCTTTATTTCCATGATATACAGTACCATCAAGAGAACAAAATCCTCACAATGTGTTTTTTCATTAGTAGTTGCAGTATCAATATGGATTACTTAATTTAGGAATAAGTTTGCAAGGCCAGTTCATCCCTTTCCACTGTGAATCTAAAGACATCTCTCGTCTCCAAAGAACAGCAGAGGACTGATCAGTAGTCACAGCAGCTACCGACAAAACCGCAAGTATTTGGAGTAATTTTTTTCCCTCCTGTTTGCATAGATCTGCTTTGAAAAAGATTTCAAAGACTCGATTAGTGTTTGGTCATTGGGCATCTGTGACAGAAGATGACTAAGTGAATCAGTAGTTCCTTTCACTTATAATCACTCATTGTGGGTGTTGGGTAGCAGTTGCACAAAAGTGTATTGCTCCTTTTATTGTGCATGGAAACGAGCTTTCAAAGTAAACCGAGGGACAAATGTTGCTGCTCAGAGCATCCATTAGCCTTCTGATCAAATCCCTCTTTGATATCCAGAGTGGTGTGTTCCAAGAGCACATGCTATTGACTGCAATGCCATGAAAACTGGCTGGCTCACATGCAGGATTGTAATTTGGGTAAATCTGTTTTCCTTTAATGTACTTACTTTTAGCAGTGAGGAGGAAAAGGGGTTGTGGGGAAGAAAAGGGGTGCGAGGTAGCAAAACAAGGCAGAATGCCAGCATTTGCTTTCAGTCCATGTTCGTACCTATTGAAACGTTTTGCCAAATCAAAGAGATGAATTACTGTACTGTTTTTGGAGGCTGATGCAACTCTTTCTGCTCACTCTGAGCCTGCAGTCAGCTGGTATCATTTTGCAGGCTAGAAGAGCTGTGATTTACAGTCTGGGGGATATTAACAGTTGGATCACAAGTTTTCAAACTTTCAAAGCGCAGCATTGGGTGTCTGTTCTTTCAGGGTGTGTTTTGGCAGATGGTGGTAGCCAAGAAAATTCACCCTGCCTTTCACCTCCATTAAATGTTGGCTGGTGGGTAACTAGTCCTCGGTGTTTACATATATTTGGTTGTATCATCATTGTTCTGTGCTCCTGGAATGAAACAATTTCTTCTCTGCTCCTGCTGCGAATGACACTGAATGAATTGTATTATCTTAGCCAAAGTCACAGTAGGCACTGGGTCAACGGGTAAAACTGTCCAACATAGGATGAAATCTCACCCAACAGCTCAATCTCTAGATGTTGACATGAACTGGAGGGAAAAAAAATAGAAGGACAGGGAAGGGAGAAAATTAGGTTGAAGGGAAAATAAATTAATAATATCAGTGGGAAAAGAGCCAGAAATGGACAAAAACCAAAGCAAGGCACACACAGAACAGTCAGAGAGACTGCTTCTAACTTTTGAATTTCCACATTATTGAAGAGAATGGGCTGCAAATAGCTTAGTACTTTTGCAGAGCTCACTGAACTTTTGAATTTCACATCTTGTATGCCTCCCCTCCAGTGAATTTGAGCACTCTGTTTTCTCCTGAGACCTGAGGATGCTGAGCACCTCACAGACCAGACTCTCAGTTCTCTTCCTTTAAACAATTGGACCCGACCTTCTATCATCATACTGGCCAAGACTGTAGCTGAGCTGCAGGCTGATGGCTTGAAAGGGTTAGTAAATCTCCATCCTGGTCCACGGATATCACAGAAGCAAAGCAAAGTCTCAGCAAAGTAACTGCTAGTTCTTAATCTCTTTTGGTGAAATACTAAGCATGCTCAGTTCTTTAAATATTGCTGCAGAGGTACAAACTGATCTATGACATCTGCCTGGAGTCTCTATCTTTGAAAATTAATCAAAGAATGTCTGTTAAAAAAACCCAGCCACAAACCTCTTCTACTAAAATGCTATAGTTTTGTTGTCTCCATAATTTATTATTTCCACAGTCAACTGGTAGGAGAGCGGGTCCTGATCTGTACCACCTCTGCAGGTCTGTAAGATTCCTTTGGGAGACTGGCAAGTGCAGTAGGAATGTGTGCCTGTGGTCACACAGTCCCTAGCACAACTCTGGATTCCGGTCCAAGTGTGAAGGCTACAGGGGCTACACTGGCAGGTCACACCCAGCTGGGTGGTGTCATGTCCGAGTGGGAAGAGTGGTTACCGCCCTGGAGGTAACACAGGCTGCTTCCTGAGGACAAGACACTCTTTTCTGCAACCAATGGCAATTCTTTCCCCACTTTTGTTGGGTAAATAATTTTAACTTTTGCATTTCACCTTAATTTACTACTGAATTTCCCCTGAAAACTGTGGGCTTTCTTATTAGTGCTTTTTTGTTTTTTTAATCTGCCTTTCAAGAACTTGATTTTACATCTCATTTCAATTGCTACATTTGAACCACTACATTTTCAGCAACTGCATCCTATAATTCATCAGGCCACCACTGATTCCAAGAAAGGCCAACACCCCACTGATTCATCAGCACAGTTTCCTGCAGGGAAACAGGGTTGTCCCTTAGCTATTTCTCACCTTTGCAATGGTATCCCCTGAGCCTGTTTAGTTAAGAAATGGTGAGGTGACTTGAGATGAAGTGCCTACTTCCGGCACCCCAATGAACAGTCCTTCCTCCTTCTACCCCCTTGGCACTCCCAGTTCCAAAGCCACGCCACTTGCCTTCAGTTGTCTTGCATGCACTTGACCCTTCTATGAACTAATGTAGCCTTCTAAACTGGCAGAGTCCTGACTCATGAAAAAAGTGAGTTGTTTCCTATCAGGTTAGCAAGCTGGATTGTCTCAAAAGAGACAGGGAATTGCCAGAGCCAGCACAAAGCCAGCAGCACAAACAGGAAGCTCCAAGAGGCAGGAAGGGTGAGTGCCCTCTTTGTGCAGGGAGTGTGCTAAATAGACCCTACACACTGCAAATAAGAGAGTCGGTGCAGACCTACCCCATTTCCCAGTAGGAAGTTTCAGGGACCTGATAAGCAAAGAGGAGGAATGGAGTACAGCACCTTGCACATCTAGCACACTTGAATCCCAACTCACAGTGCCCACAAAGCTGGGATCCCATGGCTGAGAGCAGGGAGAGATGGGCAGGGCGAGATGGACATGCTCACCTCTTTCAGCCACCATGGGCTGACAGGCTGGCTTAACTATCACAGCACACTGCAACTACTAAGGTCTTCTGGACTAAAAAACAACAATATTTTGCCAAGTACACCTTTTGTCAGTTTGATCTACCAGCACCATCATGCAAATTTTCTACTCTAAAAAACTGAGCACTCAGAGAGGTCTGAATGTTGATAAATTAAAATATACTCTGAATAGAGAAAATATTTGCTTTAGCCTTTATTTCTATCATCTACACAGAAAACAATTAGTTATTAAATAGATCTCACATTTGGGGTTTTTTGGCCTTGTTTTGCTTTATTGCCTTTAACAGGTGAAAAGTTTTTCTTGCATTGCTAAATGCACATGAAGGACAATACTAAGAAAACTAAAAAATGGTGTGTCCATTTGGGTCAGCATCATGATGGCAGTGGGCTAAGAGCCATAAACTGGCATTATAAGTCTTTACCTGATAATCTCCCTACCTTTTGTTGACATATACAACACCAATATACACCACCAATAACAGATTAATTCTATTTTATGCTAGAACAATCCACCTCCACTTTTTTTTGGAGAAAACCCTACTGTGCTATCTGCCCTACATTTTTATCACAGAAGCTGTGAAACTTGGATTTTCTGCAGTGTTTCAAAAACATTGTACTACTGGATTAAAAAATTATGCCCTTCTCTTGAAAATGCTGAATGCAGGAACCCCATGAATGTACTTTTGGAAAGGAGATGGTGGCAGAGTTATAATCCTCATGGAATAGACCATGTGGTCTATTCTCCATGGACACGACAACCCTTGGGGTTTTATTCAGGTGTGCCTCCAGTACAGGTCAAATTGTGTATGAACACCCTGGATGAGCTTTAAAGCAGATCACTCTTTACTCCTGGCAATGCAATCAGCAGCCACGTTGAGCTCTCAGATGATCGCCAACTCCCTCTCTCAGGTTCCAGGTTGATACCTGAGCACGAAGCTGCACTGCTGAAGGAAGAGGATCCATGCTAGTTATTTTAAATGCAGCTGGGGCTTCACATCCTTGAAGCACAGACATCCACTTTGAATTCTTCCTGTTCCCTCCTACACTGAGCTCCTATGCAAGATTCACATTTCCTCCCTCCATTACCTTTCAGTAATTTTCTCTTTGATCGCTGGAAACCTCTCCAGATCCAAGGCCACTTTTCATTTTGGACCACTGCTGTGTTTTCTGCCTTTCCCATTCTCACCTACTTGCTTCTCCATCCTCCTGCTGCCATTAAAATATCCATCCTGTCGTCCCACTCAGTTTTTTGAATTCCTCCAACGACTTCCCGTTTCATGCCAGAGGCAGCTTTGATGGCGTGCGCGCTCAGCCCTGGCACTGCACAGCCGCCTGCGCTGCCCTGATAGCGTGTTAACGAGGTGCTCATGCACAACAGCCATGTCTGGTTTACATATTTCCACCGGGAGCTCCGCAAGGATGGGTGTTTTCCCAGCTGCTAGGCAGGAGATGGCTTCAGCGGTTTCCCCACAATCAGCAGTGCATCTCAAGGTCTTGCATTCTTCCATTTCCAGATTCTTTCACTGAGGGAAGCATGTTTATTGCTAAGTATAATTTTGCCTTAGTAATGTATGGTTTCCAGCAGAATTCCTGGAATCTGCTGTTTACAAGCAGGGTCAGAGGTTATAGAAATACTTTCAGTTTGCATGAGTGATATACCAGAATGTTTTTGCCCATGCATAGTGTCTAAACTATATGACAACTGCGTTTTTATTGGTGTTGATAACCTCCCTGGCTCTGAAATCTACTTGTTCAGCTGTGTGGGTGGTTCAAATTATTTCTAGACAGGTTAGTAAATGAAAATTAATACTCTCTACTCCTCTTCATCACCCAGACTCTTCCAATATAGGCAGGAAAATTAACAAGAACAAAAACATCTGTAAAGCTCTCACATTTGAAGTCTTGCAGCTGGAGATCCTCTCTCAGTGTATCAAACAAATACATGGTGGCAGCACTATTATCCAGTGCAAAATGCTCTTGCAATGTGCTACGTTTATCACTGAGCAAGCAAATTAGAGAAAGGATAATGTCACTGAGCTGAGCCTCTTGGCAGTTCACCACTTGGAGCAGGCCTGTTAGAAGGCTAATGGCTGGTAGTACACAGGGGTGTATTGAGAAGATGTTGTATGTAAGTTGATTCCTTCTGGAGAAAGGAGATTCTGTCTGGTGGTGTTAAAAACTGAGGGTTTAATGCTGCTTTTGTAGCCATTTACTTTGTCAGAATATTGGTGTTCTGCACAGTTTTCCATTTCTTCTCCTACCAAAGTCAGTACCTGTCCAGCTGCTGCCTGACCAAGGCAGCACTGGTGATGTGCAATGGGATGTAGGGTCACAGCAATCTTGTATCTATAGTGCAAGATGACAACGCAATCAACAAGAGGAACTCACTGTAACGTGGACTTTGGATCAACACTTCTTGGCCCGCATCTGGTAGACTGAACACACTGACAAGTTTAGCAGGCTGTCTCTATGAGCAGAGATGCTTTCAATGGGAACACACATCACAGACTGTATTTCAGAGCGCCCAAACATAGAGTTTCATGATGACAGCTCCTTAAAAAGTTGCCCCTCTATTTGGGATTGGAGAAGTGTGGTATAAAACCTGCTCTAGAACGCCAGTTTATCAGCAAGACAACTCAAGGAGGATGGATCTCAGGATTACCCAGGGCTGCAGGACAGCAGCTAGAAGGTGGTGTTTAAGGGATTTCACAGAACCCTGCACTTCAGTAGAGCAGCATCATAAACCATGAACAGGCCTCAATCCAGCACAATTCAAGATCTAGGAAGTTAAGCTCCTGTCCTTTACAGAAGGATAATGAGGGTGCAGCTGCAATGCACTAGCATGCAAGGGGTTAGCATATAATTTAATCAAGGAAAAAAGGTCTCCACATTATTCCAGCAAGCAAAGATTAAAGGTCTTAAGTTTGCTTCTAAACAGGACAGTGATCCCCGCCCTAACATAAACATTTACCTAAATGCGATTTGCATAATCTCTTTGACCCTCAATCTCCTCACCTTAATCAACCATATCATTAGTTAGAAAAATGTGCCTCCATGGGCCTGATATCTTTGCCTACTTCTCACTGCTCATTAACCAAAAATCAACAGAAAATGTTTTTTGGATGTAGCAAGACTCTGCGTAAATAGCTTTCCTAGAACACAGAGGTTCTCAAACTTTGCCTGGGTGTGACTGTTTCCATAAAAAGCTTATCCTGTTGTAAAACAAAACCCCCTCCATCTCCCTTATGCACAGAATCGTAGAATGGCCTAGGTCAAAGATCATTAAATTCCAAATCCCCTGCCATGGGCAGGGGACACCTTCCACTAGACCAGGTTGCTCAGGGCCCCATCCAACCTGGCCTTGAACACTTCCAGGGATGGGGCATTCACAGCTTCTCTAGGCAAGCTTTTCCAGCGGCTCACCATCCTCACAGTAAAGAATTTCTTCCTAATACTTAATCTAAACCTGCTCTCTGTCAGCTTAAAGCCATTCATCAACTGCTGTACCTGAGTGGACACCACTGCTGACTGCAAAGAGGAGTGAAGGGGGCTCGAAGTGACCGTGAAGCCCTTTCACAGGGGACCACCAGCAGGTATTTACCAAAGCACAGCTTTGAAAACACCTTGTGCTTAGAAACACCAGGACAATTAGGGCACTGATGAGCTTCACCCCAAAGTGCTCTTTTCCTAGCACTTCTGTTGACTTTGTACTAACATAATAAGAAGCAAATCACCATCATGGCACCTAATTTCAGTTTGCTGATTAGCAAAATGGCCATAATAGTATCTCTCCCTTTGCACAATTTTGAAGTCTCGAGCTCCAAGCTGCTTGTGTCAATGAAAACCAGGGGGTTGCTTAGGCAACTGTACTCATTTTTTTGCTATGGGAAAGTGCAAGTAACAAGTACATTTCTGACATTTAGACACACTTCTTCACGTAAATGTTCCAGTCTCTTCAGCTCTGGAAGAGTCACCATTTGATGTCTGAGCAGAGATGCATTTACTGTCACTCAAGGAGTATCTGGCCTATTCCTAAAAGGTTTTCAAGGGCACAGCTACATAAGATGACCCAATTAACCTAACAGCCTGTGCAGTCCAAAAGCAGGACTTCTGTTCCTTACTTTCCTCTCTGTGGCACTGATCTTAGATGCATGGCACCTTTAGATAACACTTTGTCTTAAGAGGTCTGGAGGAGTGAGAGTGTCGATCAGCACAGACGAGCTTCAGCCCAGCACTGACTCTTGATGTGACTACAGGTCTTATCTTCAAGCTGCTTCCTTCAGTACACAAGACACTAGATCAAACTGGTAGTGTTGAATGGTGATGACAAGTGTATGCAATGCTCAATTCAGTTCTCAATCCAGTGCCCAGATCAGCAATAGACTCCAGGTCAATGACTTTCTTCCTAATTGATTTTTTTTCCAAGGATTAAACATCTGTGTACAAATGCTAAAGTTCTTTAATGCTTTTCCAAATTTTGGACAGTCTTGCATAATCATTTCACAATATTTATAGTGGCAATTTGAGTTTCAACTTAGGCTGCTACTCTTATCTCCTGATTCCACAGCAATGATGAGGTAAAAGGAAAGACGGAGTGGACACATATTTTGGCACATATATGCACTTTCCCAATGTGCTAAGAAAACCTTTCTCTTTCTCTCCTTCACTGCAGCTAACAGGTCAAAAGAAGGGGTACTCCAGAACACACTAAGAGCCTGTTATTGATAGAAGGGGAGTGGAGCATGTCCTGTATCTTGATTCTGGAAAAATACTTGTTGCATACAATATAAGCAAGCTAGGGAAAGACAGTCTAAACATAGCTATATATAGGGGTATGAGAACAGCAGGAAAACCACACTGAGAAGATGACCATCAAAGATTTACTGCTAAAATGGAAGCCTCCACCAAGGAACGTTTTGCAACTAGTTGAATTCCTATTTAACATATTTTTGTTGTGTCCTGGACAGAACCTGTTTTGATTATGATTGGATGGTCAGACAGAAAGCATGGACATTAGATTTACAACTGACTAATCTGGGACAGCCTGTGAAATAATTGAGAACAAACTTGGATTAAGAAAAGAAAATGTAAAAATGTAACAGAAAATCAAACAGAATGCAGTAGTTATTGTAACGATCCATATTGCATCCACATACTGAATACTACATGTAATTCTACTCCCTTTCTTCAAAAGGGATGCAGTAGAACTAGAAAAGATTCAGTGAAAGTTGATACAGTGAAAGTTGATCCCAAAAATTTGGGATGTGTCTTTATGAAGCCTTTTGACAGACAGGGCAAGACTCTGCAGTCTGAAAAAGAAATGGCTGAGGAAAGATGTATCAGTGACCTATAAAATTCTGAGTGGCATGAAAAAAGGTGAATAGGAAAAAATGATTTATCCTCTTTCAAAAAAAGGCCCAGGAAGCATAAAATGGAATTATGACTGCACCCGAATAAACAAAAAGAGGTAATTTTTAACATAATTCTTGAGCTCTGTAGCTCTTTCCTGCAGAATGTTTTGCATGCCAGAAGCTGACATTGTTCAAAACTGATTATTAAAACTAATAAAAAGAAAGTTTCATATTGATTTCATCATGTAACCAACTAGACTACTAGGAGGCTAAAAATATTTTTGATTATAAAATGATTTAACAGCCCCTGTCTCTGGAAGGTCACAGAAGCAGACAGATACTTGCTGAGACTCTCTTCCTGAACATTTAGTACCACATTTACAGCATGGATAGCCAATGAGACTGCAACTCATTCCTCTTCAAAAGATGTTGTCTTCCCGAGTTCTGCAGTCCATCAGCAAGGATAAAAACTGTTCTTAACAGACATCAGTTTTACAGCATTACAGAAAACATGACAGGAATTGATCTGTTTAGAGACCAGCGATCCTTATTGTTTGTGAGATGAAGTTAAGTCCTCATATGCTTTTAAGGCTGCAACACACAGCCAGAAAATCCAAGTTACATGGTTGTTTAACTGGTAAAACCTCTGTGACAAAGATTATGCTAATGCTGTCAACACACAGGAATTGGAACGTACTCGTAGGCACCAAACACATTCAGTGACTTTGAGAAGACTCAGCATAAAGGAAAAATGTGGAGATTTTTGCAAAAGCTGCAATTTGAACAGAAAAAAATTAAAATTTTCTATTTTTTTTTGAAGCTAGTCAGTATACCTATTACTTAGGTATACTAACTGGAGATTTTTAACTGGATTTACTGCCAAAGTATGCTGATAGCTGATCTACTGAAACTGAAGTTAAGAATTTCAGACCATACAGCTGGAAAATATTTAAGGTGCAAGTTGAAATATGATGAAATACTGAAATATTTCAGTCCATGTCATATTGACATATTAAGTTAAATAAATGATTTAATAAACTCTATTAAACTAAATTTATGCACACTATTAATCCCTCTATTCAATCCAATGAGTGACTCAAGCAGTCCAATGTGTTTGTACTCAAAGTGCCCCACTGAAATGAATTTTAACAACGCAGCCAAGCAGAATGCTGTGATCAGTCAGAACTCAGTGACCATGATGTAGCCAGTAAGCAGAAAAAGTATGTAGACTCACCTGCATGGTGTTTTTGAGGTAAATGTTGTATTACCCAAGAAAAATAGTGATCACACAGTTACCTGTGTTTTTCTTGGAGTGTTTAGTGCTTCAGAGGTGAGGCTCTTGTTAGCAAATCCTTCCTTTGCAAAACGTCCACTCCTAAAAGACAAGCTCGCAAAATTTTGTACAACGTGTAACAGGAAAAATATTCATCCTTCACCTTTCTTTCTTCCTCATTAGGAAATACTCAGGAAAACTTTGGGGAAAAAAATAAGATTTAACATCATTGTATTTATTAGGTTCCGAAACAATACACATTCACATCCTTTTGAATACAGTACATTTGGCACAGTAATAATGTTTACGATGAAATAACACTAATGAATGGCAAGAGATTCAAATTACATCCATAAGAAAAAAATTCTGTACAAATAAATCCTCACAATAAAAAAAACCCCTACCCCCCCAACTGAATACATTTTTTGTTTAGCCAGAACTATTCTGCACATAATTTAAAAAGAGGTAATTTTTAAACCCTTTTGGAGAGAATTATTTTTCACCCTATGGAGAAAAATGTATTTCCATTTTTAAAGTCTGTTTGGGAGGAAAACCAAGAAACAATGGATTCTTTCTAATTGTTATTATTAATAATATTTTTGGCATTTTGCACTCATTTTACAAAGAAGGAACAGAAAAGATTTTACAGAACAGGCAGAAATGTAATAGAATGTCCTTTCTTAAGAGTTGTCTTTAAAAAATGTTCAAGGTAACAGACAGACCTTCTGATGTAAACCCAAGGCAGAGGATCTAACTATTTATACTGAAGAAATATCTGCCCATGCAATAGTTTCTATCTCCTTCACTTTTCTTTCAGCATCCTACCCAACAGTGCAGGTGCTGAGGCCTCTTGAAATATGAACATTTGCTAATTATCTTCACGTTGGAAGGGGGAATACAGACTACATGGCTTGTGCACAATAGCTTCATGGGATGCTTTTATTCCTTCAAAATAAATGCTCAGAGTTCTGTGTAAAGGCCCCTTGTTGGACAAACAGTAGTGCACGATCCCATAACTTGCCTTCCTAGCAGTCTACTCACCCATGGAAAAGAACGCCTTAGCATTGTGATCAGTTCTTGCCTGGATGTCAAAAGCTAACTGTGATGAGAAATAAACAGAGCCAGTGGCGAGACACAAATTGATGGGCAGCTCTACAATATATTTCTAAGAGAGAAAGAAATTTAAACATTGAGATGATGCAATCATTAAGATGTTTCTGTGCTGGTACTCAGCTCCAGAAGCTAGTCTTTTCCCAGTACAAAAGATTACTGAAGATAAATTAAATTAAACTAAAGGCTTGATCCTTATTACACTTGTAGGCCAGACAACACATTAATTGATATATCATAATATTTAATATTTTGAAATAATCATAAGAATATATATAATAATTACACCTGAGTTTTAAAAACAAAACAAAATGGAACTGAATGGTGTCATCAGTAACAGGCTATGAGCAGCCAGACGCAAAACTGACACAAACTAACTCATCTGCTTGAGACCGAGATTATCTCTTAAAGCCAATGATTCACACTTTGTCCACCACGATTTGTAACATTCCTTTCTCTTTCCGAGCTCTATCATGTCATAATAGAGTTGAAGAGAACTATACAAGAGATTTAGTATAGCTTAATATATGTCTACATCTTTTATAACAAAAACCTCATCTTTCTGACAGTAACTTGAACCAATACACATACAAGAGTATTGCACATGGACATTATTATAATTATTCTTTCATAGACTAACATTTTAATAGTATGCCTGAACATGCAGCAGTTGATACCTCTATATTCAATGAATTCCACAGGCCTTGCAGCAAACACTATATACAAAATCTCACCTGTACAAAAGGCAAAAAAGCTTCTTTAGTGCCACTTTGCCAATCACAAGTATATATATTTTTGTGCAGCTGGAAATCCATGTGCAACAATTAAAATGGATTCCAATGACCGCTCACTCAGTCCAGTAAAATATATAATAAAATGACCTCAGCGATACATGTACACAAAAAAAAAATTCGGGAAAAAAAATTCGGAAAAAAAATTCAAAACCAAAACCAAACCACAGGGTACTCCTGGAAATATAAGTACATAACACTGTTAGCGTATCTACAGGAGGTAACTTCACATTAGTAATATTGTCCACATGAGTTACCATTTCAATTCATAAACAAAAAAAAAATCAATTTACAACTTTCAATAATGTCAGTTTGTGAATGTTTGATCTTCAGTTTTTTAACACATTTCCACGTAATGCATGTGTAGCCTTACTTTGTGTCTTCTAAAAGCAGATTTCTCTTTAGATTTTAAACATAAAACCCAACAAACACAGTAGTATTATGGTTTTGTAAAAGTGTGCAAAAGTAACACACTGCTGAGAAAATAAATATAAATAAGAAATTATTTACCAACTTAGCTACAATGGAAAAGGCAAATTTATAATGTTTATAATTAATTTTTTATGTAAAATTAACTGTAAACATTTGCAAGCTTGCTGTCACATTAATGGTTCATTTAAAAGGATATTTAATTTGGAAACATGGATAGTACACCAAATTGTCTGAAAAAGAGTAAAATGGCTATTTATAGCTGTGTTAAAGTACTGTAGGCTTTTTATTCTTTAGCCCTTTAATATCTATCCATGTAGCATCTATTTCTTGCTTTAAATAAAATTTCAGTTATATTTGTGTTTCTTATTCCTAAGAACTCCCTGTACATCATATGAGGAACTTCGCTTAAAGCCTTAATTTATGTGCTTCTTTTTCTGGACAACTTTATAGTTTGTACCTCTCCACAAAAAATTAATAATTGAGGATTACACCTCCATGAAGGCAGACTTCGCTTTCCAAAGGGCATCTGAGTACAGATCTCACCATAACCACCAGTGCAGAAGAAACAGTTCTCACCTTCTTAGCTTAATTATATATGATGATTACAGAACATGGTCTGCTAAATTGCTATTAATAGAATAGCTTCATTTTCAATGGAAAAGATGCAATTTTGTCCTCTGGGAATTCCTATTCTTAGGAATAAAAGAAAAGTTGCAAATATACGGCAGTGTGTTACATCCACAATTTCTGATACAAAATTATTTTGCATTGCTTTGTGAGACAGAAATTAAGAGTGCTTTCAGGTCAGAAGATTAAAGGAAAAAAAAAATAAATATATACTTTACTGGGGATATGGGCTCAGGGTAAAAGAAGTAGTTCTTGATCTACTGAGTCTCAGTAATTTGATGATCTCTTCAGAATCACTTCTTGCAGCATCATTCATCTGTCAGCCTAACGTTGTCTATGGCAGTAGCTCTTCTCCAAAATATGAGAACCCTTTAAATTCTTCTTGATTGATTTGTTTTATAATTGTCTCATCCACTAGTGTTAATACTGGTTCTTCTCGTGTAAAGTCTTGATCAAAGTTATTTACATCCCTTTTGGTTTTCTGAGAAGAAAAATATAAATAAGGTGAATGGTAAAACAGCACAATTAAAAAAAAGGTGCTCTCCCTCCTCTCCAACCCCCCCCGAAAGGCTGGATTTTCTGGAATGATTGAAATAAAAGAGGAGCTACTTCACACAAATAATAACAGACATATGAGAGAAGCTACAGGAGCAAGAAATATAAATGAGTTCAGGAGAGGCCACAGAAGCAGTACTATAAATGAGGTCCCAGAGACTCATGGTCTCTGACAGGCGAAGGAATAGCAGTATGATGATAAAGCAGGAAGCTGAGATTAGGACTAGTTTAAAAAAGGCTTTGGCATAGTAGGTGGTACGGCTGTTTCCTCTTAGATTTGAACATAATCATATCTCATTTCAGAGTCACAGAGTGAACTGATTTAATTGATTTCCCCCAAACACAGCCTAGTGTTTCAACTCTAAGTTAACCATTTCTTTATATCAGGCTACACTCAGGTTTAAAAGTCTGAGGTAAAGCTTGCAACAGCTCTCAATCTAAAATCCTTGAGCTCAACATTGGCAACTCAGATTTCCTAATGCAGCCAAATGTAATTGAGAGCACCATGCAAAATGTGAAATCCTGTCTCCAGAGAAATCCACCTCAGAACTCTTCTTTATTTCAATGGCATCCGGATTTTCCCACGCGAGTCGAAAGCACCTCACTCCTTCAGCAAAGTTAGGCCAACAAAGTGCAACTGTGCATGTTCTGGGACAAGAGGTATTAAGAGAGACAGCTGGGGAGGCTGATTTCCTGTCCTCAGGATGCTCACGACAGTGACTATCTGTGACTACTTACTTGAAAAAAACACTCTAGGCTACATCAGAAAATGTTCTCCATGGTCATTCCTTTGAACCTGCAGTGTTCACATTTTCCATGTTAGCAGCATATTTCAGGCAGGTATAGGTTCAGGAAATTGGAACAAACATTCTTCTTTATGCTCTTTTCTCTTTGTGTCATGGAGTCTAGTAATTACCTCAGTGATCCTTAATGGAGGCACACTGACACATTGAAAACGAGCTTTGTGTTCCTCCTGCCATCTCCTGCCTGAGATTAAATGATACTAGAAATAGAACAGCTATTTGACTTGATTTTACTTGCAAATAAAATGATAAAAATACTACTTAGTCACACATCATAAAGTACATTAATATATTCCAAATGGGATATATACTCCCTTTCAATATAGGTAAACTTTTCTATAACATATATCTATATGTGTGTATATATATATATACACACATATATATATACACATACACACACACGCACACATATATATATATAAAAAAATGTATTTTGATTCATCAGCTCTACTGAGACGCTGAAGAGTTGTCTTTCTCCCAATTGTAAAATAGTCACAGCAACCTTCACCTACGCTGTTTGTAAGAACTTTATAGATACAGGGAAAGAAAGGTCTGTGTAAACGCAAGAGACCATCACTTGTAAACCAAGTACTTTCTAAGTGCAGACAAACAAAAATCCACAACCTCTATCTACAGAATTCCATTAAAAGGAAAGGGATATGGACTTAACAAACATATATATGTGTTTATATTGTTTACATTTTAAATATTTACTTCATGCATAAAGATCAGACATGAAATGTATGTGACTCATACAACTCAGAATTGCATAAGGCATGAGGGACATGGCTTTGGACGTTATGAGGTTTTTTCCAAGTAATTTGGGCAAAACCTGTAAAATAAGAATGAAATTCCATCTCAATTTTTAAAAGCATTACATTGCAACTGCGTCTACATTCTTCTTGTTGTTCATGTACTACCATGGTATTTTCACACACTCACACAATGAATTTGCCACAGGCATACTCACTAAAGCAGAAGAAGGTGAGTATTTGCAAAAAGTAGAATTCAAATTCAGAACTGTAGTTACATGCAAAAGAAATGTGACTACACTCACACTTTAACCACTAGCTATCAAGGGCAAAAAAACCTCTGAAGTAGCTGAAAACAAATACAATATATCTTATTTTCAGGTTTTCATATTGAAAACATTTGTAAAAATGTTATTTCCTTGCTTAAGTTAAAAGAGTAAAAGGACAAATTCCTCAAAGCCTATCAGGGCAATTAATTCCCCATAGCTACTTATTCCAGAAATGACTAAGACTTGTGAAGGTGTTAGACAAAAAAGAGCACAGAAGAGTACATTTAAAACGGGTCCCAACACTGGTGTTCGTTAATTCTATTGATTTAAAATAATTGTGCTGCCAGTAGAGAATCCCAAACACTTCTGAAATAACAACCAGAGGTATTTGCTTTAAAAAGATTTAAAAGCCTATTGCGTCTTAAAATATGACTTCAAGACCAAAGGAGGAAAGAGAAGTTTTTACTTTCTCCAATTCATAAACAATTCCATGTAGCTTTAGCAGCATAGATGTAAATCACCCAATTTATTAACAGGACAAACATGGAGCAATCTACGATTGCAAGGATATGCTACCAGGTCTCTAACTAACCAACTGATGAAGTGAGATTAAACAAATCACAGGGAACAAAAGTGAGTGGATTAAGCCATACAAGACTAAAGGTAGAGTTCATAACAAGTGCTTCTTTTCAACAGAAAGATTTGAGAAGCCCTCCTTAGCAACTTAGGCACTTTCTTCCTGAAGCTATGACTATTTTGCAAGGCTCCATTTGCTAAGACAAAACAGGTCTGGCCACATTTCTGCTACTATTGCTATTTTAATGTACTTGCACTGTGAATGCTCTGTAGGCCAAGAGCATGAACCAACACAGTTGCATCATGAGGGCTCAGGATGAAGGTATGAAGGGCTGTGCCTGTCTCCTAGCAGAGAAGCTGAGAAAAGAAGGAAGATCTGTAAGGTAAGGAGAATATATGAAAGAAACAGAGTACAGCTATTATCCAACTTTAAACATGAAAAATTCAGGAAGATAAAAGGAAAAACTTTTAGATTGGCTGCTAAATGCAACACTTAAAATGCAGTAATTAAAAGGGTGGGATTCTGTTTATTTAGCCTGCAGCTCCTAAGACTCTGGGACGCATTATTTTAAACTTTTCAAACTTCTTTCCAGCTAAGACTTTTCAATGCCAGATGACTGAGGAAACTACAGTACTAGGAAAGATGAACACCCAAAACTACAGCTGTCCTGCCAAACACACAGAAACTCCATTAGGTTTCAGATGCTCCTTTTTTCTCTCTAGACTACCCACGCATCTTGTCTCCAGCTACACGAGAGCAGGAGCACAGCAGCTACCCAAGAGCTTGCAACAGTAGGTGCCAAATTCCACACTGCACTGGAGCTGCTCTCCTGCAGGCAGTGTGTGGGCAGAGCCCGCATCCATCTGACAAACAGCAGCAGCAGTGCCACGGCACTGGCAATCACCACAAATGACATTATTCCAATTCTAAATCTCCTCAGAAAGATGGCTGCTCCACCAGCAGGATACCTCTGGTACCAAGAAGGAATAGTGACGACCTCTCGTGCAGGACACGTGCTGGCCACCTGATATTTTGTTTTTCTTTTTCCCAGCGGTGTGAATGCTTCACAGGTCTCCTGTCTGGGCAGTGACTGTGTGACTTAGGAGACATGATCTGATCAGATGTAGCACTTGGGCTACATCCTTGAATTAATAAAACCATATGACTAGTACCCATCAAGGATGACAATTTTTAAGTCAAAATTATGTTTTATTATATTCAATAAAGATATCAGATACTATAAAAGTCGATCTTTTCATAAGACACCATTTAATCAGCTTTTGTAGTTGGCCTGTGCAACTTTGGACAAAGAGATACTGGGTTTTTTGAGTAAAAATATTTTTTTGCTTGTTTGTTTGGTTTTTTCCCTCAAATTTCTTCACATACTTACTAAAATATGCTGTTAATAAAGCACATATTACATAGTAGTTTTCTGAACTGTTTTTGTTTTCACTGCAGTTTCAATAAAACATTCATTTTCTACCTGCAGTTAGAAACTCAAGCTTAAGAAAACCCCACTAAAATCTGCTTAATAAGCTTTCCAGTGTTAAGGATTACCAACCTTGTCTGTCAGTGATTATTAAATGACTTTATATGAATTTCAACAGTGAAAATAGAAATTTAAGTTGATCTTATCACTGAAAATACATTCAGAAAGTTAAAACTTGCCATTCCTCCAATTAATTACACGAACCAAATGTGAAAGATGGGAGCCTCTGGTATTGAAAAGCCACAGGAATCCTTGCAAGAAGGCACCTGATTGAGGGTGTTCCAAACCAGAGAACTCAGCAAAGCTTGGGCATCTCATCAGCTGTGTCATGAGGCCAAGAGGCTCAGTGGACTCTCTTCTGCCTAATAAAGATTAAATTAATTCTCTGGTTTGGAGACATTAGGAAGTCTCTCTCTTTAGTCTGATACTTATTTTCCTTTATTTTGTGAAAAATCACTGAAAATCTTTCGAGTCCATTGAAAGCTCAACAGCTCCCATAACTGGGCTGGCATTGTCCAGCAACTTCAAAGGCTACTCAGAGAAGGTAAAAACCAGATGGAGGTGGTGGCTAGGAAACAAAAATGCCACAAAAGTCTGGGTTTTGTGTTTTAGTCCCATTTTCCTACAAATTCACAATACGCTGTTTAAATATAACTATAGGAGGCTGCTGCAGTTCCAGAGGCACAGGGCAGCAGGAATGGGACACGCAGCAAGAGTCACACCCTCTCATACGTATTACATGGTATCACTTAATTTTATCCAGAATTTTGCTTCACTAAGAAATAAATGATTCCCATGTTTGACACAGTATCATCAAGAAGAAATTCTTAGATCAGGATGATAAGAGTTCAAACATTTTGTATTTACCTCATTGCTGATAAGATTTTCAGATTATATTTATCAAGACAAATGGAAACCCAGACATCAAACTAGTTGGTTTGAAGCACAAGGTTATGTGGCTAACCTCACATATCACCGTCCTCTCATTCACCTCTCTTTATTATGATAACAAAAACCACAGCACAGGCAGACATCACTTTGCACCACTGATTGGATCTCTTTTCGTAAAGGTGTAGTAGTTTCTAAATATTTGAGACCAACTATAATGAACTTTTGCACATAACTCATGCTATTTATATACAAATTCAGTATGAATATTTTGAAGGAAATGGACTAAGAAGCACAACACTTCAGGTCTGTCTTTCAGTTTATCCCCAGGATGCCTCTTCACAGTATTCACATGTCTTGAGAATCTGTATCAGTATAAGAAGTATTTCTTAGCTTGTCTTTTTTCAGAAGATAAGAAATACACGTTATCAAAATAACTTTTTTAAGTTATTAAATTTTCTCAGCATGTTAATTGCTCTATTCACACATGGAAGAGTGACAACACATCTGCCATGAGCTGTAGTATATTCAACTGAAGCTTATGATGATAAAAAGGCTTTTGAATCCAAGTAGCTTTTACAAATATACTAGCATTTATTACTTCTAAACAGAGGGTGACATTTTGTTCTCCTAAATTATGCTTTCATTAAGGTAAAGGACACCATATTAAGTGAAAGTAGTGGGAAACCCCCCTACTCAATAAAAATATTAATAGATAGTGAAACAGTATTTGGAAAGCATGTTAACCATGCAGTCCATATTTTAATCTGTTATGGAAGTACACAGATATTTAATAAACAACGAGTAAATTCACAAAATTATGTATTTTAAAAGGGATCATTTGTGATACAGCAAGCTGAAACCACGTTTATATTGAAATGGTATGTATCTTAGGAATGTGAAATAGGTCAAGTAGGAAGGAGGAAAAACCTAAACAATTAGGGGCATAAACATTTAATGACTACATGGCCAGAATGCCAGTGTTTGCATTTCACTTTTACACAGACATTCTCAAAACCAGAGCCTCCCAAAACCACCACCACAAAACAAACAGCAAGGCAAACAAAATCGAAGCTCTGCAGGTTCCCTGACAACCACCCTGTGTTCGCGGTCTGGGCAAGGAACCTCTCCAGCAGTCACTGTGAATCTGTTGTCCTCTGTGGCCCTCCTTGGGTGTACTCATCACCATGAGTACACAGCACCAAAGTTACCTACAGCAAGTTGCTATATACATAGCAAACCTTTGTTCATAGCCTGATTGCTACACCACAACGGTTATCTCTGCGCAGAGCATGGATGGAGATAGATTTCACAGGAGCTTTAGGGGAGCTCAGCACCAGCTTTCCATCTGTGGTTAGACCCTCAAGATCCATTGTGTTCATCTTCTCAGGGCTTGCTTCCATTAGGGCTCAATTGTGACACTGAGCTGCTGCACATTAGCTATGCTATGGCAGAATACACGCATTTTTTGAAGTGAAAAAAATGCAGGGAAAGAGTGCCAACTTCTGAATTCCTACACTACATCTTCCCCTTATGGTAGGTTTCTTCGAGAGATTCAACCTCATGAGAAACAATTTTATATTTCTTCTTGGGAAGGGGAGGAAGGACAAGAAGAGAAAGTAATGGAACTATCACATGAAAATACCCTTCACCCGCACAATGTGATTCCTATTGCAAACCTTACCATCTACTCTGCAGTGCAGATTTTATATGTGTGTCTCTCATTCACATTATACTGGCAAGCTTCCACTGATATCCTCAGCTGCTCTAAGGTCATGACCAGCAATGTCACCTCCCCTCTTACATCCTGGCACACATCCAAGATTAGCCCATTTTCAGTTGTGTTCTCCTGAAACTGCATTTCAACCACTGTTACAGCAGAGAGACAGGAATCAGGGCTGGTGCATCTGTGACAATGTGCTGAACCACCTGCTGGTGAGTCCTCAAATACATGTGTAGAAGCCTTTTCTTCTTCCTGATCTCTAGCACTTTGGCACAAAGGACTATCCAGACAATGGAGCTCACTTGCAAAGAGGAGGAAAAAGGGAGGCAGGTTGGTAAGTCTAGGGCACGTATTCCTAGAATTTCAGTGGCTTCCAGGAGACATCCGCAAAATCACTGAAAAAGTTATCCAAATATAGATTAACTGTGCACTGAGGCATTTGACCAGATATATTCTGTAAAAGATCAATAGATTTACTTTACTTTCCGGTCTTTAAGCAATCTCAAAGAAAAGGAATAAATTAAGGAGACTGTGATGTTAGTAAATCAATGAACGATGGAATGAAATATTTCATGATACTCTATGTATCCTGAATAGATACTGACTGACTGACTTTCCAACGTTTTATTCTGCCTACAGTCACCTACACATTTATTTATAGGAAAGTACCACATTATGGAAACCTTCCTGATGATGACATGAAATTATATAGTAGTATCTTGTGATTCAGAGCCCTCCTCTATCAAGGAGCATCGACATGTGCATTGTGGCGCTGGATGCAAAGAAACATCACAGCTTGAAAGGTAATAGGTATCGTTGGAGCAAAATTCCAAGACTCAGTTACACACTAAAATAGTTTTGCATTACAGGCCACAGAGTAGGAATGCTACACAATTTTTGGCAAGACTGCCTACATTTCTGGAAACTCATGCTCTTTGATGCTCTAGCTAATTAATTTGACATGGATGATGCATATGACAGGCTTTCATACAGCAAAAAGGTATAGCAGGTCTTACCTAAGACAAATGGAGAAAGCTACACAATGATGGTTTATTGCTAAGACTACTGAATTGTTAGTGATTACATTTTTAAGTGTAATGATTATTTTTAAGCCTTTGCAAAGACAGAATGAAATAAAGATGTATGTGACTTTAGAAAGCAGCTGAAGATGCTGCCTTTTTTTTTTTTTAAACTAATGCACATATAAATCATAGGCTAAATAAAAGGCATTGTAGGACTATGCATGAATGCCTACTACTTCTGCATCTCAATACATCTTCTTTCCACCTTTCTTCCAGACCCTGTAACTGCTTTTTTTGGAACACAGTTTTATTCAAAGAGCACAATATGACATAGCAGAGTTTGTAGTGACATGACTTTAATTCTTGGTTCTGCTACTGATTTGCTTTGAGCTTGAGTAATTTTCTCTTCATCATTCATCTGGTTTTCTTCCTATTTTTGTTCTCCTATAGGTGGGCTGTGCTCTCTCTGTCTATTGTCTACAATCTCCTGACTGTCCTTCACTTCTGTAGCTTTTTGCACAGTGGGAACCCCATCTCGCTGGGAATTTGAGCTGTTAATGCAGACATGATGGCACAAACTCAATCTCCCTTTCTTCTTGTTCTTGTCAAATATAAGCACAGTCTTTCAAAGAGTCATGGGCAGTCATGGTCTTCAAATCCTTCTTTTCTGTACTCCAGAATTAAGCCAAGAGAATTGTTGTTCTGTAGGTCCTTCACAAACATGAATGTGGCATGCAAGGAACAAGATCTATGCTTAAGGTTTTTTGTAAATGTCTAGACTGAGTGTTCCTCTCATCTCATGGGATTTAAGCATATGACTTCTGGAGCATGCTGTTGAGAGGACCAGCACAAGGTCTGTGCCTCCACAGTAACAAAATCCCCTATACCAGCACAGCAGCGTAACAAGAGGGGAGCAGCAGCTAATGAAGTGTTGGGATTCCTTACCATTTAAAGGTGTCTTCCCTGTCCTGCTACTGCAGACATGTAGTTACACATCTGCTGCTTCAGTCCTCCATCTGCCTAGTAGTGCATATGTCAAAGGAATTGAGTTTTGCACTATTATGCTAAGCTGTGAACGCACACATTGACAAATTTTTGCTGCCCATTTTGGACGAACCCCCTAGTAAGACCTAATGCTTGCATTAGCGTAGTGTACTGCTAGTACAGAAAGCTCTGCACGAGAAATAAACCCAAAGCCAAAGCTCTTTTTATACTCAGTGTTTACTGGACTCCAGCTGGGATGGGACTTGCCATGAAAGGCCAGTCTTCAACGAGTCTTGACTTTTTTTTGATAAATTCCACCTTCTGATAAAGAACCAGATGCTACTGCTTCTTAATCATCTGGTGTTTTTCCACTGGCTTTTACTGACATCAGAAACAGGCCCAACACAGGAATATTATATATTATCTACATTAATATAAAAATAAAATATTTCTGTAGGAATTCTTAAGAAAGCACATAAGAATGTAAGTGAACATGATAAGCTTATTTCACTTAATGGTTTAAACAACTTTATGAAAATTGCACTGGAGATTAAAGTAGCCAGAAAGTGAAACAGAGTTTGTGTTTTTCTGGGGAAGACCAAAAGGAAAGCAGGCACACTCTGGTTGCTTATCACTCTATCTCAATGGGCACCACTTAACAATGTGTGCTTAACAGATGGTTAAAGGGACTTAATTATCCAGTATGAAAATATTTTAGTAAAAAAATATTTTAGTATAAAACCAGGACTCAACAAAACCAAACAAATACTGATGGATCTCCAGTACAGAATCAAAAGAAGCATAATAAAAGTTGTTTAACTTGTAAATATTTGGGAACCTGCAGTGCTGGGAAGTAGCTTTCAAACTTCTGTAATTCTAGTGTTGTGGTAATCACATCTAAAAACAGCTGCTGGAGGCACTGACGCTGAAGATAATAAAAGAATCCCAAAATCAGACTGACTGAATGAGAAATTCTGGGAAAACAAAACCTTGTACATTCAAAAAACCAACATTGAAATCCCCTAAAAATACCAGCTCACTTACTCCTGATTTCTCTAAGCTGCAGATAGGCTCCTCCAAAGCTATATACTTACATCTTGGGCAAACTTAGTGGTTGCACAAAGTGCCAAGCTAGTTGAAGCTTTGAAAACCAAGTTTCTTTACTTTGTTGAGGGAAGAGGCAGGAGTGTTCCAGACTTCTCTGTCCTGCCCAGCCACTGGACTGACTGGTCTGAGCTATGGTGCAGGCATAACTATGTACTATTTGTTGTTCCCAGCTGCCTACAACAAGCTCAGCTGAGATCTTGAACTTCACTGACTGAAAACGACCAATGCTTCTCAATCAGCAGCCACCTGGTTAACACTCAAACCAGTAGCAGAAAAGTGTAACTTCTTGGAACCATCCAAAATTCAATATTCTGATTCATGATACCCTGTGACAGGGGCAGCATGCAAAAAAAGTATTGGAGTTCCACCATTACGACTGTCAGTAATAAAAAGTCTGTCTCTAAAGTTCACATCCATTTTTCTTTAGTTTTTTTAAAGGATGTATGTTAACCATTTTGACAAATACAGTCTACTCCATTTCTGAACTTTTCTTTTTTATACCAATATTACTCAACGCAGTGCCACTCTCAGAAGAAAGCCCACTGCTTTCCTATGCCTGAAATGTCTGCAGCAAGTGGGAAATACATCATGTGCAATGTGTAGTAATGGTACATGAGGGTCTGAGGTCTCAAGATCACTCCCCAGTGTTTTGTCTAAGCAGTAACACTTCATGCAAAGGCATGCAGTATAGCCCCTTGCGTGCCCATCTGCTAAATGCTCATTGCCATGCACTGATGACTGAATGGAAATATATTATGAAACTGAAGGGACACCTCAAGGTTATTAGGCCTAAAAGTGGACCTACCTTGACATTTTCCCCATATTGAAGGCCTTACCTTAAAGAGGGACATTCACACTGAAGCAAACTTGAAAAGAGAGAACATTTATACAAAAAGAAATTTACTTGGCCTGTCATTTCCTATGTTCCTTCTGGTGCTATTGAATGATACTGCATTTTACAGGATTTCTTCCCCACAGCGTAAAGGCAAAGTCATAATTCTGCATGGATGATGATACAATCTATTGTCACAAAAAAGTAGAGGCGTGCCAAAGAACCCCCACCAAAACAGTATCATGACTTCCCAACACCAGGTTAAAAATCCCTCATTAAAAAGTAAAAAAATCGTTGCCTGTTAGCACTCATGTATGAAAATGAATCTGCAATTACAGAACTTATGTTTCAGGCTAACATATTGGAAAGTTTTCTCCAGAAACGTGGTCCCTCTTTAAGGATTCCAGCCGTATTTCACAGTAAGCAGATGGTTGCTGCAGCAATTTGAACACACACTTCTCTAATTGAAAACATTTTTGGGAGCCGTTCAGTGTGGCACCTACCCACGGGGCAGGTGTGGCCTCTGCCTGTTTGCCTGTGCAAACAGCCCAGCTGCTCTCTCCAGAGGTGCTGATTTGTATTTGCTACTTATTACCCAGCTTCCAAACACTGTGGGTGGGCATCCAGCTTCTCGTTCAGTCATAGGCAAGGATTGCCAAAATTTTGTCAGTTTTTCACTCATTCGGGGAGGGGGAAAAGAAAATTCATGGTACTCAGTGACTGCAGTTGTAACCCACAATCATTGGCTATGACTAGAATTTCATATTTGGGAACGATTTTATTTCAAACCTTTGCTGCAGTGCAAAACTGAAAGAGGACACAGCGCTGGCATCCTTAAGTCAAGACTTAACAAGGGAGTTCAGGTTCACAAAGGAAACTGCATACAGACAATGTGGCTCAGACAGTGATAACTAAGGGGGGAGGGACTTGGATAATGGTTTATCATTATCTTAGAGTTACTGGAGCTGAGAAAGGTGTAATTTGAGGCTGAGATGAAATCTGCTAACACTGAGGTCTGATATAGCATAAGAACACTCTTCCAAGGGAAGTCGTAAGCACTCAGTCAGTTTAAAAGGCAGGCTGATCTTTAGCACTTGTTTTTTGACATTTCTCAGTCATATTTTTTCACTGGCCCAGAACTTTGCATTAAGCATCCTGTGATTACCACAGAGGGGAAATTGAAACATGAAAAGATTAGGTAACGCAGCCTGGACCACATAATGAGTTTCTAGAAAATCTGGTAGAAGAACTTACATATCTTGCAATTCTTGGGTCACTGATTTTAGCTGCTAGACCAGCTCTCTACCCCAAGAAGTCAGAACTGAACAAGGAACATACTCAGAAAATATTCTCAGTGATGTAACAATGGAAATTGAAGAGGCTGCAAAATGAAGGAAGTCATATTAGATGAACAGGCTAGCAGCAGCTGTTGTTGCTCCATACTGCAAGATACAATTCTGCAATAGACTATCTCATTCATTTTGCCTCTAATGCTCTTGAGGAAAGTGAGCTTTTAGAATGTAAAACCAAAAAATTATGACTGTATTGAGAAAATTAAAATAATGCATTGTTCTGTGAAAGCTGCATGTTGACAGTGAATCATTGTAATATGATTATTTTGTTAACTTCATCTCCATAAAGCCACACTATGAATGGATTGCCACAGGCACTGATAAAGCCATTAGTGATGAAACTTTGGCTTAATTGCTAGAAAGAAATACATGTGGCAAACATCTGTTTTACCAGGCTTTGTATTACCCTCTGGCTCTGAGAGTTCTTCAGCTTTTTCATATTCAGGATATCTTAGTGTCTCCAATTTTCCCAACCCTGACATTGACAACAGGGTAGATGAAAACAGCAAGTCTGCCTGTTTGCATGCACATTTCAAGGGTTGACAGTGAAACCTCAGGCTGGAAGGACAGAAGTGTGCCTGCAGTGAGACTGTCTTTGCTGCACAGCACCTAACAGCTTCCTCTGTCTCACAGCTCCTTGCAGCACACTGAGCCACTGTGACTAAGAAATATGAGGGTGATTTTACTCTGCTGGTCTAATTCTACAAAAATCCTCAGAGGGAAGGAAAACCCTCAGAGGGCTGGAGCACATCTACGAGGAAGGGCTGAGAGAGTTGGGGCTGTTAAGCCTGAAGAAGAGAAGGCTCCAGGGAGACCCTATTTTGTGGCCTTTCAGTACTCAAAGGGGGCTACAAAGAAAGAAGAGGATAAACTTTTTAGAAGGGCCTGTTGCCATAGGACAGGGGGTAATGGTTTTAAACTGAATTTAGATTTTAAACTAGATATAAGGAAGAAATTGCTTACAACGAGGACAGTGAAACACTGAACAGGTTGCTTAGATTGGTGATAGATACCCCATTCCTGAAAACATTCAAGGACAGCCTGGACATGGCTCTGAGCAACCTGATATGGTTGATCAGGCTCACTGCAGAGGGGTTGGCCTAGATGACCTTTAAAGGTCCTTTCCAACCCACACTGCTCTATGATTCTATTAAACTGATGCTCATATGAGGCTACCACTGACTTCAGCCAAATGAGTAACAAATTTTGGGCAGTGATTTTCCTCCACCCCTGGCAAGAGGGACTGTGATACTGCACATCTTTTTGCCACTTGTGCACTTGTTTCTGGGCTTCACTGGCTGATGTTGCTGACATGTCAGCAGGCCACAGGTTTACCCCGGAAAGCCTACAGCTGGCCAGCTGTGCTCTCAGAAATGGCACAAAGAGTTTCTTGCAGGGAACTATAACAATACAAAATTCATCAATACACATGAAAGCCGAAGCAGCAATCTGTTTCAATGACCATTTTTAATGCATAGTTTGTTATTTGGTATGGATAGACAGAATCATCCCATCATGCCACTGAGCATGATCTACTACACCATCACATCAATAACTTAGGCAAGAAATTGATCTACTGCACCATTGTTTTAACCTGTAAGACAGCAAATGAAGTCTGAAAATGGAAATAACCAACTCAACCAAGCCAGGAATATAGCCATGGAAACAAAGAAAGATGGAGAACAGAGGATCACTGAATGCTATCAAGGTCTTTGTTGTTTTTGGGCAATAAATTATGTTGCAAACCATAGCCTGGCCTAATGACTACTGATCATGGAAATTTTATTCTCCAAATGGAATAAAATTCCAGGAAGAATACGTCCAACAAAATAGCTCAACAGAGGAACAAAATGCCTCAAAGGCTTTTCTGTCTCACAACAGTTGCTCTAGAGAAAAGATATCTGTCTGCACTAAAATGGTACTTATTGCATATGCAATTACATATTCATGACTGCATTCAGGGAAGAATAATATTATTCAAAAAATTTCAAGACAGACTATGAAGCTTGAAGAATTAGGTTTTAAGAACAGCAAAAATGATCTTCAAAAGATACTGCAAGGTCACTGGAGCTTAGATGTAACAAATATCTTCTGTCTAGCTGCTCAAAAGTTTGCTTGATTTCTAATGTACATGCTCCAGAGCTATAACGTTTTTTCTACATTAGCTTAACATTTAGAATAGTTCTACATGGAACAAACTCTCAATATAGTAAACCATAGTGTGTGTGGGTGGGTGTGTATATATATAAAATTTACTTTATGAGCCCCAGTGCATTTTCACACTTTTGTATTTTCTATTCCAAGTCATTAACTGCAGGAGCAAAGACCCTTCACAGCAGGTTTCAGAGCCACCAAATCTGCTTCCATTGTCTCTTCCTAGGACAACCTAGGGTGGCACTTCTGTCACTGCTTAGCAACCTAAACCTCAGCTATTTGTATGAATCCTCTGTCCAGGGCACTCTTGCAAGCCTTCAGGAAACATAGTCAGTTTTTGAAAGTTCTTTTGGTAATTTTCATTCTAAGGCTGGACACAGAAAGAAATTTCAGCTTCCAAAGCATCATTAGAATAATCCAATCATGTACAAACTAAAAGGACATTAATGGTATATTTCTGGTATAATAAGGAACATAATTACGTCCATCCACTGTGTGAATGAGATTTAAAAAAAACCCCAAAACTTCAAAAGTCTGGCTAATAAATAGCCATGCAGTGGTTTTCTGTAAGCTCAATTGAAAAAGTCAGACTTAAGGCTGGCAGAGCTCAAGAGAAGCAGCTAACTATGGAGAAGCACAGGCCTTACAGTACCATGTAATGTAGCTCCTCAGAAAATTTATTATGGCAGAGAAGGGATGGCAGGTAACAGAAAAGCAAGCCAGCTGTGCTAATCAAGGAACTCGTGTGTTTTGGGGAGAGTGAGGCAGAACAGAAGCAAGGCTTTTTCCACAGTAGCACCTCCATGACCTCCCTTGGCAGATTATTCCATTGTCTGATGGGACCTCAGTGTTTGACCATTTTCCCTAATGACTTAACTTGTTTAGTGTCATCACCTTACATTGCCTGGAGCTCATTTGAATACATCTTACGTATTGTTTTATTTTGAAAATGTTTATGATATAATCATAAATTTTCCCCCCTTAGTCATCTTACTGGTTGGTCAGAAAATAGAAGACTACCTGTGTAAATATATGCATTCTTGCATGAGCAGAATTTTGTATGTGCATGCAGAACTCAATTTAAATGCACAGATGACTCTATATGCATCTTCTTTCCCAACACATATGTACACTCACATATCACATGCAAGAATGTCTATTTTCTGACTAATAATCTGGCCTCTCTTTTCATAGCTCTCTTCACAGAACTAGGCCCTCCTCAACACAAGATTAAAATAATTTTTTAAATTCTCTCTTAACATTACAAGTCACTTTAAAATAATCAACAGCCCTTTATTAATACTAAAAGATGTCAAAAAACATAAAACATTCTAAATACAGGCATTACTTATGTGTTTTCCACAGTTATTCCATAGCTATGGAACTGTTACATTTTTTAATCTGAATCAATGAATCTCAATGCTACACTCACAACTGAATTTAGAGAAGAACTCTCTATGTAGATTTTAAAGTAGATTTTATTTCATTAGTGTTCACCTTCTTCCCTCTTCTCTGAATATTTTCAAAGTGAGTGCAATCTGGTCTAACTTGGCAAGTATACAAAATTACCTTTATAGCATTTGAAATTTACTGCCCTAAATTCCTTTGCCATTTCTGAAGCTGAATAATTAATAATTATATTTAATTTGTGTTATCTTTCTCTCCAGCCTAGGTCTATATCACTCTTTACTTTCCAAGTAATACATCATTTAGTTTTAAGAGGAAAAATAAAAATTTCAAGTATGATCTTGCTCAAAGATTGCTACACAACAATAAAATCTAAACAACTGCAAAATTTATACACTTGGTACAAAATAGCTGATGGATCATAAATATATAAAGTATGCTCTTTCGAAGGGTGGAAAAGTTATCCGTAAAAGCTGACAAGACCCAGTCACTGGGGAAGATACCTTAGAGAGAGCAGACTGAGAACATGAAAATAAAAAGAGATGCCTGTAACATGGAGTACATATATTCTGAATTTACCACTATATAAAAAAAAGAGTTCAGAAAAAAAACCAAGCATACAGAACTACTACGCTGCAGGAATCAAATCTGGTAGAATAAAGAAAGTTGGTAGATACAATATAGAAAGAAGTGGTATGAGAATCCAATATTAGCGAAGTAGCCTGAAGAAAAATGAGCAGAAGTGTAAATAAAATTGTATAAAATTGCCCTAACAATTATTAAGGAGCAGAGAGCTGTCCTAAAATTATACAAAGGACTACTCTGCAATAATCTGCAATCACTACTGAAACGGAACGGTTCAACTAAAATACCATTGAAGAAAGCAGAAAAGAAGAAAAGGAACAAAACAAGAGGAATTAATTAAATAGGATTGGCTTTACAATATAACAGCAGTGAAATAATTACCAGAAAGAGAAAAAAGCCCCACTGAGAAGGCAGAAGGCATTTATATCAGCAATGAATAAAAATACCTGATATATTAAATGCCTCCTGACTTCTAAGGATTGCCACAGTGGGAGTACTTACAAAAATAATAAAGGCCTCATAAAAATACCGATTGTCAAAGAGACTGTGCATCTTGATCATGAAAGGAAAACAGCCAATAAACAGACTAGATTAAAGGAAACTGGAAATTAGATGCAAGCATAAAGTGAAAATAATTCAATTGTTCATCTTGATTTAATAACTGTATTAACAAAATTCTGATGAATACTGAGCAAAGCAACAAAAATTACGGTGAGATGAAAAGCCAAATTCTTGTGAAAACAAGAAAAGACCTACACAAATGCAATTCAGCTGAACACAGACTATATCCAAGTGCAACTATCTGAGAGCTGTGGAACCTGACTGGAAAGCAGTTAGCCACAGTACTAAATAGCCTTCAGAAGGATACTAAAGAGTTATTTTGGGATTTACACTTCCTGCAGCAGGGCAGAGACTTGTACATCAGCTCAGGCACCAGCTGCAACCTTGCCACACTCCAGAGCAGAGCTGGGCAACAGGGTAAGGGACTGGCTGCAACGCTTCCAGGAGTGGGGCTGGCTCGGGCCTCCCTCCGCCTGGACATACGGCATTATGAGGTTCCCATTCTCCAACAAATACATTAAGAAAACCTTCCTCATGTGATAACACTATAATCTTCCTATTACTCCTAGAAAGGCGTTCATAAGGGCTTTCGCTTACAGTTGTCAACCCCTTTGGGCTTTTTCTGCACAGCTACAGAGAGAGAGAGAGAGATTTCCCCAGGAGTGGACTCAGAGGAGCTGCCTCAGGCTCCCGTTCTGGACGGTCAGCCCCGCGCTCACCATCTACCAAGGAACTCGGGGAAATGCATCTCACTGAACTCAAAGTAAAGGCATTACATGTGACACACAGCAATTCTTCAGAAACAGAGGGGACTTTTTCACCTCTAAATTTAAGTCAGGATTCAGAGTTGAGACCTAAGGTTTTTATTTTGTTCATTTGTTTCGCTTTTTGGTTTCTTAATACCTTTGTAAACTATCTAAAGAAAGAAAAAATCAAGTACCTTGACGATATTCGCAGGCAAATCAAACATTGTAACTAGGAACGTGGGAAATCAAAAGATGCAAATAAACCTCAGAGGATTTATCGTAAAATTAGCCTTTTGCACCGTTTACAAAAGTAACTGCACACATTCTGTGACATTTGGTTAATTGTAAGAATTACAAGATTGTTACTAGAATAAGTAAAGTACTTTGGCTTGGCTTTTGTACTTTCTGTGGGTGAGGCTGCTATTAACAGATTTTTGTTATTTTAAAATAGAAATACTTGGTTATTATCCAGGAAAATGTAAGTACATAAATTTATCTAATCATAATACATATTTCTGTTCCCCAAGAAGCTGTTTTTTCAAGTTTCTTCACTTAAAATATTATTGCTTACAAGTTCTTGTCTGTGTTTTACTACAACATCCAGTGGCCATCAGCAATGCAGAACTGTAAAGAGTTCACACAGAAAGTACAGACAGTATATATCAACTGAAATCATCTCTTCTGGCTATGGTATCTTTAAGAACACAGAAAATAATTAAGACAGCTCCTTGAACTCTCTCATGGTTTATGTGGATGGACATGAACATTTTTCTGTGCATTAAATCTATTCCTGACACTTACCTTCACAGAAACAATGACAAAGAAATCTTCTCAGTGCCGTTTTTATGTTACTATTTCAGCCCCCAAATACTGCATCAGGTAATCTCATTTCTCAGAAAAGCCAACAAGTAGAATTGCCAAACCAAGTTTTCTCTGAATGCTATACAAAGTGTTACTTACAATCCGAGGTTTGAAGGGTGGCTTGATTTTCCTTTGTTCTAGAAGAACCCAGTCAATTTCCTTGAAAAATGGATGCTGCTTAATCGCATCTTCCCCGTTTTGTGATGCCACACAGCCAAGTCGCTTGTTGGGATTTTTTGTCATGAACTACAGGGTGGGGAGGGAGAGGAATGAAAAGTTAAATCATGAATGGCAATACCTGGAAATCATTTGCCACTCAATTACACACTAAAGTTATTCAAGCCAAGTTTTTAGAGACAGTCTCCTTTCAGAAAGTTTTTTCTTCTGGCCCTCCAAATTTCAGAGGTTTCAGCCAAGCTATAAGATTCAGAGACTCCCAAGTGTAAATTTACTGCAGGAAACTCTTTCAGTTTATTGTTGAGACCTCTTAATTTCATCTGACTGGGAGTGCTAAAGGAACAGATTCTTTTTCAGCATTTCTAGTTCCAGCTTTAGCCAAAAATACTAAAGGAAAGAAAGAGGATCTTAAACCCTCCAGAGACACAGAGTGATCAGTACCTGCAGAAAGCTTCCCTTAAGAATGGGAAGCTATGTCATGTCCCCCATGACATAACTTGCACATTCTCTTTCATTTTTAGTATACCATTAGTGTCAGCAACTGGAACTAACTGGTCTCCACTGCTGTGGTAATTGATAAACTTCTCACTTTTAAACTACTACAATTCCCATCAGGAAGAAGCTGTACAACTTGTGTAATACACTGATATCAACTGATGGCAGCTCATAATACTTTACCTGATTTTTCTCTGTTATTTTTTCCTTCTTTTAACAGCAATGCCTCTATTTATTTCCTAATTTGTGTGGACACAGAATCCTTGCAATTCAAGTAGCAATGAATGCTCTTCTTATACACAGGAACACATTCACATTATAGAATTAGCTCAATAGCTTTGCTATAACTTCATATTCAGCCATTATATAACACTCTTAAATTTTAAAAAAGTGTACAAAGTAAACAAAATATAATAATTGTCCAGTGCCTTTTCAACCTAGGCATCACATTACACTATACTTCTGTAGAAAAAAAAACAAATTTAGGAATAAATAAATCACTGTAATGCATGCCCTTGCTTTACTTCTCCAGTTATTAGGTAAGTAGCTACTTAAGCCTTTAAGATGATTTTAGATAGCTAGATCAAGCATCTACAGAAGGATACCCCTGCTGTCATTTTAAAGGTATAACACAGATCAGCAAGGCAATTCTGTCTGTGGTTTCTGATATACACGCGCTGTTCTGAAGATGATCCTTCTCTTTGGTCTTGAGTTCAACTGCTCTGCAAGTTCTTCTGCAAGTGGGCAAGTCATATCTAAACTGCAGGCAATATTTTCTATGAGCAGGAGAAACAAAGGTTTTGAAAGGATTACTGTGCTTTGGTGAGGTCTCTTGAAAAACCACAAAACGCATTCCTACATTCCTCTGCTTTATTTCATCTCCAGGACTGGAGCGAGCAGGCCAGGAAGCAGCAGCCACGTGTGTTGCAGAAGCAGAACATGGGAACTACAGGATACACTTTTTGTACCATATAATCCAGGTATCAAAGAAGTAAAATATGATCCTAGTATCTGCCATGTTTTATCTTTGTTTTAAACTCAAGACAGGGAAAGCATCTGGACATGCAATTTTTCAAGAAGCCCAGGACATGAAAATAGGACCAGACAGTCCAGTTTAGTGCTGTACTTCACAAACTTCATGGAACTTTGAAATGGATGATGAGGGAGAATTTTAAGAATGAATACTTAAACAAAATTATCATATGCATATATGATGGAAAAAATATCAAACTTCTAAAGCAGACATTTAATTCCATTAATTTAATCCCTTTCTATTTCCGAAGCAAAAGCTGACATTTATTCCCTGTTTATCAACAGCATCAACACTGATGCAACTGCCAGGACAGACACAGCTGTAAACTGCACTCTGCTGAAGAGATGGTTGCAAATGGAGCTGACAGCCATAGCCATAGTCTTTTTATTTCCCTATACTAAGGCAGGAACCTCCTCTTCTGAAAGGCAAAGCCTTTTAGGATCAGCATTCCTACTGACTTAAATGCTTAGGGCCTGAATCAAGGATCACTAGGCTCCCCAAATTTTGCTTCTTGAAATAAATCACAGAGCTTAAAAACAGAGTTCTGCTTCTGTAGGCAGAGACTCTCCTCCCGGTACACAGGGAACACACACTGTAGAGACAACATCTCTCCATTGCTTGTGAAGAAGCAGAGAGCCAATTTCAATGAAGAATTGTTTTCCTTACTACACAGGAAAGAATTTAAATAGCAATTCCTGTCAATTCACAGAAACAGGACTAATAAGATGCATGGATTTTCATGGGATAAGCAACATGCCGCCTCGTAATACTGAGCTTTAAAATCATCCCCTTTAGTGTTTTGTTGGAAATAACAGGAAAGCTGTTTCTTCAGAAAATAAGACAACATTTTTACTTAATACAAGAGAATGTCTTCTTATTAAACTTTCCTTACATGCTGTTTGAAGGAGTGTAAAAATACACATTTTCTAAAGAATAAAACTCATGTCTCAAAGCACAATGTGAGGAAATGAAGTGTTCCAAAGTTAATCCCTTGCTACCATTCAGCAGTAAAATACATAGACGCCTCTTTCTTTCCTCTGTTTTTCCTGTTCTTCATATGGACAAGTATCAGATGAAGAACACAAGTATCAAACAGGTTTCACACCATAGTTGCATAGGCAGCAGGTTGCTAATCATAAGGAAATGTGTTTTTTTTATGGTGTAAACTGCCACAGGTCCATTAAATTGTATCAATTTAGCCTAAAAGGCTATGACTACAGCAAGATACAAATCACCATTCCTACTATCAAAATGTAGATCCAGGAAAACAGTCTCAGAAAAATTTATAGAAAAGTCAGCTTTAAAAGAAATTAGAGGGATTAACACTCTTGCACTTACATTCAGAAAAACATATAGATTACACCTGCAGTCCAATTCTACATCTGCATTTGTGCGTGGTTAATGAAGGATGCGCATAACATGAACAGTCATACATCTCACTCCTTGCATTACCAATGAGATGACACAGTAAGGCTCTGATTGTTAAATCTTTATCTCCCTTTCCTCTGTACAACAAATACCTTCTCCTAATAGCTACAGTGGTTCTTGTACTACACACTTAACTCAGAGAATTATCTCTTACATCGTCCCTTTCACCAAATGCTTCCAGAATAATAGAAAGGTCACTCAACGTAGATGCACTCAAGAAGCCTCTGGATAGCAAAGGAACAGATCTTACAGACTATGAAACCAAAACACTACAGAAAATGTCCTGGACTACAATGAAATTCAGAAGTAGGTATGGAAACTGACAACAACCCTTCCTTTGCAATATGCCAAAATAACCCCTGAGCCCTGGATATAAGCTTGAATTCTGCAGCTCAAGTCCATATCTTTTAATTGCTGAAGTAAAATAATCAAAGGGTCTGGAAACAGAAATGGATGCATCAAAGTATCATGTGAGCTAACAAAAAGTAGTCAGAAAGCTATTTGGGGGAGAAGGAAAATTAAGTATTAACAAATTATTATCAGCAGTAAAAATTCCTCCATGTTCTCACTACAGTGAATGTAGCAAAAGAGACACTTCAGCAAACATTTCCAAGAGGTTAACTTTGACTTATGCTTTGAATCATTGCTAGAGCATCTCTCTTGCTCAACTAGAAGGAGCCTGAAGACATTTTCATTAAAAGGTCAAGATGAGAATTTCTGCAGAACGTGTTATCTGTCCACTGGTGTTGAAATCACAATTTACGTTTTATATATAATTTCAAAATAACCCTGTATGAAGATCACTGCAGGATTTTACACTATCAGCTGACTTCTTACTTGAAAGTCTCTGTTATTTCAGATGCTGAAAGAAAAATATGTGGAAAGGCAGAAATTTTGCAGTTTCAAAGAAGGTGGAAGAATGGAATAAATAAAAAGCAAGTTGTTTTTTAGGCCAAAAATCCTCCTTGGATTTTCAAACTATGGGGATTGGCATACTGTTTCTGTATTGTTTTGCTTTTAATTTTAGGATGATACTAGCACAGAAGAAAGAATTTATGTCGTGTCATGGTAATGAATGACTTTATAAACCGGACTTTATAAAGATAGTGTAAAAACTGAATTTGCCCAGTGGCACATACTGGCTGATTAAAAAAATTGTGGCATTTGGTGATACGAGTTGCTGTCAAGTCACTACTCATACTGAAAAATCCAAACCAGAGCAGAAACAATCACACTAAAGTAAGAGACCGCTTATCATGTGAACTATAAGATAGAACATGCGGCTGTAAATAAAGGGCTTTCAACCCATCTTGATGACAGGGGACGAAAGGCAAAGGGACAGGAAATTTTGTAAGCGGGTTAAATAAAAAACATTGTTTCTTTAATTATGTAGTGCTTCTCCCACTCAAGTGACTGTGCAGCATATAAAGTGTCAAAGTGATAGCACAGTTCTAGCTGGTTGGGTTTTCCCTGAAACATGAATCTGCAGTACACAGATTTATACAGTGTACAACTGCGTGGAATACAAACATTCTGTTCCTTTCCCACAAGCGGTGTAATTTATCCCAGGCCCCATTATCCTAACAGTGGCACTCTGAACTGTGCTTGAACTCCCAGTGGTGACTGCTCTCAACAACTTTCAGCAAATTCAATTTTAATCGAGGAAAAAAACCCAACAAACCAACCCCCCAAAAACCCATGAGGAGGAGGAGGAAAGCTAGTAATGGAAGACTCACTGCTTTTAAAATGCTGACAGCTTCTTTACTGAGCCAGACTGGATACAATACATCATCATGAAGGATGGATTCGAAGAGATCATCTTCATTGTCAGCTTCAAAGGGGGGTTGCCCAGCCATCATTTCGTACATGAGAACACCCAGAGCCCACCAGTCCACGGATGGACCGTATTCTAGCTCCTGGAGGATCTAGTATAGGAAAAGAGATTGGATTGAAGAGACAAGTGAGACAACTCTCTTGGCTGCATATTTGCTGTTTCAACACAATATACCCCTCCTATGCCCCAGTGCCTAAGCAGGACTGAATCCCACACTGATTTCAGTAACAGCAGGCAGGGGCTCTTACCCATGCAATTTGCACTAACACAGCTAAGTGTCAATGAGATGCTGTTGTCAGAAGTACTGACGGAGTTTATCAGTCCCCTGAGTAAACGACTATGCTTGTGAGCAAAAGAGCTGCATATCCTTCCAAGCTGTTTAAAGCAGGTCACATTATAGGGGAAAAGAGATCACATATACAAAACAGACTGGTGGAAAATGTGAAACATTTCCTTGTCTCTATCTTGAACAAAACAAACTGAACCAGCTTCTAATGCTGCACAGAGATCATCTGAGAGATTTATTCTTGTCCTTTAGGTAGGGCTGAAGGAAGCCAAAAGCACTTTTGTTCAAGTTCCTTTTACAGCATTAAACCGCTGTACAATACATGGCTCTAGAATTCACTTTAATTGCACTTGCTTTCAGAAAAACTGGCTACAACTTCTCATGTGGCACAAGTTCAACCTCGTAGCAAATACCTTTAGTGGCAAGGAATAGGTTAGCACGATGGAGTTTCATAGCAGCACTTGGTGTTACAGAACTACTGTTGTACCAGGAACAAGTTTAATTCTTGTCTCCTTTTCACTGGAAAGAAGCTCGCAGTTTGGCTGCATTGGTTCAGCATGACAGGGAACCAGGGGAAGGGGAGTGAGTGCGTGCTTAAGGTGAAGCTGGCTGCCTTAAAATGAGTAGGAATGGCAACAAATCCAGCACCTCCTTACACAACACTTAACATTGCAGTCAGAAGTCCTGTGGTGAACTGCTTGGGCTTAGTGCTGCAGTTGGGAATCAAGACCAATATAAAACCAAATTCAGTCTTAACATAAAAACAAAATTAGTTTAACATTCGGATACATAGGTCTGGATCCCAACTGCATTCTTCATTGAAAGAAAATTATATTTTATAGCCACCAAACACAGAAAATTAAATGTATACTTTTCAAGTGTTCTGGACACTCCTTGGAAATCAGATACTGCTAAAGAAAAGGAAAGTGAAACATATCACCATAGTGCAAGAGAAGTAGAAGCAGCAGATAAACTTCTGCAATTAAGATGACAAACTGGAAGTCTCAGTAAAAGTTCATGGGTTCTTATTATTGCTTATTTTCAGTAATAATTTTCAAAGAATTTGTCAAAGGACTTAATTAGTATACTGAATCAGAAAAGAATTCATACAAAGCCAAAACCACCACACTGGTATTTGTTTTCTTTTAATGCTGGAATACTTTTCAAACTCTGACACACATTTAGATTATGATAGTTTCAAGATGATTCACACCTTATCAGTTGTGCTACCAAAGTTGGACAGCCATGAACACTAACACTATGGATTTATGATTTATTGTCTCTAATGAATAATAAATAACATTTTCCCCATGGCAAATTTATGGTCGATGAAAGACAAACCAAAAACACTTTTCCATTAAACCTGCACACTGAATCTTCAAGTGGAAAGATGCACAGGTTACTAACTCAACTAAGCAGACAAAGTCTGCCTAGCAGAATAGCTGCTTAATATTGGTTCATTTTAGGCACTTTGAAATGCATCTCACAATATTAAAATCTAGCATATGTAAAAGCCACACTGCTCTCAGCTATTTCTTTTGTCCAATGAATGCCTTGAAATGTTGCCAACTAATATGCAGCATCCATATCTAGTTTCCATCTTTTGCGCAAGTCTATGAAATAGCACAAGCATAGTGTCTTTCACTCAGATACTTTACAGAAAGAAAAAAATTATATTCCCACAAAGTCTGTAGACAAAATGACACCGAATATATAGTTTCTTCCGTATGAATATGTTCTTTTAAACCTCACTAAAAAATAAAAACATTTTTATAACTACTAAAGACTACTAAGATTGCAATACTCAGTTGCATCTAGTACCTTAAAGGCTGTTAAAAATCATCATAATGTTGCTGAGTCAGAAATGAGCAAATGGAGAAGAATAATTTTAATCTCAGGAAACAAATCATAGAAAAAAACACTCCTATCATCAAGGAATAGTGCTCGTGAGCAGTAGAGTAACCAATTTCTGCAAGATTACATAAACACAACTGCAGCAGAGTCTAGTCTGCATCTTAATTGTCTTCCTCTACATGTAAAGAGTGTCTAAAATTACACATGTAACAGTCTGATGAATAAGAATATCTGTATTCTTAGTGCAGTGCAAAAAAATACCTCCGGAGCTATATAGTCAGGTGTGCCACAAAATGTCGTGGTGGTCACTCCATTCAGAATCCCTTCTTTGCACATCCCAAAGTCAGCCAGTTTACAGTGGCCTTCTGCATCCAGAAGAATATTGTCCAGTTTCAGGTCCCTGAAATACAAAGGCCTCAAATTAAATCAACTCTCAAATTCTGATCATGTGCTCTTAAATTTCATAATAAACTATAGAATTTGACAAATAAATTGCTTCAAAAACACCACTGAGAAACTGTCCTTCACACATATGAATGAAAAGTTGGTAGCACTCACTGAATAGACCTAGTTAAAGGCAAAAAAATAAAGAAGAGGGCAATTACAAGCGTTTTGTAAGACCAGGCTCTCTTTAGCTGCAAGAAAGCACAGCTTTTATGTATTCAGGACAGCATAGAAACATCTAGGAAAGATCTCAGTTGCTACAAATCTAGCACTCTGTCAATGTGAAATAGGTCAACAGAGCCATTCTCTATTTTTTTGCATTGGCACTAAGCAAGGAGTACCAGTTTATCCATACTCTAGCATATGAGTTCAGTTAATAAGTATTTTCAAACTGGGATTATTTTGAATTTGATTCTTAATGTACGCTAGCTATTCAAAGTTTAGATTGCAATGAGAGGAATGAAAAACAGCATTCCCATCTTTGGGAGCACTATTTTCTGCATCTTAAACCTGCTCAAAAATAATTTCTCAGGCATGTTTTGCATTCATTGTTAAACAACATATCTTAGCAGCTGTTTCTGATCACTTGTTGTACAAATGTCTTTGTGTCAAAACCACACAATTGTCTGCTTAATAAATTGGGTTGGGTCAAAAAAAGGTTGAGAAAAGGATATCCACCTTTTCTGTCTTGCCCTCTGCATATTTTCTAAATATACTTCTGATGGTTATTACATGTTCCAACACAATAGGTGCTAGGTACCATTTAACTTACCTGCCACTTGCCTTAGATTTAATTACAAAAGGATCTGGAAAGTCAGTGCATAAAACAACTCTCACTGGCATGGACCGTCCCTCCCCACCCCAATTAAAACCTCTTCATCACGTAGAAATAATAGCACAAACATTAAAAAAGGGCAAAAAACCTCCACTTGTACTGTGTGGAACATTTGATTTTTATATTTCTGTCCAGGCTTTTCAGTATCTCTGATGTGTATTAGGATACGTAGTATATTTAGACATAAAATAGATATATGTATATATATAAATATATCTGTATCGTATTGTATGTATGAATGCATAGAGAGGTGAGAATCAAAAGCAGAACACGTCTTTAGCTGATTTTGTGGACACTTTCTGATCAGAATTCTTTTTCCTAGAATAATTACAAAAATTTCCTTAGACTGAACTGATGAAAAAAGAAGAGTGTGTGTGTAGGCAAGTTCTAAATCAGAGAACAGGAATAAAATCCCACACCAGCCTCTGTAAATGTATTTCACCCCAAAAGCCTATGAAAAGATGAGGGTTTTTTGCAAAAATCCTTTATGGCAAAAAATTTGATCTGAGTGAGGGATGAGAAGTCTTCACCTTACTCAGAGGATTTCTTCCAGAGAAGTGTCTCCCTATCAGATCCCAGACTTCAGAACCACAGGCACCAAACATGGTGGAGACATTTACCCACATTAATTGGTTAAACAGCTCTTCCAAGGCTGCAGTATGTTAAGAGTTTTTGTAGACATGTCCAAAGCTACAGTATGCTGGGATTTCCCCAGGAATGTTCTTTTCTACCTCTCACACCAATTTCACTAGGTGAATTTTATTTTTTTTTTCTTTTGACACTTGTTAAACATTTTTTAACATGCTGGCCCATATATTCCTCAAGCAGGTACACAGGCCAACATAAAAATCAAGTATTTCTGGGACACAGTGGACTTGCTACTCAAGGTCTGCATAATCATTGCACATCTGCAGTAAATCAGGTACTGGGAAGCACATGAGGACTTACTGTGCATGTACAGATAGGTTGTGCTGTGTACATGTTACAAAGTGGTTTGTGCATGTAAAAGAAGTCTGGCATGGCGCAACAAAGTCGTATTTACCTCAGTAACAGTAAAACCACTGTCGCCTACACAAACTAGCTTTGTCAGACATGGTTTGTGTAGCTGAAGTATACTCTGACTGTAGAAATGTTTGTTGCAAGCAATATCTCCTACATCACAGTTTGCTATCTCCGGACCAGCTACGCTGCTCTTGCAGGTCCTCAGTGGTCACCCATGTAAGGCCCCTTGGAGCAGACTACATATTTTATCATCCCTTAAGGTCGTTAATTTCAGCAGTTCCTAAACAATCCAAGATCCAGCTGGCTGCAACATAAACCCCTACGTATAATCATTTAAACCCCCAGGTAGCCACCCCTTCCTACCTCTGGAAAGTGATTTGCAAGAATTGTCCAACATAATGCCAGGGCAAACAGATATCAACAGCTCTGTATCCCCCCCCAAGAAGTCAAAGAAACAAACCAAAGCTCCCTGTTTCAAAAATCACGTGCCTTTCCAAAACTGCTCCTTCAGTGAATTACAAGTGCTACAATAAAAAGACTTGCATTCAAACAGGACCATAGCAACATCAAATAGAATGTGATCAACTACAACAGGGTAAGGCTTTTGCAGAAGGAAACAAGATTGTAGCTTAGCTTTTAACCTTCCAAGTGCAGTGTTATCTTGCATGTTCCTCAACTAAGGAAGAATACAAGCTATATTTCAAGAAGTCAAGATGTTCAGATAAAGAAATCAAAGTATAATTATATTTGATGTAATCTTGGAACCACTTTCAGCCACCATCACAACAGACTGTTAGAAAGAAGGTCATAATACATATAATTATGATAGGAACTGAAGAAATTTGAGAGGATGCTTAGAAAAATGGATCCACCTTTATTAAGTGTTTTAAGTAGTAAGTGTTTATGAGAAGACTCTTAAATTATATCTTAACTCAGATGGCAGGACTTCCCCATGCAGGTAGGTGACACACTGGAGTTGTTAGGACCTAAAATTATTCAACTTTCATTTAATGCCATCCATATGGTAGCCATGGACCTGAATGGAGATACATTCAATAATCCAGGAAACTCCTAAGCTAAGAGAAACCTCAACAGCAATAAAGCACTAACAGTAAGGCACCACATAATGGGTAAGGACAAGATATACATCATTCTCTTTATTTCCTTAAGGATTTGTATAAGACACAGAAATTAGCAATAAAAATTTAACTTGACAGTGGAAAAACCGAATAAAGAAACAGAGCCGAGAGAAAACCAGGAAGAGTCTAATTATTAAATTCTGACTACCTGTAAAGACTGACAATGACATTTTAAGCCTATCTGTAAAAGCACAAGTCAATTTAACTTTTTTACCATTTACTAAACTATAATCTTACTTGACAGAAGAAAAACATCTGGGACACCTTCATCAAGCCAAAACAGTGCAGTGAAGCCTATAAGCCTCTTCAAAACTCTATTGAAGGCACTGAGGACATCAGCTTAATTACTCACGCAATAATGAAATGTAATACCAGTAGATTTGTGTTATCACAAAGTGCACCAGAGTTTCAAAAGAAATTTGGAAGAGGCTAAAACAACAGCAGTATGACTCCCGTCAAAGTACATATGGGAGGTTAAAAGGTAAGCTGGGAGTCTGCCAAAGTGCCAAATTCATAGCTAGCCCACAAGATTATCATAGTCCATAAAAGTGCTTGCACTGAAAATCATTCTGTCAATTTATAGTTGCCAGAATAAAAAAAAATAAACTAGAAAAAACTCCCCAAACCAAGAAACCTCACCAAATCGCTCTAGTTCTGCAACTTTGGAAAAAGAAATCTTAGTTAACTAAATAAATATTAGAGTAGGAATAGATAATGTGCTATTTAACACCTCACAGGAAAAAAAACCTCAACAACCAAAACATACAGAGAAAAGAAAACAAATGAAAAAGTAAGAGAAAAAGAGTTATCAGGGAGGCTTGTCTTTCCAGAGCAGCAGCCTCACCAAAAAAAATTACAACTTTTAACTTTTAGACCCATATTTCCCCAGAACTGTTCCAAGAAACAGCCAGCTCTCCTACACCTCCAAAAGTAAAGTACACAGCCATATCTGGAATGTAAAACAATTGTCTGTACAGTTTGTTCCATTCTGATCCATTCTGTCTTTTATTTGTTTCCTGGATTTAGTGCCGGCTGTCTACCTCTGAACCAGAACATACCAAATAATACAGTGTCAGATAGCTCAGTGACAAAGGTCTATTAAATTCTTTTTCTCATTTTGCATTCTCTTTGTAGCAACTAAGAAAGTCATCTGTGTCTGACAAAATGAGTTCCTTCAACCTGAGTAATTAATTACATGCAACTGCAAACAACCTAACCAGTTAAGCCAGGAGAATGCTCAGATTGCTTGAATGCAGCAATGCTACATTAAGCTGTTTCTTTCCTTTGTTTTTTTGCCAAGATACTTTGTAGAGTCACTTCAGTTGACTTGAGCAGTCACTGAATGAAATGTTGTGGGTTTTTTTCTTTTTTTTTTTTCCCCTCATAAAGCTTTAAACAGAAATTTAAGCCTCGGTCTCTACTTCTGCATACCTGCCAGCATCACAATCACCTAAGAAGTTGGAATGATTGGCAGGATCTCAAGAAAGAATCAGGATTATGAGTTAGGTTTGTGCAAGTTGGAACAGAAGAGCAGGCTGACTACAGGTAACCTGTGAGAAAACTTCCGTAACGCTCGTTCCTTCCTCCACACGCGAGTGCTGTGAGACACTGAGTGCCTTGGCTTCCTCCAAAGGCTCAGTGGACGAGTGTTTCATAGGACTACGTTCTTCAAAGTCCGAATCCCACCAGTAGCCAGAGAGATAAGCATCTTGTGTGAGTGGCACTGCGTGTCACAAGTGTCATTTAGATAACACACAGTTTTCTTGTTGACAGTAAGGCAGTTAAACAATCAAGATGGGTTTGGACCAGTAAAATCAGAAAGTCTGCCAAACACTACTAACAGTAGCCTTTCAACACAGTAAACAGCAGTGACTAAATACATACATATTTGAAGAACAAGATCAAGCAGCTGAGAAATATGATCACAAGCTGGCAAGCAACCACTTTACAGTGGCCACTTTACCACTTCTACTCTGACTGTTGATTGAGCAACATTTCACAGAATGAAGCCTAATAATTATTGTCCACAAATAACAAGATTGGAAGCAGGAATATTTATTTATAGGGTAAAAGTTAAATGAAGGATTATACCTCACTAAACATCTATAGAATATCAACATTCAGAAAGATTTGAAAGCAACACAAGTCTAAAGTATGGAACTACTGAACCATTTTTTTTGGTGACTTTCAACTGCAATAAAGCCTTTCAGTAGTGTATTTGAAATCACTGCCATTGTTCCCCTGCATGGGAAAATCACATCCTCTCTGCAGGCTTTAAATAGACAAGCTGTTCACACAAGAAATCACAGAAGGTAAAAGGGAAACTTCCTACAACAACATGGAAAAACCATCAGAATCATTCTCTAGTAACTAGTACTATTGAAATTCGTAACTGAAGACAATATGATCATCATAGCAATTAGAAATTTCAACAAGATTAATTTTTTATCTGTTTAATTAAGGTAAGCCTTCTACATCACTAGAATTACTTTCTCAGTTACTCAGTGGCATCCAAATTGCTTTTGAGACACAGATGCTCACCTACAACATCAGGTCTCTCATGTACCCAAGTTTTGGTGTCCTCAAAATACTGGTAACTAATGTATTAGGTTACAATTCTAAGCAAGATGCAATTATATACGAAACTAGTCAGAAAACAAAAAGGAGAGTCAACAATTTAAAAGTTCTGATATTAGCTTCCTTAGTGATTAGATCTCACCAACGTAATCCCAGTTTCCATACAAAAATAGAACAGGACAGATATATTAGGGGACTGTACTTCAAGAATGGATTCTTCTGTTGCTCTAAGTATTTTAATCACAAGCCATCAGCAAGGCTGCTTCCCCCCCACTGCAACAGATCAGAGATAAATGGGAAAATTCAAACCATACCTACTAAGAAAACACAAACTAATAATAACAATTTTTTTCCCATTTGAAAACCTCTATGGGAAAGAAGGAGCCCGTACTTTCTGAGGTTACTGAGCACAAACAGGCAATAATTGCAGTGTTGTTGGGTATCAGGTTCTACCAGTGACCTCCCTTACCTATGGAGTAAAAAATAGGACACACACTAGACTGTTCATGCTTGTGAGCAAATTCATGACAGCAGAGCAGTTTGTGTTAGCAGGGAGGAAGTAGGGGGATGCCTGAGTGAGACTAACTGTGAGAAAAAGATGGTACTGCTGCTTTTATTGTTGTAGGATATCTCAGTTTTGCCTGTGATTATCTAAAAGTCTTGGAATTTCTCTGCTCTGTTTTTAGTTGATCCATTAAGTAATTACTGAATTTATGATACACATTTTTTGTGACTGTTACATTACTTGATATCATCAAAGAATAAAGATAATATATAACACAAACACTGTAATAGAGTCGTACTCAGTAATATACAGAAAAATCGGCTGTGCAGACTTGAAAACTGCTACTTTCCACTGTCAAGTTTGGAATAAGGTGAATCCACCTTATTCTGATGTGTATCAGCGTGTATAATTGCTAATGACAGATGAATTACTATCACAGACTTGGTTTCAAATAGAGCCAGAGATACTATAATTCATTCTCATCGAAGAAAACAGTGATAGTTCAGATAGCAGGCTTGACATAAATGGGAGGTCTTGACTTTTAATGTGACCATAGTGACACTCTCTTGTCAGGCATGTTTACTTTAAAAAACACATGTTTATTTTCCTTATATAACACAACATCCACCACCCTGCTATTTGCAGAAACGATTTGTGGACTAAGGGGTGGCAGAGATGGGAGGAGGGATGTAGCAAAAGGCAGTTTGCTATCTACCCACCAAAGACATCAGAGGGAGATAAACACATGATCACTGTCTACGGCTCTATAAGCTCTCGTTACAAGGCAAAAGTGAGTTTTGCAGATGTATAACATCACCTCTCCAGCAGTGCCCACCACTGAGAAACCTTTCAGGTCAGCAAGGTCCCAAAATGGAAAAGAAGGCCGTATGTATTACATGGTCCTAACTGTTTACTGATGTCTTAATGACTTATTGAACAAAGGTTTAATATTCATTTCCAGCAGCTTAAGGAGACCGATGACTTTTATAATAGGAGAAAAACATTTTCTTTAAAATAATTTCTTTATATGGCTTTCTACTGGCTTTGACCATAACTTTATTACAATTGTCGGTAGCAGCTTAGGACATTACTGTGCCTGATCTGCTTATCTTATTATGCTGGGTTTCCTTTAAATAATGTGCAGGCAAATAAATATATTGTACTTAACAGCTTTCCTTTGTATGACTTTTCCTTTCTTATTATTTTCACATTTTTATTTGTGAACCTAAGCGAAATATCTACAAGTTCAAATATGCATTATGTAAAGCATTCTCTAAAATTGGCTAAGCACAGAAGGGAGCGGTCTCTATTTCTCTTTCAAGAGAAGGTTGCCTTAGCATTCACATCATGTTACTTTATAAACCTCATCCTTCATGACTCCCACACCTGGGAATGCAACAATTTTTCCATGGGTCTGAGATAAGAATGCGATATAGCACTACAATGCTGCCTCTTGACTTAGCTTACTGCCAAAGACTTGATTTAGACAAGCTTTTTGTAGGATTCCAGTGGCAACTCTCCCTTCCCATGGCCCACAGGCCTGGCATTTTTGGACCAAATAAGAACTGCCATGAATAGGCCTGGCTTCATATCAAGCCTATTGCATAGGACAAACAACCTGCCTCAGAAACTTGCAGTTAAACTAGATAGCAAATGATCCTCCCATTTCGTAAGGCTTCTTGAGATTTTACAAACCATTTGCGTTTCTCTCTGGGTGAAAACACAAACTGTTCAGAGCTTTTTGTGAAAGTAAGGTAAACAGCCCCCAGCCTGGTGCTCCAGCCAGGGACTGGCTCTGCATAGGGCTGAGCTGCCTGCAGGTCCTGGTCCCCCCCGACCCTGCTGAGTGTCCCAACATTAAGGGTACCAGCAGTTCCCTCAGGGATTTTCTTCCTTCATTCTCTCTCTACCTTGGTTAAAACACCATTTTCTTACTTTTTCCTTGAAAACATTAGCTGGAAAATTCTTAACTGGCTCTTCATATTCAGGGTGGGAACAGTGGAGTGAAATCTGTTCTTCTGCTAATGATATTTACTGTTTCAGCCTCTGCTACAAAGCCCATGTGTTAAGTCATTGCTAAATATGTAATGTGATAAACCTTGTCCTCACTGACACCTTGGTGATCTCACTGAAGACAAGAGAGGTCCCCAGGCTTAGCCAAGGACTGACTCAAACTGTGGTATGCTACTCTGTGAGGTTCAGCGCTCTCATTTTTGTATCTCAAATAACATAAAAATAAGATTGTGTATTATAACAATAGGTTAGGCGGAGTGCAAACTAAAAGTGCCTACTATGTATGTCCATAATCCTTTTAAAGAAAACAATACTTAATCATTATTTGATAAAACCACTTGATGAAAGACAGTGAAAGGATGGTGTGAAGCTAGAAAAGCTTGTCGGATCAAGTTTTGAAAACTCAGTTCTGAAAAAAATGTTACCAGAACCTTAGAAAGCAAATTTGTCAGTAAACACCCTAATGAAGTTTGGATCTGCTCAAAAGTTTGTCTTTGGAAACCAAAAGCAATGTTTGGTTTTTTTTGGTTGGGTTTTTTTTGGTTTTTTTTTTTTGTTTGTTTGTTTTTTGGTTTGTTTGGTTTTTTTTCTCAATGACCTTAGTAGGTAGGATGACAAAATCATTATCATTTGAACAAAAATGGAATATAAATCATGAAAGCAGAAAGAAAAGAGCACTTGCATTTCAGGCATACAGTTTCTGTGTCTAACCAAAAAGACTGAAATTTTTTCTTCGCCTTCCAACTTTTGAGTGAAGCTTTCTTACACAGAATAGAAAAACACAGAGCAAACCAATGCATGCCTAACTAGGTAGCACCTTGCATTTCTAGTAGCAGTTCTTATTGACCTATCTCAGCAACAAATCCTTGTAACTAAATAACTCACAACAAGGATCTTTTATCTTATACAGATATCAGGAAAAACAGAATTAAAAGATACATTGTAATCAACTCCAATTCCATCTATTTTCAAAATTTAACTTAAACATGAATGTAACTAGAGCTCTGAAACATTTTGTTCTGGTTTTAATATTCTATCCTGTATTTTGCAGGATTCTGACTTGATTTATGCCACCAGTCACCAGAGGTTAACTGAGGTACCATGGTTTGCCCCAGGATCCCTCCATGGCCATCTCCACAGGTATCTTCAAGCAGATGACACACAGAACGTGTGGCCTGCACAGCTCCCTAAAGCAGTCTGTCCTTCTCCACTGACTGTAAATGTACTCCAGGAGAAGCAGGATCCTGACTTGGAAGCTTCAGTCGTGTTCCTAAAGTTAGGTGAGACGAATCTGAGCCTTTTTGTACATTCAGTATGAGCTGGTCCCTTGCTTCCAGATAGAGATTTCATTCGAATTAGTTGTAAAATTTCCATTTTTGTAGCTGAAAGTCAAACAAAGGCAGATTCCTTAAAAGACCTGCATTTATTTGTCTTAGTCATGGTGGAATTGCCACACACACGATTTTCCAGGGTTTTCAGTTATGCCCTCTAATAATTCTTATTTTTTCTCACTTAGGTCACATGGAGCTTTCCTGTGCAAAAACTCCCGACATGCATATCCATCAAAAAGCCAGACATCTAATTGCTCTGCTTTTTACACCAAATAAAGGGCTCCAAAGCCTTATTATTCTACATTGTTTCAGGCACAGAGAGAGAGTATTCTGAAAAGAAACCCCAAGAAACCAGAAGAAAAGCTGCTACTGTAATCAGGCATGATTGAAGGCATTTCCTGTATTTTGCTATCAAACCGGTTGTTTTTTCCATTACATACTAAGTGAACTTTAGTAAGGTCAAGACACCAGAGAAAAACAGGATCAGAGTATCTTTAATCAACTAAAGTTGAGTATTTTAGTCTCTCTCTTTCAGTTGTTTAGCCCTGGCTCTTATCCGACATCTCCAAATTTCTTCCTTAAATCACAGATCATAAACCAGGTCAGCTTGAATTTATGATTTAGCCAGTTGTTTTCAATGGCATTTAACTTGTTAGTCTCACACTTCCCCTAGCCTAAAGGTCAATCAACCTCATGCTGTGCAACAAGACCAATATTATTTTAATATGATATAGGTTCAACAGTGGAGATGGGTTTTTATTCCCAATCGCAATACTAAGCAATAAAACTTCCTTTGCTGGAAGCCTATTGTTTCCACCACGGTGACTATTAAGATCAAGTGTAAGTTCTGAAATTACTATTCAATGAAAGTCAAAGCTACAATAGCATAGGTGAATTTGATCCAATCTTGTATACTGTTATCCCGCTGTCACACTAAATGTAGATTTTTTTAAGGTATATTTTTTTAAGGTATATAGCCCCCTGTCCTGTGCTCCGACCCTATCACTTTTTGGAGAGAAAAAGCCTTTATCTTCCATGAATGCCAGATGACATTTTCCTTGTTAATGTAATACAAATGTCAAAGCCGGCCTCAGAAATGACCAGTACCAAGCATATTGTTGACTGATTGAAGGAGGTAAAACCAGGCTGTGCTAAACCCAGCAATTCTACAGAGAAAGCTTCTGATGTTTCCAGCCATATGGAACTAGTAAGGAAAGAGACTTCAATATGGATGGTAGGTTGCAACAAGAGCCTAGATGTTTCTCCCAGAGAAAAGGTGACCTGCCAAAGATGAGCACAGGCTGATGATCTGTGGCATCAGGAGTGCCAGGAAACAGTTAAAAGGCTGTGCAGCATTAGTGGTGATGAGATGAAGACAGATAGGTGGTTTCTGTGGTGGACACCACAGAGAATGAGGCACCTTGGACCCTGGTGATGACCAAAAGCAGGACTCTGCTTATTCCCCACCCTCCAGCATTCCCACCAAAAACACATATGAAGCTTTAACAGCTGTAGATACCCATAAGGAGCAAGGTCTGCAAGGAGAAACTGTACCAGCAGCATGCAGTGAAAAGAAATTATGAAAACTCAAAGTGGGTGACTCTTTGTTAAGGGGCACTGGAGTGCCCATCTGCCTGCCTGACAGCCACCGGAGGTGTGCTGCATTCCAGGAGCTAAGGTCTGGGATGTTGCCGAGAGGGTGCCACAACTTGTCACCAACACACAATACTCTCCCACTCCTACTCTTTCACGTAGGAACAAAGGACACGGCAGGCTGGAACCCGGGCCACAGTCAGGGAAGACTACAGAACCCTGAGAGGGCAAGCAAAAAGTATTGGTGTACAAGTTATCTTTCCTTCTCTTCTACCACTTGGAGAAAAAGAAAAAAGGCAGCCAAAAATAGATGCATAATGCAAATCAACTTCTGGCTTTGTGGCTGGTACAGTCATGAGGGTTTTGGCTTTTATGACAATTGGACACTCTTCAAAGACTCTTAGTGTGTCAGGGGGAAATGGGATCCACCTGTCTAGAAGAGGCAAGGGAATCTTTGGTAGCAGGCTGGCCACTGTGGTGAGGTGGGCTTTAAACTGAAGGACTTAGCAGGTGGGGTCCAAAGTGGCAATACTCACACCATTGCAACCAAGTGGGGAATAAGCCAGGCCAACCAGAGAAGGGACAAACATTCCTTAGCTGCCTTCCAAGATGAGATACAAAAGAGCAACCAACCAACCAACCACCTCAAGTGTGTGTATACCAATGCATGCAGCCTTGGGAACAAACACAAGCAACCAGAGCTTTGTGCCCAGTCAGAAAGTTCTACCGTCGGAATAACTGAAACATGGCGGGACAACTTGTGTGGCAGGATGACCATGATGGATGGCTATAGGTTGTCACATAGACAGGCAGGGAAGAAGAGGAGGTGTCCTGCTCTATGTTAAGGAGAAGCTTGAACGTATAGAAGTCAGCTATGGTGATTGTGGAAGCCCTACTGAATTCTTCTGGGTCAAGATCAAAATGGTTGTCTCCAAGGGGGATCATAGAGTAGGCACCTGCTACTGACCTCCAAATCAAGAAGATAAGGCCAACAAAGCAATATTTGTGTTTTTTAAAGCAAGCCTTAGGTCAACAGAACCTGACTCCCATGGATCACTTCAATTACCCAGACGTTTGTTGGAAAAACAATTCAGCAACTCATTTATCATCCATCAAGTTCCTGGAATACTCAGAGAACTGCTTCCTCATACAAACATTAGATGCGTGAGCCAGGAATGAGGCACTGCTGGACTTTCTACTTGCAAACCAAGAAAACCTGCTTTGTAATATCTCCATCTGTGATAGCCTTGGCTGCAGTGATCGCCATATTGTTGGACTTCGGGATCTGGCTGAGCACGCTGAAGCTTAGTACTAAGAGAAAGGTCTTAGATTTCAGAAGAGCAAAATCCAGCTTGCTCAGAGGTCAATTAGGAGGGATTCCATGGGACGCTTCCATGGACAATAAAGAAACTAAGCTAGAGTGTTTCAAGCATGCTCTCCTGGAAATACAAAACCAGTTAATCCCCTCTAAAGGTAAGGAAAGTTGGCAGAGCAAGAGATTTCCGTTGGCTTAACTGTGAGCTTCTGAGTCTACTCAGAAACCAAAAGAGAAGTGTACCAGAGATGGAAAAGCAGATGAACATCCATTAAGAAATACAAGGGCATTGCCAGTGTGTGCAAAGATGGAGTTAGAAAAATAACAACTCAGATCGAGCTGAAACTGGACAGAGATGTCAAAAAATACAAGAAAGGGTTCTTCAGATACCTAAACAATAAGCAGAAATAGAAGCTAAAAACTGTCCTTCTGGTAAACAGGAGAGGTTAATTAGTCATCAACAACACTGAAAATGGAGCGGTTCCCAAAACTGTCTTCACCTCTGTCTTTACCAGCACTGTTGGGTGCCTGGTCTTGGGAACAAGAATCCATGTTGATGAAAACACCCACCCACCCTCAGAGAAGGAGGAGTTGGTGTATAAAGTATTGGACGAGCTTGACCCCTACACATCACTGGACCCTGACAATATGTACCCGAGGATGTTAAGGGAGCTGGCTGACATCGCTGCAAGGCTGCTCTTCATAATCGTTGGGAAGTCATGCAGAACCCAGAAGATTGGAAGAAGTCTAATGTCAACCCCATCTACAAGAAGGGCTAAAAGGAGGATCCAGAAAATTACAGGCTCATCAGTCTTAACTCTCAGGTCCTGGGAAAGTTATGGAACAAATCCTCCTGGGGGCTATCATAAACCAGATGAAGCGCATGATTGGGAAAAGCTGTAACAGATTAGCCAAAGGCAAATTGTATGTGACAAACCTGATTGCATTCAATAACAGAGTAATATCCTCAGTTGATGTGGGGCAAGTGGTGGACATTGTCAATCTGCATTTTGCCAAGCTTTGAATATGGTTTCCCACAGCTTCCTCCTAGAGAAACTGATGTGCTGCAGTCTGGATGAGTCTGTGCAGCTTGTGGGGAACTGGCTGGCAGGACACACCCAGAGTGGTGGTAAATAGTTCCTTTTGGAACTGGCAGCTTGTCACAAGTGAGGTCCCCCAGGGATCAATCCTGGTCTCAAGGCTGTTTAATAATTTCACAAGTGATCTGCATGATGGGATCAAGTGTACTGTGACAAAGATTGATGTCAATACCAAACTGCGTGGGGAAGTGGACACATTGGAAAGAGAACCACCCTGCAGGAAGACCTGGATAGGCTGGAAGAGTGAGCTAACATTACAAAGCTCAACAAAGACAAGTGTAAGGTCTTGCACCTGGGGAAACATAATCCAGGAGTGGAGCATAAACCAGTATCTATCCAGTGAGGGAGCAGCTCTGTGGAAAGAGATCTGGAGGTCTTGGTGGACAACAAGCTCAGTGTGAGTGAACAATGTGCTGCTGCAGCAAAGAAAGCCCATGAACGAGGGCACCACCAAAAAGGTGACCAAAGGACTGAGAATCCTGCCATATGATGAAAGGCTGAGAGAACTGGGCTGTTCAGCCTTCAGAAGAGAAAGCTCAGGGGAGACCTTATCACCATGTTCCAGTATTTAAAAGGAACAAAGAAGTTAGATACTCACTTTTTACAAGAAATCAGGTGGAAAAAAAAAGACCATACATTATTCCTGGAGAGATTCTGATTAGACACAAGAGGAAAATTTTTCACAATGGGAAAAATCAGCCATTGAAATAATCTCTCCAGGGAAGTGGTGGATCCCCCAGCATCGGACACTCCTAAGATTCAGCTGGACAAGGTGCTGGGCCATCTTGTCTAGACTGTGCTTTTACCAAGAAAGTTTGGATTGGATGATCCCTGAGGTCCCCTTCCCACCTGATATGCTATCAGTCTATGATTCCCAGCAGCTATGAAGCAAATTTGTGCTTTGGTCTGGTTCTGTTACCTAAATGAGAAGACCACGCTGCCCGAACACTGTGATAAGACTTAGAGCAACCTTATTATCCACCTGCTGAACACAGATGTAAACAATGAAGGCTACTCAGTACTAATACAGGCTCTCTTTTTAATTCTGATAAGGTTGTTTATTAAAAGAAAACTAATGAAAAGAAATCACCATTTCTCAGGGAAGGAACCAGACCATCAGCATACTCCAACATGAGAACATACAGCAATGATGAAGAGCTTGTAAAATATTACAATCTGCTGGCAAAAGTTAGCACAAATCTTTTACATCCTCAATAATGCCTACTTTGTGCTTCTATCTGGAATAGATAAAACCACTGTTAGATTCAGGGGAAAACTGAAAACATGGCAATGCGGGGATCTTATTCTATAACTTGAACTGGTCTTCTTTTTCTTTCATTCCTTTGAACAAACTCTTTATACACGCTCTGCAAAATTTAAAGACGATGTTTAAAAAAAAAAAAAGAAGAAAATATTTTAGTCTGGCAACCACAACACAGGACATACAATAAACTGGCCAAACTCAGGCGACTGGGAGCATATCCTGAGGAAGCCATTAATGCACCAGCATGAGCCAACATTTCAGTGCCTTTTCTATACTAGCCAATGCCCTCTGCACCTTTATGAAGCCCAGAAAGCACAAAGGAGAAGGGCTGCTGAAGGTTTTTACAAAAAATATTTATTTTTATAAAAGAAACCTATTTATCAGAATCCTCTTCCCTATGCTCCCAAGGGTGTCCTTAGCAGGGAACAAACAGCTCCCAGCAGTAAGTATACTCCTGTTAAGCTCCATATCATGTTTCCATGGAGAAAAATACTTTCTTATTCAGCAAAGAAAAACTCTGCAGTGAACTTTTGTACAGACACTGATTTTTTCCAACGTCACTTTGGTCTTTTTATGGAAAGTGTTTCCACAGGGTGGTTATAATATTACACAGAAAGGACAAAATAAATTATATAGCATAAAAGAAATGATGTAACACAGCAAGAATGTTGCTTCCAACAAAATGTTTACTTATATGGAATCACTAGAAGAAAGATTTTAGTAATTTTTGCTTCTATTCTGATTTCAGTAGCATAGTTCACATGTCTAAACATGTTTTTAACCTATCACATGGTCTGAACTTGAGAAGGGTATGTAGGCTCTTCATTTAAAACCTTTTCTAACTTTGCTGTATTTATTGGGGATCAAAAAAAGCAGCAGTCAACAGCAGTTTAACAGATTTCTGCAGAAATTCTTTTAAAAACTGTGAGTTAAATTTATTTTGTCCTTTAACTTTCTAACAGCATTCTATTATATGGATAGATTTGCCTGTTTCAAAATTCTGAAGAGTTAAAAATTTTCTATTATGTTTGATGGAAGATCACTGCAGCGGAGGGATTCTGGCAAAATTAAGAAGAATATTATTTGTCCATAAAGTATGAAGAAGATGCCTGAAAAAATGGGAGTTGCTTGCCCTTATATGTTGATCTATGCACAAAATAAACTCCTAATGCTGCTTCTGGACAGAGGTCATAGAATCTGACGGTTCAAAATGCAATTATTGCTTTGATATGTAATTAAAAAGGGCTATGTATGTTAATGCAGAGAACTATATTTTATAAGATACTCTTTTAAAATTAAAATTGTGTAGCAAAATCAAATTGCTTTTGCCTCCAACCTCTGCCAGAAAGCTGCACAAACATTTCTAGACAATCTTTTCATGTGCAGGAAGTTTCAGCTCCAGCATCGTTTCCAATGGAGCTGCTGCAGCCTTCCCCCATCTCCTCCAGAAAACATGTGCCTGGGAATGCTACTTTGGCTGTAGTGCTAACTTACAATGTCACCACTCAAAACCTACTTATACAAGGCACCCCACTATTTTTAATTAATATGAATGCAATGGAAAGATGACTCATGAGTTACTCACGTGAAATAAAAACACGGCATGACTTAGAAAATTTTCAGTGTACTCACTTTTGCCAACATTAAGGTTCTGAGAGTGCTACAGCAATTTAACTTCAGCTGTGAAGACAGACAGACTACCAAGAGAAGCCAACAGTCCAGCCCAAATGCAAGAGAGAAGCAATTCTGCATAAAGATTTGAGGGACTAAAATATGATTTTAGTCTCTAACATTTGGTACCCACTGGGTAGTCACTGCATGTAAATACTAACTTCAGTAGGATTATAATATTAACTATTGGTCAGTGTGGGCTGTTCTTGAACAATTTTGTCAACATGAAAAGAAATTATTTTGGGCCTGAGGAATTATCTTTGTAAATTCTGCATGCCCAGCCTCTTCTGAGATCTGCAAACCAGACTCAATGTTCTGACAATATCAGAAATTATCCCATAAAGCTCCTAGATAGTATGTGGGCAAAAACTAGCAGGGAACTTAATTATACAGCTTATACATAAAGCTATAATGTACAATAAAGTCTCTTTGCATCCTTCTGACAGCCTTAAACTGAGCACATTGAGTACAATTTAATTCTGTTATAAAATTGCTTTTTTCTTCTGGTGTCAGAAAGAGGTTTTACTGTAAATAAGAGATTTTTAAAGAAACAGTCTCTTATACACCAGATAGTGGCTTCTCTACACCCATGTCATGTCATAGTCACATTTACAACATATTTTTATTATGTATTATCACATTTTGAATTCCAACTAAAAATGCATGAACAAACGAATCTCGGAGAAAGATTATCAAAATGCTTTTCAAACAGAATGGGTGAGAAGTTGCAGAAGCTGTGCTATATCTCTAAGTCATATATATGATATATTAAACTCAGCATTGCCCAACCCTGAAACAAATAAGAGTATTTGTTTATAGTCTCTGTAGCCATTTTATAGTATTGTGTTAAGACTTGATAGTGTAGCAAAAAAATACTAAGGGGCACTGTGATTCTCAACTCAGACTCATTAAATGATGACACAAAATACGCCGTTAGCAATGATACAGTTCCACCCTTTCACCCTTTACTGCTCACTCAGCCCCAGACATCAATCCTTCCAGTGTCTTCCTACCCACATAATTCTGTTGCTGTAATGAGGCAAACATAACCATGTTTGACTGCTTTTTAAATTGATTCTATTATATAAGGCGTGTAAAAAATAAACCCCATTATTATATGTGTTACGGGCACAATTTTTTATTTTAGTATAATCTCTCTTGGATTTGGTTTACGCAATTGTTTTGCCCTAATTAAGAGCACACATATCTGAGCCAGGGGATAAAAGTCTGTAGCCGTAATGAGTTATATCAGATTTGTCATCGAACTGTCTCTGGCTTTATAAGCTATAGCTCACTAATACCAGATAATGTTTTGTTGTGATTACAACACAGAGAATTTCCAGGATGCTGTTTCAAAATTTCTTCAAACCCTCTTGCTCATGGACAAAACAACTACTCAGTCTGCAGATGTTTTAAAAATTATGGTGAAATCCTCTTCCTCTTGGGACATCCACAGAAACCCCAAACTTTCGTCCTACTTTGTGTGCAAGCATACCACTAACTCTGATCTGGAGCTGACAAAACATCTCCTCCTTTTTCTCATGAATTTTCACACGGTGAAAAGAGAACCCGCCTAAAAACCAGGGCTGGCCGAAGGGTTTCTCTCCCCTCTGCTTGGGGCATTTCTCACTCTGTGTCTGTGGAAATTAGCTTACAGGGTTTTAATAGAGGCAGCTTCAACAAGCTTGCAGCGGAGTGCCCTTAGCCTTGTGCAAGGCATATGCTGCTGAGCTGCTGCCTACCTTCTTCACACACAATCTGAGGATCCTTTTATGCTAGCAGATATTTAAAGACTTTCATATAAATGAGAATCAGAGCCTCTTGATAATAGTTACGGCCTCTCTGGACCCATTACAGATTATCAGCAAATGAACTGGCAGGCATGTGGTATGCCTTTTATATCCTCAGTATACACCACCATAAACACTTGCTGTCCTCTCACTCGTAGTTAAGTTTATGCAGATACATACTCAGGCAGTTTCTTAAGTGCCAATCATTTTTGTTCTACAAGTACTCCGTTAGAGCTCTTTCAGATTTATTGATGTTTGAAAGCTTTTAAATATCCATTACCCACTTAACTGACCATAGCAATTCCATCTGACTCATTATTTGTGTTAGAATATATTTAGGCATTTTTTTAAATGGGTCTTAGTAGACCACAGGATCTCTGTTGGAAACCCTATAATAAATCAAGTAAACACTTGGTGAAACTCTATAATGTTTATTTGTGACCATTTAATTGTATCCTTTATAGTCCATATTTTGAACATATGAAGTTCCTCTGCTCAGGTTATTAGTGCCCAAGCTTTCTTTGGTTAATTTTTTTGGGTACTGCTTCTGTATTACTCAGTTTCATACCAAGGTGCACCCATAATGGCTGCTATACTGGCAATTTACTGTGAAAGCCATCCCCCCTCCCCTTCCCCTGAAGGGACAATCACTTGCTCTAATACTGGAACACCTTGTGAAGAACACTTTTACAACTACCACTGTCAAATCTACATTAAAAAGAAAAAAGGCACACAACTGCATGTACTGTTTGCATTTGACAGAGTGACATTTTCTGTGTCTTCCATACATCAGGCGAAGGAAATTGAAGCCTGGAAGAAAAAGCATACCTATGTCAATACCACCATTATTTCCAGCCTCTCACATTTATTTTCTCTCTCTCTCTGCTGTTTTGTAAGACTGACTACTGGAAACAAATTCTTGAAGCAGGAAGCAAGAAGTGAAGACCCATGGGGGATGTACACTGTGAGAAATGCTGCTTGGGCTTCTCATAAGCCTCTCTTCTCAAAAGCTGGATGTTACTGTAAAAATGTTTTTAAATCTAAAATATTATACCCCCATCATAAGTGGTCTTGGGGGATCAAAATTCAAATTGGTGGTGGGAGTAAACTGTCTGTCCCTGGAGCCATCCATCCCTGGTTACACAGCAGTGCAGAAGCCACACTATCTCCCATCTTGGTAGAAGCTGGCCTTGGCATCTCTGCTATTCCTGCTCCACATCTGCTTCCTCCACATGTATTCAATGCTGAGACGATGAAGTCTCCTACTTATGATTATTTTTCCTACTGTTTGCTGCTCTGGGGAGCTGCTAGTTCAGGCTCAGTGACACAGCGGCAGCCATGGAGAGGGGCATTACTGCTGGCACAAGAAGGGATTTATTACCACTCTGCCCTTGTTACTCCTCACCTTTCTGCTCGTTTTCAGCACTGTCAAGGCCACCAGAGCCATTTTGTTCCACTTTCTGATTCCCTTGGTTAGACTGCACCTTGTCTGTCCAAGGTCTTTCTGATGCAATCCTACCACTATTTATTCTGGTAGCAGTAGAGACAGTGGTGCACTCCCCAAAATGCTGGGGTTCTTACTGGCTGTATTTCCTCTGTTTTAGTTTGTTAGTGAACCTCCTAGCGACAATATTATTTCGGTTTTCTTCCATTTGAGTACAAGCTGTCAGCTAAACAGACATTTTTAAAGCTTTCAAAGGATTCAGTGATAACTCAGTTATGTTAGCTTTTGGATTGGCTAAATTCTCATTTTCCACTGCCTTTTGCAGTGTTAAGCAAAAGAACATATGGTTTTTAATAGCGGTGCCTTCTCAAACATGATGATTTGCTCTTTTACAATAAACACATTTTCTACCTAAGAAGTCAAACCAAGGTCCCAAATAATTCAGGAAGCTGCACATATCATGCATATGAACAGTCTCACAATCAAAATCAGCCTTTGAGTAGTGATCTGCATGCAGGAATGTTTGCTGGAGCAGCGTCGAAGTGATAAGCTCTTATATAACAAGGAGGTGGATAAAAGAGGGGGTGGGAAGCTGGGCAAAGAGAATAAATGTAAACCTTGAGCCAAAAGTAGCAAGGTTCTGGCCAAAAAATAGAAGTTCTAGCAAATGTCTTTACTGAAGGGCATAATCCAAATCTTCTTTTAAGGCTGTTCAGCATTTCTGTCATCACTATTTAAAAAACCCCAACTAAATAGAGTTCCTTGCCTGTTTTCATCTAACATCTTGCATTACTTCCCAACTTCACAGCCCAGAAAGCCAATTGTATCCTGAGCTGCACCCAGAGCACCTGGATTTTAGTGGGCAGCAGGTCGAGGGAGGGGATTTCATCCCTTTACTTCCCTCTGGTGAGACCCCAGCTGCAGTGCTGCACGCAGCTCTGGGGTCCCCTGCACAGGGAGGACATGGACCTCTTTGAGAGAGCCCACAGGAGGGCCACCAAGATGGTTAGAGGGATGGAGCACCTCTCCTGTGAGGGAAGCCTGAGAGAATTGGGATTGCGTAGCCTGGAAAAGAGAAGGCTTGGGAATGACATGGCTGTGGCCTTCCAGTACCCGAAGGGAGCCTACAAGAAAGATGGAGGCTTACAAGAACATGTAGTGACAGGACAAGGGGGAATGGCTTTAAACTGCCAGTATTTTTAGATACTAGGAAGAAATTCTTTACCATGAGGGCAGTGGGTAACTGGAATGGGTTGCCCAGTGAAGCTGTGGATGCCTCATCCCTGGAAGTGTTTAAGGCCAGGTTGGATGGGGCCCTGAGCAACCTGGTATAGTGGGAGGTGTCCCTGCCCATGGCAGGGAGTTGAAACTAGATAATCTTTAAGGTCCCTTCCAACCCAAATGATTCTACGGTTCCATTATTCAGTGATTCTTTGTTGAGTGAAGCATCTCAAGAGCACAGCAAAATCTTAGTTAAGAGCCTATCATCTCAGAACCACATTTGCTGTGCACTTCTCTGCCTCACTACGAAACTTTGGCAGATGCATTCAATAGCATGCAAAAAGGCAAAGCCTCACCCATAATGTGACATAGTTTCAAAACCACTGCAACTGGGTTATAGAAATATTTTTCATTGTTTGAAGACAAACATGACTGAAGGGCACAGTAAAATTCAAAATCCTAACTTTTGCCTGTTAGCAGCAGAATTACATGTAGGAAGCACCTTCAGATTTTTAATGCATTGTGAAACAGAAAGCATTCTGTTTCTTCTGTTAGAAAGTTGTTCGCAGAGTATGATTTTGTTTGGAGATGGTGTACATGATTCTGCAGAAACAGTGCTGTGTCTCAGCAGTTTAGGAAAACTAACGGCTTTGTCCTGTATCAGTACAGTTCAGTTTCACATGTGTTGCAGCTCTACTGGATTTTAATTTTGTGTATGTTTCTCTGAGTTAAAATCTTCTTATCAAACGCTGAGAGATAACACACATTTCTTCCTGTTATAAAATAAAGACACAAGCATCAATCATCTAAAATCAGTGACATTCGCCCAGAAATAAATACAAATATGTTCTGTAACATTTCACTGCTATTATCTGTTGAGAGGCACTGTTGCCCTTTCTATTGAGGGTACTGGAACATGGCTGCCCTCAGAGGAATGTAAACTTGGCATTAACCCTGGCAGATTCCCACTCCCTGCTCACTCTCATTTAACATTAACTCACTCCTATACTGTTATCAGAAGGTAAAGGTCATAGCTTTATTTACACAATATAGCACTATACAAACGGTCATTAAACATGAAAATCTTGCACCAAATAAACATGAAGCAAAAAAAAAAATGCTGACCTCTCTACCAAGAACTCCCCCTGGAAGTACCTTGTCATTCCCCAAATAAGGTCGATGGTGCTGGTCTATCCTTCTAAATATTAACTGCCCAGCACTGCCCCCCCACATACCCAACTCCCACGCAACAGCCAACTAAGGACTTTTTTATGTTCCGAACCCAGGAGAAATTTAGAAAGCATTCTACTGTTGGCAAGACTGCATGGTTCATATCCTATTCCCACAGCCTTTACTCATCCTTCCACAGCTGGAAACCTTGTCAAAGGCTCTCCTATACAACAGAGCCTTTAGCACAATGCATAAGCTGGGCAGATGGCAGGGTGGACTCCCTCGGTCCGAATGCCAGAAGCCTGGGAACCAGCCCTCCTTCCTGCTTCTCATCTCCCTCAGCTCCGCTCCTCTCCACCCCGGCCCACTGCCTTTTCCTGCGGGGAAGACATCCTGCTTATTTATGCATTTCATGACTGCTGGTCTGCCTAGATCCAGCAAGAAAAAGTGCAAAGAGGGCAGGAGGCCACTGACTAAAATCCCGTTTGAGCTCATGTTCAGTTTTGGAAAGTAGACCAGGCAGAGCAGAGAGAGCGTGGATGCAGTCCAGGGCTCAGACCCGGCCAGGAGCACTGGTCAGGTGGTGTGGCCTGGGCAACAGTCCCTGGAGACACTGGGGCTCCAGACACACCTGCACAATTCACTCCTTGCTTCCTATTTTTACTGAAGGTGATGGAAACAGTTTGTTGCTCACTTGGGCCAGAAGCAAACCGTAACTTCTCTGCAGCAGACTGCTGCAACGGGCAGCTTATGTGGAGAGGACCTTGTGTTCAGTATATTCCTGTACTTAGGTGTGAATATGCCAGATGAGGGTACAAGGTCTTGCCCTCTTTCCTGGAGCATAGCTAAAGCACCAATTTAACCTTTAACTATTCAGAGTTGCAATAAGATGATGTTTACATACTTAAATCAAAATGCTCCACGTCTAGTTTTGCTTAAAAAAAAATAGGGGGGAGGGGAATTTTATTTGGCTGCTGCCACTCAGAAATAACACAGTAAGGTAACTTGGGAGAATGATGACTTTTAACATGTTAACCACTGACCATGCAACATTTTCATCAGTGTAAATATAACTTCTCATTACTCTGCCAAGGTTGCACTGAATCACACAACCACCAATGAAGTCAGACTTTCTAAATAAATATTCTTATTTCACATAAAAACACACTAATGAAAGTGCTTTTAATTTTAGGTAGTTCTTCTTTCTCAAACACTGGTGTGTGCTGCCCTGATAAACAGGAATGCTGGGAAAATTGATCACCCAGGGAAAAATTCAGTTAGTGTTCAAACAAGTTCTTAGGGTAGTCGTGTACGGAAAAAGCCTGGAGGTACTCAAGGATTGGCATCAGCATATTTACATCCACATTTACCTCAATTCAGCATTAATAAATCCTTCATCATGACCAACACATTAATTACAGAGTGCAGAGAGCCTCAGAAAGCTCCAGCAAGTTACAGGCTGGGTTATTACTTCATATTTCTGAGGAACATAATAACCCATAGTTATGAATTAGGACTCCATCATGACCAGGTGCTGCATGATTTGAAGGCGACATCTCACAGATCCTACATTTGACAGCAAAAAAATTTGATCCTACATTAGTCAACCCAAAGCAGGTGACACTAATTTCTCAGTCAAGATATTTTTCATCCTTTCAGGTGATCTGAAATTATGTATATTCAGTTTCTTTCTTTTGTATTTCAGAGAGCACTTGAATGATTCTGGAGGATAACAAGCAACACGCAACTACTGAAACAATGCTCGCAGCTCACAGAGTTATTTCCTAAATCATGTATGAACTGGGGACATCATCATTTATGTTCATGAAGTGGTATCCCGTTCTAGTGCTGGCCTTCCTGCCAGGGAGGACAACAGTTCTTTGTAGGTATTTCAGGCCAGAGCAGGTCACTTGTGTCACCTCACTTGAACTCCTACACTGAGAGCAGAGACAGACACCCAGGTACTCCTGAGCTCAGCCCAACAACTGCAAGTGAAACAAGAACATGCCACGTTTACATATGTCTGCAGAACATGCACAGGAATGTTGAAAGTCCATACAAGAGTACAGAACTGACAGCTTCTTAACACACACAGATTGTTGCATCTTCCCTATAGAAGAATATATACTAATATATTTTATATAGACTTAATATATATTATGATAACTGACTTTACATATACCAGACTCCAGGGGCAGGTGACATCGAACATAGTCCACAACCTTTCATCACCAAGTTCAAACTCCAATCCAGCCCACAGGCAAAATCAAAATCAGATTCCTAGTCCTTAATTCCTGAAGCTTGGATACATTTTTTCAAAGTGGTGCAATTGCAATTGCATAACACAAACAAGGACAAGTGCCAGAAAATGGGATTGAAACTTCTCTAGTGTCTGATTGACTCTACTTGTATTATCAGGCCCCAGCCTGACATGTGCCTGAATAGCTGAATGCCAGTTGAGAGGGAAGGTGGCAGGGACAATGTAAATATTTTTATTAAGCTGTTGAAGTGTTTTTGACACAACAGTAACATCACACCTTTAAAAATGCCACACTGAAAATTATCCTAAAGTTTTTCTATCATACAAGATGCATTCAGTGACGGGAATATCATTATATATAAAAGTCGGGCGGTCCATCTTTATTTCCAACATAAGGAAGATAAACATAAGGAAGATATATGTAATTCCAATGAGCACACCAGTAACTGGACAAGTCTGGGAACAACTGTTGGGCCAGCTGCAAAGATGTGAACTCAAGAGAATAATTTCTATTGCCAAACAGGGAGCCGGCTTTCTCTTTGAACTTCAGGGGAAATGAGGATAAACTAGTTATTATAAAAGATGATCATTTAGTATCATCATAGCACTTTCTAAAAACCTAACCAACAAGCCAAAGCATGAGCTAAAGCTAGTTATTTACTTCCAAAAATATAACTTTGTTTAGCTCCAAACAAATACTTCCACATACAAGACTGAAAAAAGATCAGAAGGTATAGCAGCTATTTTGAAACCTGCATTTCCATCAAACATCTTAGTTTATTTATATATTCCCTACTTTCCTTGAAGTAATGCCCACACAAGCAGCATTTCCCACTTTGGAGAATAACCATTAATTTCACACCACAATGTTTTTTCTAGAAATATAATTACACAGAAGACAAGTATTCTTTATTAAAATATCTGAAGGCATGTTAGGTGGTTATGACTGGTAGTTATTCAGGAGCAGAAGTTGTTTTACTTTCTTTTTTTTCTTTCCCTTTTCTTTCCTTGTTTGCCAGCTAATAAGAGCTTTGGAGATGTGAAGGAATGACTTGATCCCAATGCATTTTTAACACTAGTAAATAATGCAGTGAGGTATGGAATAATTAGGCTGAAACTGTTCTGTGCAAGACAATTATTCTTACGTATGCTTGACATCAACAAATGCATTCTCCCAGGGCCTGGCACATTGTGAATGAATTGTGACATTTACTTATGATTAATAATTTAAAAATAATTTCTAACTTCTTTCTTCTACTTGTATTTTACAGCGTAACTGGGATGTACATTTTACAAATATTTGATCTCCTAGTATCCCATAGTTTAAAAAATGAATTATTTTTACAGACATAGCTATGTCAAGATCCAAAAGCCTATGTCAAAACAAAACACAACTGAACCTGTTTCTAATTTCTTCCTGTTGCTTTTAATAGTTTATGCTTTCATCCTACAACTCATGTTCTCTTGTGTCTTCTGATCACACACTCAGCATAACACGCCATTTACAAGTTCAGTGTCATACTCTAGCATGCATGTCAGACATAGCAGCACAGTGTCTGAATCAGAAGCTGTGAGTACAGTGTGAAGTTTAAATTATGAAATACTGTCTCAGAATGATATTTCTCTTGTGATGGAAGTGTTCTGCTGAGAAAGTCACAGAAAAAACACAGGCACATGAAGCAATTCAATGCATCCAGCAAGGAGCAAGCACACAGCAGAAGCTACACATAGGACAAGGGAAAAGAGGTAGGAAAGAAAGAGTAGAGAGAGAAGAGGATGTGCGTTAAGGGATGGAAACAGTGAAAGATGGGGGGGTGAATGAATGCCCATTCATATAAAGAAGGGAGATGTAATTTTATACCAATTCTTTCTTGCTGGTTCACAGAAATCATTAAACTGACTGCTAATTATAAGGTGTCTACCTCCAGTTTCCAGGGGGGGAAATTAGCGCAAGTATTTTATGTAAACAAATCCTCAAAATCCTTCACTTTTCAAAGTGCCAAGCTTGTCTGTTCCCCTTATGATAGATACTTATAAATTCTGAAGTTGGCACATTCTATTGCGTGAATGTACAAATACCTAGCTTTGGAAATAAATGCAGACAATGAATAGGAAATATGATATGGGCAGGAAAGGTAAGAAATGTGTTGGATCTTCAGCACTTGAAAACAAACCCATGTGAAGTGGCAGGGCCAAAAGTACAACCCAGTATGCAAACATCATACCAGCGTTAATAAAAGATAGAGATTAAGAGCTGCAGCTACCAAAGAGTTTTATAAAGAAAACTAGATTTTTGATGAAAAGACCGCTTTCAAAGAGATTTACTTTCCTCAGAAGCTGTGATGTTCTGCTGTTTGCTATGTCTCTGGAAAGGAGACGCCTTTGAGAAACTTCCCTTTGAATCCCTTTGTATGTGGGAAAGCCAATTGTTTCTAATGAAACTTACCACTCAACCTTGGTTACTAAACATTTAATATTCCCTTCTCGATTTCTAGTACTCTTAAGACCTGCCTTTATATGAATCCAGGGATGTGACAAATTCCACATCCTCATCTTGATGTTTCTGCTCATGAAATCTGAGACTGCCTGTCCCTGAGATGACTACTCCAATCAAAACTGATAACCTGAAAGAGTGTAGGAGTATCAAGGGGAAAAACAGAGCTCAGTTAGATCTGAAGAACTTAGAGTTTTTACTAGACAGGACAGATTTATATTACAAAACCTGTTAAGCACACTGCTTGTGAAAGCCCAAATTTATCTCAGGCAATAATAGGCTGCTAAAAACAAATAAAAACAGAGAGGAAACATGAAATGACAAGATAAAGGATTTAATAAACACATTAACATCAGGGTGAAATTTTTCAAAGCAAATTCTTACTTTTGATAATAAAGCCTGTCCCTAAATGCATTCTTCATCCCAGCACAACAATATGCACTTTCCGTGTGTGTGTGCATGGGTGTTGAAGATTAGAGATTGGGGCCAGTGGGGGAGGTTCAAATAGATGCAGGGCACTTGAAAGCAAATGAGAATTGTCTCCAAAGAGCCACTTCCTGCTGGTGACTAAGCCTTCACCCAAACAGTCAAGAGGAAGGGGCATAAGCAAAGCATTGCAAACGACCATCCCGATTGTATCGGAGTGGAGACAACTAAGACAAACAAACTCAGGAAGTGGCAGGGAGTTAGAAACCGAGAGGAAATCTATGGCACAGAGAGGAAAGTGAAGAGATTGCGCTGATCTGCAGAAAGGTCACCTCTGGGTCGCACTGTGCCAAGGTTTTTCAAACCCACTTTATTTGGACTGGAACACAAAACTGGCACACACAGCTGGCGACTGCTGCAGAGGCTATTCAAATGTTAACATTCTCAATGATAAACAGCCAAAAAAAAGTTCTGTGTAAGCAAATTGGAACAAACAACTAATCTAAAACTGGTTGCTAAGAGATGGAGGATTTCAGCCAAAACCATCCCAAAGCCCCGAGAATAATTTAATTTTGATCAAAAAAAGTACCTGTAGATGACGCCATGTTGGTGAAGGAACATGAGCGCTGATGTGACCTCTGCAGCATAAAAACGGGATCGAGGTTCGTCAAATTTGCGTGAGCGCTGGATTTGAAACATTAGGTCTCCTCCATTTACATATTCCATGACGAAAAATAGGCGGTCCTGAAAGTAATTAAACAGTGCTATTTAGCTAATTTCTTTTAGTGACATAAAGGACTGCTTGAAGTTACACTTTAAGTGACTGGAGCATTTACACCAAGAAATAAAAGAAACTAATTCTACAATTCTTAAAAAGGAGAAAGCTGACAACCAAAACCCACCAAACCTAAAGAAAATGAGATGTCTCAAAGTGAGAAATGAGAAAAAGGCAATCAAAATAGTGTATTAAACAACACACACACATAAACCTCCACACATCAACAAATAGATATGGATTTATAATCAAGTTCATATAATAACAGAAATACTTAAGTGACATTGTTTATTTTATAATTTAGTCAGGAAAACCATAGTTTTAGAAAATTTAGCCATAATAACTCATGAAAAGATAAGTCAATTTTGTCAACTACTGACAGGCTGCTGGGCAAATTTCAGTCTCCTTCTTTCTTCACTTCTCTCTTACCAGTTACTTCGTCTGCAAAGCATCTTCCCCAAATCATGTAAAAATTATTTACAATTGTTAAGCTATAGAAACAAGTGCTGCCAATCTCAAACACTTATATATGTTTTTTTTAACTGCCTCAAACTCTCATAATGAAATAGGATAGTATTATTAAAATACATATCAGGTTCTTTTTATTTTCTTCTAATGCTTATCACCTCCCGGTTCAAGCTTTCAAACCTATGTCCATGATGGAGGACTAGAAATGAACTTTCCTTGAGAACCGCAACTGAGATTCTCAGGCAGTCACACCATTAACCCACAAGTTAAGCATGTGTTGAAATAGTCAGAACTAAAAAATATCATTAAACTAAACATGTGCTTGGCATTGCGAACCATTTATTATCTAAACTGGCAATGCAGGTGAAGGCATAAGGGAAGAAATGACACACATCTACTTGATATAATTTAGATCCTATTTTTTAAGTGTTTTTGTTACAAATCTTCATATTTTTCATATTTCATTTTCACTAGTCTGTACTACTACCCCTAGATTTTCAACTCCTTGCTCATTCACCCTTGGTGAATGCCTACTCCACGTTCTTTATTTCCTTACTGTTAATTATCTCCAGCTATATGCACACGAGTTTAGTTAGAGGTGGAGGTAATCCTGATGTGATGTGACCCAGACATTTCTTTCCCTGGTCACACGATTCACAGGTGTGTGAGCATGGGACTTCACCCCTCTGCAGCTCTGATGTCACACTGCAGTTTGGCTCTAGGTCCTAGTGTCTGGTGTGCTGGGTTGAAGAAAAGGAGACAAGATGTGACATTGCTCTGGACAAGGAAGAACAACAGAAGATCCAAGTTAATTAACCTCCCCCAAGTGAATCCAAGCCTGCAGATTACATAGTTTATATATATGAATCCAGAAAATCATGAATGTTTTGTCATTTGTCTTTAATCATCTACTCTACAACTCAGACTCAGAGCACAGCACTTAAAAATACCCTTAAACTTAAGCGTGTGCATTAATCCCGCTCATTAAGTGCCTACATGTTATACTTATCAGGGATGCTTCCTGGAGGAGGCTAGAAATGTTTGTCTGACTTTTTGCTGATTACAGAAAGAGGATGCAGAAAAAAACTTTGTGCCTTTCCTCCTGTATCTTGGGAACAGAGAAACTGCCAGACTGGATGAAATTTGGAAAGCCAGGTGAACTAGCATTCTTGATAAAACATTGCTAATGACTTCGGTACATCTTCCAACATTTTTCTTACCATTCCCTAGGAAGGAAAACCTCCTGAAGAATAGCATCAAAGCTTCTGGCTGCATCATGCACTCAAAAGAGCATGGATTTAGAGCCATGCCTTTGTTCTTTTTGTAATGCTCAGTACTGCTGATATGAAATGTTCAAAATCGTAGTGCAGACCTTCTGACATAAGTGTAGGGTTTAACTATCACCGTCTTTGCTTCTTTAAGCAAAAATATGGGTCCTTGTGCTGTCTGTCTGATTTATCTTTGGAACCAATAAGAATTATAGCCTTGCTTTTAAAAGAAATCTGAGAGTTCTCAGATGGTCTTGGGATTTCAGAAGCTAGAGCTTAAGGCTAACACCAATACAGTCAGTTTTGTGATGAAGTCAGTCAAAAGCATAGCTGTACTGCTACTGGAATATAACGTAAGAGGATATAACTTCCTTAAGAAGAAGATGTGGGCATTGTTAGGCTTCTCACTGCTGCACCACAGACTGAGTATCTCTGAAGAGCAATTTCAAGTGTTCCTTTGCAAGTCTTTGCCTAAGATTATCTCACATGGATACAGTTCAGTGTTTCAAGCACAAAACCCACAGGACTGCAGGCTGAGGAGAACATGACTGACACTTGGCTAAAGTAACTTCTCCTAACACTTGTTGAAATTGAACTTTCTTACATTGCTATTTTAACCTTTCTAAAGTCAACAGTCTGGACTTCAGTTGGATCAACAAGGAAAATGAAGCTGCAATTCCCACTCTCCTGAGCAGCCACACTCATTCCCACCGTTGCTATCATTTTGCTGCACCTGTACGACGAGTAGAAAACAAATAATGCTGATGCGAAGTGATGGTGCTGCTGTGCCTTACAGCTGTGACTCCCAAATGGTGACTCTCAACTTGTCATTGAGCTGGGAGCTGCTGCTCACAACAGTGATAACACCAGAAAAAGGCTGATTTACACAATTCTATAGATGAGGGCCATCTCCTAACATGTCAGGATGGACATACATTGTTTCATTCTCATATTAAATACTCTGTTTTTTGATCCAAACAGAGCCAATGCTTTTTGTGACATCCACTAAACACCTGATTTCTGATTATAAATGTCAGAAACTGTGTTTAGTTAGAGCTTCAAGTTCTTTTATTGTAGTCCAGTCTTTTTTAGGTCACTTACAGCTTGGCTGTAACTGAAAACAGTGAAAGATCTCTTTAGCAGGGTATCTTGTCACCAGACAGTCAGACCAAAAGGTTTAGCAGTATTCCCTGAGCTGGACACTGATACGTACCTATCTATCTCTCTTTTATATCTTCCTTTTTGTGCACATCCCATTCTTAATTTGAAAGGGTATTTCTGACATATTCTGCATCTTACTTGACAACCTCATCAAAAGTAGACCTACTAAAAGCAGAATTAACAGCTCAATAATTGAATTTGCTCTGCTATTGATTTTTTCTGCTACACACCTATATTTCAAGTCACTTTTCCAGCTTTCCTCAGTAAACATTTCAGTTTTTTAGAGAGAATTCACAGAAAAAAAATTAGTTTGAAAGTTCTGTTCTCTGTGTACAGTGAATCTGGGAAAGCCCACTAGCATGGAGTAAACAGTAAGATGCTCAACATGCACAAGCACAGCAGGCCAGAATTTTAACATTAGAAGGTATCATCTTTTTTTGATGAAATACATTCAGTCCCTATGGAAACTGCTTTCTTAAAAGCACTCTCTGGTCTTTGTTTTTGGTCAGGACAATGATGCTATCAGCTGAGACTCACATTTACTTGAAAAGAAGATGCAAGAGAAGACGGAATATTTTATGAATAGGAGCTGAGATTGGCAAGTCCATTTTTTTTTATTTCCATAACCTCAACAACAACAGACACACTATTTTGATTTTTCGCACTCGAATTTTTTTCCGTATCTTTCATCAAAGGTTAATGTTCAAAATACATGTTCCCAACCCTCTGACTACTTCCTTTCCGTCATAATGTAGACACACACAAAATGACCAATGAGACCTCTGAGTTCAACGCAGAGAGGATGAAATCCTCCCACATGTAGTGAAATAACTGTATTATCCCCGATTATATGTATCTTGCTACATCTACCACCAGGACTTATTCAAATGTTGAAGTAAGAGAATATAAACTAAACACCCTTAAGAATTATACATTAAGGAACAACACAGTGTTTACTCAGTTAAAAATGAGATACAAGGTATGACTTTATTATCAATTATGTTCCAAGAGAAAATTGAATGGGTTTGGTTTGGACTGCATAATTTTTGAACTTTGTTTTCATAACATTTGGGAAGTATGTTTTGATGAATAAAATAAATGTAAAGCAGTCCTGGGAGCTCTTTAATTATATAAACTGAAATAAAAGGCAAAATCACAAACAAAGACATTACAGATTAATCCTCTCATGGCACCTATAAAGCAAAAAAAGTACTGCAAAGTAAGCTAATATGTTTTCTGAAGTAAACTAATATGTTTTCTGAAGTAATTTGATTTTTTTCAGGGTTTATTTTAGACCTTAATCATACTGCTTTTCCTTTAATTTCTCAAAAGATATGGTTGAATGAGAATACTTAAAATAACAAATGGAAACAAAAGCAGAGCACAGTGCATAGGTAAGAGATTTTAAAAGAAAACTGAATATGAAATAAACAGGATAGAAGTAAAAAAAAAAAAAAAATTCAACTCTGTATTTCCGCAGTATTTTCTGACCATAAATGTAACTCTTACACTGGAATGCATAACGGTTGTCTTAATATCTCTATGATTTGAGTCTCACCTCTCAACTTTCTTAATTGAGAGTCTCCTGCATGCTTTGTGTCATAAAAACTAGACACCAAAAGCAACCTTTTTTCTAGTCTTTGTCCTTATCACTAAATGGAGGAGTACACCTACTAGTTAAACTAGAAATCTTGTTTCATCTCTCTCATTCCACTCCTTTAATTTTGTCCCAATTTAATTTTTCATCCTTCTTGACATTCGGAATAGCCACCCCTTGCTCTACAGTAAATCCTTCTAACTAATACTTCACACTTTTTTGTGATTATTGCCATCCTCCAATTTTTAGTTTTACTTATATGTATTTTTTGTTTAGATCTGACTAAGTATTACGTGCACTCCCTGCCACTTTATATTTGCCTGGGTTTAGGTGTTACGAGTTTCACTGGATAGAGGTTCTACCTTCTTTTCTTTCGGAATAATGTACATGTTTTTAACTGGGAAAAGGAGGGGAGATTTCCAGAAACATCAATAGCAATAAAATCTAATGACATAACAAATTCAATCCAGCTCCTCTTTGTGGAGGTGTGATTAATGACCAAGACCTTCCTACTAGTAAGACCAGATAATCTTGCCAATCAGTTCTGATTTAACAGATGACACTATACAGTCTATTAGTTGTTTAGATGTGGAATAATACCATTGTTAAGGAACAAGCTTCTAAGTAAACTCTGTATGAAAGGTTAGACATGGAGAGGCTTTGATGTATTGTTTACATTATTTATTGTGTAGATCTTAAAAGACTTTTAAAAAATTGTTATCAGTCATTAACCTGTCTGTCCTTCGTTTGTTTTCCAATTAAAATCTCATTAACATTGAATTGCAGTCTAAAGACAATCCATTGATAGACATAAAACCGTGTACAATTATCACTTCAATCTGAAGAATACAAACTTTTTTTTTCCCCTTTCAAATGAGTCCTAACAGCTGGGGGACCCAATATCCAGTTCAACACAGCCTCATTACTGAAACATTACAAAACAAAAATAAATCACGCAATCTGTCTCCCAGTTTCAAAACTGACATGTGCATCCATGGCACAAGTCTGGGAACAAATCTTTTCACCACTTTTTTTTGTCCCCCAGTTCAACTTTCACAATACCTAAAATCATTCAGGAAAGGCAGCAAACATGGACTCAAGCAAAAGTCATAACTGATAAATCTTAGCAGCCTACTCCAACAACCATTTTTTCCTTCATTTATGTTTTCATACAATTGGCTGTGAATAAATTCTTCCTGATTCTCACTAGTTCCCTAAACTAAGTTCTTTGTATGAATACAGATTTTTCCTCCCAATTTCAGAAAGTTGCATTTGAATTTGATTTCTTCAGAGGCCCCTGAAAGTATCAAGGAAACTAATATGTGTATCATATACAGGTAAATGTAAATATAAAATAGTTCACATTCTAGTAGAGTACTGTTACATAATGGAATATGTTTAGCCACTAAACTTGTTGCAAAATAAAGGCCCAAGATACAACTTTTATTGCTCAAGAAGTCGGGTAAATATATCACCTTGGTATGCTCTGTAAGATGATATTTTATTCATGTCATGCATGTATGGAATTCTTCTTCAACTAATACAAAACTGTGATTACTTAACTCTATTTAAACAGGATGCTCAAACAGTTTGTTTAAAATTACCTAAAACTACAGCAACTGTCCCACCCCTCAGAACTTAAATAAACATTTCCTGCTTCTGATGGAAATTGCACAGGCATACTGTACAAAAAGCTATATGCAAACCTTCACCACCCTCAGACCAGGATGGCAGATTCATTTTCCACAATCCCACCATTAGGAGGGACAAATATAAATCCAAGAGAAAAACCAGGTACAACACTAAAGAAAACAACAAGAAGCTCCCTCCTGTTCTTATGATTCCTTTTTGAAGTTCGCAGTAACAATCTCCAACAGGACACTATGACATGTTATCTGTCCCTGATTTCAGTGTTTATACTTGGGGCTAATTGTGTTGTTTTTCCTGTTTTGTACCAGGGCTTTCAAGGAGTTCCAAATAAGAAGGGAACAATTTCTACGAATCCCATATTTCTTGGAATAAATGACCTGTACATAGGAACTGCTATCTTAAATTTCACATGAGATATCTGCATGTTTCACTTAACACAAAATGCACACGTTCAAATTTTGTATAAGAGGATTTTTTTGCCAGCCAGACACTCCAAATTTCTCTCAAGCTGGTGAATACTATTATAGTTAGGGCTTGTTGCTCAGTTTTACTCAGCTTTGCCCAGTAATTTAAAATTCATTTTTTTGCCCTTGAAAGAATTGCCTCAAAATTAAAACATTGACCAGAGAGAATTGGAGAACCACACAAAACTGGATAAAGAAGTCTTGCAAGGTCGTCTAGTTTATCCCACAGCTGACAGGCAGGATCAGCTGTACTGAACCCAAGGGGAACTAACCTTTTCAATGCTGCAAGAAGGTCTCTGGACACTATAAGCCAGACATCTAAAACTGTGAGCCTGAACAGCCCTGCTGAGTGGACTCAATTTGGCCCACAAAGACCTAGAAGCAGGAGCCTCTGCTAATCTGCTCTGCCAGAGGGCAAATGGGTTTGTCTGCATTCCATGGCACTGGAGTCTCATTTCTCCCAGAAATGCCTTGCTCCCTTCTCAGTCTCCTTGTCACCAGCAAAAGCCAGTAGTGCATGATATTCCTTGAACATATTCTGCCACGCAGGTCAGAAAACTATATCAGTTACTGAAAATAAACTGACCTTCTCTTAAAAATCACCACTGATAAGCACTCCTTCACCTCCTCTGGCAGTCTGTTACAGTACTTATTGAAGATACTACTGGGAACTCTTCCACTGCTGCAAATAATTTGCATTACTTCTTATTCTAACTTTACCCAAGGTATCAATTCCTAGCTGTGCTGGAAGTTACATAATACCTTCAGGGAAACAATTCTGTGCTTTCCACCTTTGTTTCTTAAGAAAAGAACTAGTTACTGGTTTTTCTTGATTTTACAAAATTGATTACAGAATATTTCTATTCTGCTTGTAGAGACCTCAAATATTATGTTAGTTGAGAGCCTGTGGGATAAAAACCACTTTTAAAGCCTTTCAAGAATAGCTGGCCTTTCTTGAGACACTCAAAAATCCTTCTCTACCCCATCATACTATACCATGTGAATGGCCAGAAAAAGCTACAAATCAAGTGTAATTCGTTTTCAAACAGTGCTTTCATAATCAGTATGCAGATTCTCAAATCCTTTACAGTGTATTAATGTAAAGACTTGCCTTGCAGCATTTACTCAGCTATAATGTGAGTTGCTGCAAAGGGGTTTTTAAGGAAGATGTTTGTCTGAGATCTCTGCATGTAATAAAGCAGTCCTGGTATGTCACTTTCATCATGGGAGATTTATGTTGCCTCCCTATGTAATATCAATGGATACTGGAACAAAATGGGGTTCTTAACATGTTTTTCATGCCCATAAAACATCCCATAGTACTATTCAACAAGGAAAATGTGGCTAGTATTATATATCTTTGAGATAAATTGGCTGGCTTAGGTGGGGGAGCCCACTTATGTGCCAGTAGTAGGTCCCAGAACCATGGAAGTAACAACTTAATGATTCAAAGCAGGAAATGTTATTCAGTACCTCATAGACATCACCTATTCTTTGCAAAAAGTTCAAGGGATCATTAAATTTTACCTAGACCGGCACTCATGAAGAAAGTTTTATTTAATGGCAGTTCCAAAGACATATCCAGCAATACTCTAAAACTTTCCAAAGTGAAGCCAGCTGTCCCAGATTCACTGAGAGTGAAAAAATGTGCCATTTGCTTATCACCTCAGCACTAATACTTCTAGAAAAGTTTAGCTGAATGTTTCAATTATTGAAAGACTCTAATCCCACATTGCTATGGCAAGCAAAATTCACTGACATTGGCATCACTTTTGAAATGTACCGGTCTTCAACTGTACCATAGATGCTGGGATATGAGAAAGCATGGTTATGAATAAAATCTATACCCTACACTCTGCTACCAGCAATCATATATAGCTCAGAATAACAGATTAATATTACCTCCCCCACACAGACCTTTTTCCTGTGCAGTTTATGAACACTCGATCTTGAATACAGTCTTTCTACTGTTTTCTCAGATAATGAATTTTGTCAGATTACTATCTGGACCAAATTTACTATGCATTGGATTAGCTGGTGTATCAGGCTCATACTAGGTCTAGTAAAAAGAAAATATCATCCAAAATTTAATTAATCCTGTTTTTTAAAAAAAGATGAAATTCAGAGTAATTCAATGTAGCACAGAAACAGCAGGTGAAGAGTTGTCAGCCTGCTCTCCTCTATAGAGCTCTCATTTTACTCACTGAGAATATGACATAAAATTCTAGCTCTGAGTTGCAAGAATCGACAAAAATTTCATATTAAGGCCCTAAAATATTATCATGTGAGTGCAAATATGTTCATTATTTTACTTCCTTTCTGCTTTAAATTAAGAAGAATTACAACTTTTGGTTTTTGGTCTTCTTGGTCACTGATGGATATTATACCTCCTCCCCATGTGAATGTTTTCTATATTATAATATCAAATTTTCTGACACAGTACCTACAGGGCTCAGTGGTGAGATTCTCTTTAGCTCAAATGGGGCTTAGATCAGGATTAGATTTTTAATGCTGTAATATGTGGAATTCATTAGCCAAGGGCACGCAATGAAAATGCTGAACAAATCATGTGCATTTGCATTTCATCAGCTCAATCCCCTACCTTCTAACATTAGAAATGTACCGAAACAAAAAGACTTCTAAATTTGGGAAATCTTCAGCCCCAAATTTTCCTGGAGGGATATGCATTGAGCTGTCACTGGATTTTTCTGGGAGCTGGAGCAAACCCTTCAGTGTGCCCCCAGCTGTAGTGTTGGCAGCTGTGAGCCCCAAGGGGAAGGAGTGCTCCCTGGGTAGTGACCCTGCTCCCTGCCTGACCCCAGAAAGCACAAGCAAGCTCCAAGAGCAAGGACCCCAGAAGGGTCCCAGCTGGTGTAATATGGTTCTGGTGCCCTTCCTCTCATATAAGGGAGAAGCACAACTGGAATCCTCTGCAGAAATGGCGTGTTTTGTAGCTCTAGTCACTTCAAAAGGGGTATCAAGTAGGAAAAGCTTCTCAGGCCATTTCCCTAATACCTTCATTTGATGACAGATAAGCTGTGAAAAGCGCCTTTTATGAAATTCTTTGATCTCATCTTCTTTTGGTGTTGTTTGGAAAAAAGAACTGTTCTGGTGAGATAATTTTAAAGACCTCTCATTTAATGGCCTGATGCACATGGCAGAAAATTATATCAAGCCTGTAAAATGTCATTATGCAGAAAATGTTACAATGTGCAGGCAGCTATTAATATTCCTTTGTTCTGATTCTTATAGGAAAAATATAAACACTGTCTTCCAAATAGAACTAACTATAAAGTTTTTGAAGGCACCTTAGAACTTCTAAGAACAACTTTTAACCGGTTTATATTCTACCAAGGAGCTCAGATAGAGATGGCACATGTCCTAGGTGTCCCCTCAGCTCCTAGGCTGGCTCTGGTACCTTCCTTGTCTTTGCAATTCCTGTTTTCTTATGCTGTTTGGGCATCTAGTTTATGCCTTTGAGCACACAGGGAAATGTATCGGATGCTACAAAACTAATAGGGAACACTCTGGGAAATGCAGCCAGTTCGTCCAGCAGCAGTGATATCAGAAGGAAAAGGAACCCAGTTAGAAGATAATGAAAACGACATGGCAAAATACTCATCCGGCAACAGGTTTCTCAGAAATTATCCGGTATTGCAAAAAAAACCCCAACCAGAAGCAATCAGCTGAGCGGGAATCAGCAAGTTCTTATATCACAGTCATGATACACTGGCAACAGTGCTCTTTGTTTCTAGGAATGCAATCAGCTGACTGAAAGGCAGAAGTTGTCTTCTCAGATTGATGCAATCACCAGTTGTGATCCTGGAGGAATCTACAATGACTTTACCAATGAGTTACTTGTATACAGCCTATCAAAAGTTGTCTGTTGAGAAATGATTTCTAGTCTCACATATCAGGACAAGGCATACTGAACCAAAATGGGCTGACTACAGCAGAAATACATGAGCATATTTTATATTTAAGTTTCTCGGTTTACATTTTCAGAATTTTTTAGAAAAGAAAGCATAAATGTATAGGTATTTCCTCTCTCCCCATGCAAGAACAAATTCTTGCCAGTACACCACACTCTGAAGGAAGAGTTTTCTTGCATTGCAGAATCTAGCACCTCCTTTTTCCAGCTCAGAATTCTACTTGCCCATGAACAGAGTATTGGACACTGCAGAGGGAAAGACGGCAAAGCAAACAGGTACAAAAAGTTATTCAAACATTTGATATGTTGTCCTGTAAGTTAACTTGCCTAACAGGAGCTTGATATGAACACTAGAGCATTTATTAAGAAAAGAGTAAACCAGAATTCTCCAAAAGCTTTCAAACTTCTTTCCCTGTAATGTGGGAACGAGTGTTGGAAGAACTGTGCTGCAGCAGGGCCAGCTTCTTTACATACTGCCTAGATACTCCATTTATGATGTTCTATGCGTTACAGAGACATTGGCTACCAGATATTCTTTACTGTTTTTAAATTGTTATTTCTGCCTAAGCAAAAAAAGAGGGATGGTGAAAAGACTGGTACTTCCTCCACAGACAAATTATTTTTTTCCTGAAAAAAACTAACCAGCTGAAACTAGGAAAATGAAGTATGAGCATTAAAGAAAGGGCTTTTACCAATTTCGCAGTACAAGCTCCTTATTCTGATAATTTCACAATGTCTGTACAAGTCATTAATAACTAATGTTTCCATGAGAGTGCTCCTTTGCATGTTCCTCATATCTCCTTACTCTTACAACCAACTCAATCACTTTGCACTAAGGAAAGAAACATCATGATTATTCACTGATGCACCTAGAAGAACACAGTGTTTTGTAGTCAGCAATTTTACACAAGTCAGAACACAATAAAACATTCTCTGGCCTTGTTTTAGGACTTGATTTTCAAACTTTTGCACATTAGACCAGGCCACTGACTCCTACGGGACCCTTTGTGAGATTAAGTGTTAAGGAACTGACTTACACTTCTAGAAAGTTTGTGAAGGGGGAGGACAGGGAATCCTGCACTCCTTTCAGAAGAAGAAGATGAATGAAGTCTTTGGCAACATAAAGATACTCAGTATCAGAGAAACAGCTCTTCTGTATTACGTGAAGCGCTTCAGTAATGTTCCCACGTACTTAAAAACGAAGGTCAGCCAGTGACAACAGTTGGTTCTAGCTTGACAACACAGCAAGAAACTTCTATTGCGCTGTGATCATCCAGATGGAAAATTTATATGAGATACTGTCATATCAGTTCACAAACTATGCCCCAGATGCCAGAAATAACTAAAAGTCTAAAGCTTACTTGAACATGATGTTCTGAATAGAGAAAGTAGTTGCATTTGTACTAACAAAACTTTCCTGAGGATTTTAAGTTCCTTAAAATGAGACATTAGCATTGAGTAACTGTGTCTCCGCTCACATGAAAAAAAACCCAGCAGAGTTTGTTTTGCTGGTTTTACCAAAGAGACTTTCTTTTTGGGAGCTTGGCTAAGCCAAAACAAAATAATTATGACAGCAAAAATAAAGGTGTTGCTTTTCTGATGTAAGTTAAAAGATGTTTCCATACAGAAATGTCTAATTCCAGATTTTTATTCAGGACCCCTCTTTTCTTACAGGTATTGACTTATAGTACTCTGACAGGCACATTAATGTGCTGATGCTTATATCCTCAAACTCAAGCTCAATCCTTCACACTGGACATAGTAAAAAAACCCATTCACCTCAAATATATATTATTATTAATTGTCATAAAATGCAAAAACAAGACCAAATGAAAGACCAACCTTCCACTGATACCACACTTAGTAAAACAGACCGAAAGCTTCTCTGCACCAGTACTTGGTATATACCAAGAAAGGACAGAGTTAGGATGTACAGGGAGAAACAGCAAGGCAAATAGACAGTGAAATATTAGAAAAAGTGTTTGCAGGGTATCTGCCGCCTAACCCGAGCGAGTTGCAGCCTTTGCTGAATGCTGGAGCCACTGACGAAGCCTCAGGAATCAACTCCGTTTACCAAACTCTAGGAGTTGCATGTGACACCTGACTTTTTACAGATGCCCAGCTTACTTCCCACTGAGCAATCTTCAGCACAGTGACTGCAGCAACGGAAGAAGAGAGGCTCATCCACACTTTGGGAAGCGTTGAGACAGGATAACACAAAGCTATCACTGAATCAGGCCATTTGGGAAGAGAGAGACTAAAAGTTCCTAACTTCATGGCTGGTGCAAGGCCAGACACAAAACTATCCTCTCTTTATCTCCTCATGCATCAACTTTCTTATTCCTAGGCAACTGTTAACATAAATTTCAACTAATAGTGATAATGTATCATTGTTTCTCAAGTTTTTCAGTGCTCTTCCTGAAACCTTTCTGTGGAAACATGACAACATCAAAAGTCTCTTGTCTTGGGGAAATGGAGGTCAGTTTGAAGAGCAGCTCACAGACAGAGCTTCTGCCCTGGGTAAATGTTCTGAGCAAATCCCTGTGAGCCTCTGTTGCTAAGCAGAAACCAGATAACCTGCTCTGCTAGAGAGCAGCTGCCAGAGAGGGAAACATAACCTTCATATGCTCTCTCCTGTGCCTCTTGTACACACCACCGTTCCACCCATAGACTCCGTGTTTCATGCTCTGATTTTATCCCATGCAGGAGAAAACCACACAACAAAAAGGGAGAATGAAATTATGACAATTAATAAAGAATAAAAAAAGTTAACATTAAACGTGAATAATACAAATTCAAAGAGCTACGTCTACTTCAAAGTAACTAATATATGGACAGATTTTCCTATTCATTCAGAAAATGGTAAGAGACCAAAATATAGAGTGCTAACACATGAACTGATACAAAGGGATGAGGACCATGACAGACTACCTCAATAAAGGACCCTCAACTAAGCTGAGCAGTCATCTTCTGCTGCCCCGAATGTAGCATTTATATCTTCCTTGCACTTATAAAATTGCTAATGACAGAGTTCAGGGCCCTGAGGGCACTGCCAGGCCCCAGTGGCCCCGTCCAGTCTCCCCTGGGGAGGGACAACCCCTTAACACTGCCCATGGGAGCTGCATCTTGGACCAGCCCAGGGCTGTAGGTGTGCACCTCTGGCCCTGGCTCTCAAGTGAATCCTGGCCCTGTTTCATCCCCCCACCCTGCTGGGAGCTGTCGGTGGACACTCTGACCAGCAGATAGCTCTGCTTGTCACATCTGGACCCTGCAGCTAGGTCTGCACTGGCTGCTGAGAGTGGCCTGTGCTGGGTCACTCAGCCCCCGGTGCTCAGGCTGGCTCTTCCTCTCACTGAGTCTGTACCTATTTCCAAGGGTATGAACAATTTTAAACCAGCGGTGATTAAATTTATAACCTCAAAGAGAGGTAATTAATGTTGGCACAATGTGATGCCCAGGAGTTGCAGGTACAGGAAGATTTTCTCTCTGGAGCACAGGTGGTCCCCAGCGTGACTTAATCACCGGCCAAGCTGCTTCTGGGAAGGACAGTGGAGGGATAGATGGATTACTGTGTAGATGGCAAGTACCTTTGAGGTTACAGATGAGAACTTCGGTCTGCATTGAGTAAGGCTGAACTCCCGCTAAGCCTCAGTAAAATGTTAGTAGCTTTTAAAACAGATCAGCAGTTTCCCCTGAAGCAAAGAGCAGCAACACACACAGCAAGGGATGCCATGAGGACATGACCAACAGTCACTGACCTCTAATTTGGGCAAAGCTTTTGTGAGATCAGATTTGCACCTGCTGCTTGGATCAGTGTATGTATGGAGGCTTTGGGCTGCATATATTCACTGGGCAACTTCAGCGCATACTGAAGCATGGTTAATTGAAAACATCCTGTAAATACATGCTTGTATGTGGAAATGATTGCACCTTTTGAATATACATTTATTTTATTGATGAGGTCTCCAAATTAAGTTAAGTTTGCTAGCTGCTTAATGAATTTCTATCTTCCCTTGGAGGAAAAGTCTTTTGATACACAGCAAACACAGACTTCAACTTATCTACTGTGTCTATAGTCTCTTCAAATTATCTAGAAAACTGCTTCTTTGATTTGTTCTTTAGCTGGTTAAAGGTTAAAAAACTTTAAAGAACACAGCATTTATTGCAACATCAAAGATGATTACAGAATAGCCTGGCAGTTTACTTCTCTGCAGAATGCCCATAAAAAAGAAAGATGTGTGCATCAGGAATTTGCAGAATGTGTTGCACTATAAGATAAACGAAAAAAGGAATGTGTATGTGCATGAATGCAGTAAAGTTCCTATTTCGATATTTACTGAAATAGCTTAAGTGGTACCACTTCTTTAGTAAATCTACAAGGAAAGATGTTTTTGAAAAATACTTGAAGAGATGACAGAATGAATCCAAGTCAGAAAAGTTTCATTCCAGGTTAAATAGAAGATGTAACATGCTTCAAATCACAAGAGAGAGAAATTACAAGGTGGCAACATTCAATTTACACTAGACTCTTTCTACTTCTACCATCACAAAATTTTCAACCAGCTGGTGCCATTACAAGCAGAGAAAGCAACCAAACAGATGGGACAAATTAACCTTAGAACCTGTCTGTGGTTCACAAAGTTTACAAACATACCCTGCTCAAAAATCTCAGTAAATAATAGAATAAAAGTCCCTTCAAAACTACTTTTTATCTATTACTCTTGAAGAAATGAAATGTAAACTTGTGTAATGTAAACTCCAGTTCACTCCAAAAGTAAGTTGCACTAAAGTGTGCAGGACTCCCAGAGCAGAAAGTCCATTGCACAAAGGAGTGTGACAATACGAGTGAGATTAAAATCATCACAAGGATGGTGAATGAGATGAATGCGGAACTGCTATTTATCAAATCCTGCAATATTAGAACTGGGACATTGCTAAGCAGTAAAATGGGTAAAAAAAGTGTTTCTTCATAGGAGTTTGCTGCTGTAGCTGCGGAGGCAGACTGGACCAGCTACTCCAAATATCAATTAGAAACATGGACAACAGATACATAAGCATATACTAAAAGGGATAAGGCAGAATAGTCTCTTTTAACATCCTTCTACAACTCTGGATGCTGGTGGAGTATGAAAGGAATAGACTGCAGAGTGTAGCACTTATGTGCCACCTCTGAATAACCTCTTTTATCACATTGTGTCAGTAGCAACAAAATGGATTTGACAGACCACTGATCTTACTTGGTAGGATGCTTCTTATGCTCACAGGTTGCCAAAAAATTTCGCGATTTATATACATATGAGAAGACATTCAGAAAATGGAATTTTTTTAATGGTCATTATCCTAGCAAAGGCAGCAATGTACCGTACTTGAAAAGTAACTGTATTACTATAATAATTATTTTAATAGAATCCAAAGAAAGATTCAAATTATGATTGCAGCAGCTTGAAAGAAGAATGACAGTTTAAAATATACAGGTCATGTTTATGCTGGAAAAAAGACTGAAGATGACCTTGTTTTGGGCTGTCAGGCTCTGAACATTTTTCATTTAGGATTCATCAACTAATATCAATGTGTGAAAATATTAAAAAGAAAAGAATGAACAGGAATTGTGTGTACCAAGCCTTCAAACTCTGTAAAAGAATTTCAAAGCCTTTTCCTATCCATCTATCAATGAACTGTGACATCTGCTAATGTGCAACAATTCAGATCAAATGTAAGAACAGTGGAAAAACCTCCAACGATCAACCACAAGCTTTCATTAAAAGCCTGTGCTTTCAAGAACATAGTGGGATAATAAAAAAAATTATAATCTCTATTATCATGTTGTGAATAAAACTCATTATTGTTTCAAGCCTCCAATCAGGTGGATTTATAGACTCTGCACTGATTGAAATGACAATTTGAATAGATTTGAAAGCACAGTGCGACCTAATATTTTTACTGTCTCTTTTCCCTGAATGTATTTTCTGATCACGCTGTAATACTAGGAACAAAGCCAGGGATGTACACCTAGGCATAGATTGATTTCAATCTGCAGATTGAAACAAACAAACAAACCCCCCCACCAAACCAAAACCAAACAACCAGAAAAAAACCCCCACCAGAAAATCCAGTTTACAAAAAAACCCAAACCCAAACAAAACCAAGTAGTCTTTCCAAGTACAGGTGTTTAAGTCAATGGGAATTTTACGCAGATTCATATGAGGTATTGAAACATTATGGTTGTACAATCTTAACCTTCTAAGAGAATACTTGAAACTGAAAATGATATGAATATTCTAAAGTGATTTAAAAAAAAAAAAAGCAAAACCACCTTTGTTTCTGAAGTATTTTTTGAAATACATACATTTTGCTTTTCTAACATGGGATCACCTTTAGCTTCTTATTGTTCAATGAAAAAAAGTTGACACTGACTCACAAAAAATGTTTCCATTCCCACATAAGGTGGGCTTTTTTTTTTTTTTAATTCTAATTTTAAATCCAAACAAAACATTTCTATGTCTACAGGAATAAAACAATAAAATTATTTCAGCTGCCGGAGTTCAGGAAGTAAAACAAAAACACTATGCCAGAACAAGAAAGAAAACTCCTAGCTTTCCATCTTTTTTCTCTCTCTGCATTTATTACCTCGGTGCTAGAAACAGCTATTTATAGCTATTACTTAGCCAGAAACAGACCTTCATTACTATTTAACGGGTTATTTTTTAGGATGATTTTGCTTTGCTAGTTTCAAAGTGCTTTCTGGTCCAATCATTCTGGTCATGTTGTTATGAGTGTGAAGCAAGTCTGGGAGCAAGCGCACAGACAGCACTTAGGGATGTGCATTTTCTGAGGGATGTGCATTTTCTGAGGGTGTGGGCAGTGGTTTGCATGTTGCATTAGTGCTGGAATTCTACAGAATATGAAGAGATTTTAAAAGTACTTCAAGAGCACAGCAGCAGGGAAGGTCTTCGCTGTCTGGCAAGTCCAATCACAAGATGCCCTTTGCAGCAAAGCTGCCATCAGAATGAGGATGGTCCCTCCACCCAAAGCAGAAAATAATTCCTTTATTTGAGTGTCATTTAAAGCATCATTTTTATGTCCTGTCTAGTTAGAAGTTTAATAAGCAATTTACTACTACTGTAGAACCCTTTCTAGACCTTCCATTTTCCAAGTCCTTTTCATTTTTTTAAATCAGAGCACCACTGGGGTGAATTTCCACTTTAGTGCAAGTTACCAAGGAATCAGAGTCAACATAATCAGCAGCTTCTTTTGCACTTCTCATATTATCCTTGTTGGTGAGACAGCAGTCTTACCAAGACAACAGTGACAAAACAACTCCTTTTACTAAACATTTGAAAATTTAAATTCCACAAACTCCACATCAATAAACCATAAAAATTGCAAAGTAGTTGATTTTGACCAAGTGTCAACAATATAATGCTCCACAGATGACTGAAAGCAGATGCCCTTCTCTTCCAGCCACCAAACTTCAGTTAAATCCACCCTGCCAGAAAAAGAGTCTAAGTGTAATATCAAAGCTTTCCCCAAGAGCCCTAAAGGCAGTCTGGCAAAAATCACTAAGGGTCCATTCACCACCTGGTGATTGCAGGAGTTTGTTATTCTTCATCCTGCTCCTTCTAAGGCCTCAAAGCAGCCCCTTCACAGCAAGCAAAACAGAGATCTCAGACCTCCTCAGGTCTGTTACATGAGATTCTACTACAGCATGGAAATAAAACCAAACCCAGGAAGATGCTATTTAGGCTTACTGTTACTAAATGATGAAGAAAAAAAAAAGCCACTTAATTTTAGTTATACAGAAACTAGAGGATATGACAGTTAAACAGAGTGAGACAGGTTGGACCTGGTTTAAGTAATCATTTTTGCTAAACTCTGTGTCAGCCAGCACAGCAAGTCTTACCACTTTTTCCCTGGTGAGGCTTCGAAGTCAGCCCTTTCACCTTACTTAAATGCAGTCTTGTTTTATTGAAAAAACATTTAACATCCTGGACAGTGAATTGGTTGCTTCCAAGTGTTTCTTTCCACCACAACACAACGAGCTGCTGGACTTTTGCCAGGGATCTTGGCTTTTGGAGGGACAAGGCGCTTAACCTTCCGAAAGGGGTGGCCATGGAAGTGTCCCGAGTTGCACTGTGCTCTCTGCAGCTTGCGCAGTGTTCCAGTGCTGGTTTATTTATGTCTTACCAGAGTAGAAAACATGCAAGTTTAAGTAAATTGAGGTCACAAGACGTAGTAAGCTTCTACAAATCTAACCCCAAAGTGGTATTAAGTTCTTGGCAAGCTTTTAGTAATATGATCTCATACAAAAAAATAACCTATTCACTGGTATGAGCAAGTCAAAACTCTCTTGAATCAATGGATCTGTGATTACATGGACCTGCCATGAAGCTGATATATTGTGTTTAACAGCACTGGACACTGACCAAGTAAACCGCTATAGTACTGCTACTTGATACTATTGTCTATGTGCAAACATTAAGCTGAATAGGACAAAATACTGACTCAAGCCTTTATACAATACATAAATTGAAACTTCTTTTGAAGGATAAGAAAATTATTTTTTCTGTTTTCATTACTGGTTGCAATTTTATTACTTTGATGAGGACTGGCAGCAAAGCTGTTACACAAGATAACAAATTTTTTTTTTTTACTCCAACTAGACAGAGAAAATACTGTGACATGATTCGTACTTGGGATGGAGAACAAGAACATTTCTATTCTATACTAAATCAATTACTCCTTGTTTCTTCCACCTGTTTAAAACTTCACAAAGCTCTAAAAGCTTTTTCACTGTCACTGAATCCAAAAGAGAAAGAAAACCTGTGTCCAAAAAACTTAAAATAAAACTACGAAAAAAGTGAGTTGTGTAAAACCTATTAAGATTAGAAACAATAAGCTGTAACTAAGCATTCTGACAACACAACACTTGTTTTCATTTTTTTCCTCGTAGCACATCATTCAATTTCATCTAATTCTATGACACTTTATTGAAATTTATATGATCAATTATAAAATTATACCCACTTAGTATTTGCTCAGCTAGGAGAACACTAGATGATTCTTTTACCATGAATTCTTTTTCCTGGTACAAAAGTAGAGTTCAGTTGCTGAAAGAGTGATAACATTGTGATGTTATTTATCTGGGGAGAGCTGCAGGCAGTAACGGGTGTACTCTCCAAGGAGAGTTACATTTTGAGGCAGACCCTTTGGTATCTCCTGGAATGAGGGAGAGGGGATGAAGGAGAAAAGTAGCTGAGGAATAAACTTGCAGCACAATATTTTCTAGACCCAAGAAATTTCACTAATTATACAGTCAGACTTGGCACTGCTGATTTCTTTGTGAACAGAAAACAACTTTCTTCCTCATAGCAGAGGAAAACTAACATATAAGGTTGAACAGATACTACACATATTGGTAGGATTGCATATCACCATCAGCTTAAACTGCAGAAATAAGAAAAGCACACAAATGTGAGTGTAATATTATCCTGATTGCTTCTTTTTTTTTCAGTAGGCTTTAAGAACCACATATTGGGGGATCCAACCCCAAAGTCACATGGTCTCTGAACCGTTCTGATTAAGCCACCAGCTGCTCTGCAACATTCTGGCAAGGTGAATCAACATTTCTCCCATACGGAAAATCAGGCAAATAATTTTCCTAACAAATTATGTCATTCGTTCCTACTTGCAGACTATCTCACAGGCGAGAGCCAGAGGACTTCACTATTTGATTTCCTGGGCTTAGTTCTCCTGCAGTCAGCACATTATTAAGAAACACTTGAACTGCATTTCAATATTTCTAGCTCATGCTTTATACAGCATTCTGGCAATTGGAAACTATTAACTTGGTAGCTTCTATTTATGAATGGGTGTCCATCACTTAACTGAGCTGACCGTATTTCAAGTGTGATTTTGGGTTTAAAATGAAAATGAGGATTTGTTTTTCTTTAAATTTTGCTTGCAAAGCCATTCTCTCTTATTCTTGGAAGTGTTCATGACACAGTTGCTGTGCTGGCTCTCTTCTGGAGAGTTTAGTAGATAAATATTGAGAACTGTTTATCTCTGAGATAATACATCACAGCAAACTTTTTTTTAACAATTTCTTTCTTACTGAGTTTCACAGTTCTCATCTTCATAGATTTATTCTTTTTTTTTTCCATTCGTGAAATAGTTCAGGGAATGGCTAAAAAATAACATCAACACTTTTACCATCCATATATTTTATCACTGAGCACAGCATCAAGATGGTAGGTACTGACGGATTTGCACCTGGATTTGCTTTGTTTGGACAACTGACTTCAAATAATCAATGCTATGATGCAATATTAATCATCAAAGCCTCTATTAAATAACTGCCAGTTATTTAGAAATAATACTTAAATTTCTGTCATTCTGGATTCAAACACTGGAATTTTCATAACTTTTCAACAACTTGTCCCTTTGCTTAGCTATCTTTTAGGAACTTGTTTTTAGGAAACCAAGTTTTAAAAATCTTCAACTGCAGCTCATATGCAGATCCAGAAATGCTTTAAGAAAAACAGATCAGTTACATTTAAACACAGTGCTTTCAAAATTAATGTATTGTTGGACAGGGCTTTTTTTTTAGCCTTTGAGGACAATCAGAAAGACTTAATAAACATAGCTTCACTCCCCTCTCATTTCAATGGAAGTGCAACAGAGGTGCACATTAAATGGTAGCTCTGTACACTATCTCCCACTGGCCAGGTGGGAACACCAAACAGAAGTTTAGAAAAAGCAAGCAAGTATTTTTTTTTTTGTTTTGTTTCCTACAGATAAAGTTAAACTAACGCTTTAGGCAGCATTCTCAGGATTCCATGGGAGATACAAAGGAGGTCCTGTTGTGACTCTCTAGGAGAGATGTGAATTTAGAAACAGTGTCCTCAGAAGAAGATACAAACCCAAGACAGATGCCAGGACTGCAAACAATATTGTGAAGGACGTGTGCTACAGATTTACAGCAAGCCCTGCTCCACACAAGTTTCTCATGTTACATATTATTAATTATGAAAACACATAGAATGATGTTTCTCTTGAAAACACACAGAATGGTGGATATAATGAAACATCACATCAATATTATATAAAATATATGTATCCATTCCTACACTGGAAACAACCAATCAAAAGATCTGGGAAAAGCCTCTAATTTTACCTCTCAGTTCCCTTGTCTCTGAATAGATGTGATGATGTGACTAGGATGTGACAATACCACTTAAACTCTTCTGTCATCAAATCATGAGCCATTAATCACACAACAGTACATATGTTACTGAAATTAGTCTGATAAATAAATTTATGGTAGGCTTCAGATATTGCTGTAGACTTCACTTTAGTGGAGACTTACAACAGATTTAGCAAATCCAGTCAATAGCCTTCTCTGGAGAAAACAAACAGTATATATATATATATATATATATATATATATATATATATATATATATATGAAACTACTTAAAGACAAGAAGCAGATAAAACAAGGGCCACATTATGTACCTCCCTGAAGTAAGTAAAATTTCATGGAACAGTAAAGGCTGGATTCAGGGCTGAAGGACTAAGCTTGATTTCCCATCACTGTGAATATACATATGCATACAAAAGGGCATGTATCCCTCATAAATAAAAAACCCACACAAGAATATGGAAAAGAGCATTACAGAAGCAGTCAAAGATTCAAACCCCAAGAAATTCCAGAATTAAGAATGCTTGTATACCCTGATCTATTCTCCATCTGCTTTTTCAGACTGCAGCTTGATAGTTGTTTACTTACATGACTACATTTTCTTCTGAACCCCCAATTTATTAATACAAGAAAACTTAAATAATGTAAATGACCGATTTTTAGAGAAAGCATCCTAAACAAGGCATTGCACTAATTATCACAGACACAGAAAAGGAGATTTCCTCTTTTACTACAGCAAAGGTCTGGGATAAAAATGCATATAATCATGGAATTAGGGACTGCACCATACTGAATACTCAGAAGGCTGAATTTTACAGGAAATCTCAGTACAGCAGTGAATTTCCTAAACTTGTGTTTGGCTGTAGGACTTTATCTTGGTGTTGCACAATACACTTTCGAAAACAGGTTATAGAGTTCATCTTTTTAAGCTAAGCATTTAAAGGCATTAGTGATCAGCTTCTTTAGAAGTAGCTTCTTGAAAATAGCAGGAAGATATTAACATATTCTTTGCCAATCACTTCCTACTGGATATAAGTGTGGGTGAATCACAGGACTAAAAACTTCTTGGGAGCTATCATGCAAATTCTCATATTAAAAATTTTAAAGTACATTATTTTATACAGAATCTTCAGAGGCTTACATGGAGGAAGGAAAAATATTGCTCATTACAATAGTAATGAAGAGAGTCAGGCAAGAGTAAGAAAACTAAAATCAGTATCTTCCTAAAAGTCCTCAGTGCCTGAATTTCACCTTGCACTGCTCTGGGGGATAGGAAAAAACCTCTAAAGGAAGGGAAATTGATCTTGGTGTGGCTGGCTAACATTAAGTCAACTTTAAAAGCTGTTGTCTATCATTTTGCCTTGTCAGCAGGTAGCTTGGTAGGGACTAGGTTTATGTCCTTGAAGGCGTGCCCACCAATATCTGGGGACACATTATACTGGAGGTGCTGACGGAGAAGGGACATGTTTAACCTTGGCAGGGGGAAGAAGGGGAACTTAACAATAAGGAGTTTTCTTTTAAGCAGCAGCTGGTTTCTTGAACTTCACTTAAGCAGAGGAAGTAGCATCCAGCTGGGCTATTGCTATAACAAAGGCCTTCACTAGCACAGAAAAGGGGCTGGGCAGAAAAGGGAGGAATTAAAAAACAACCCCAAGATCTGACTTCTTATATAAGATACTTTGTATGGCAGCATAGTTTCTACAAGCTATTCATTGCTGGAATCCCTTCCTCTCTAAACTTGTTGCCACAGAAAAATGGAGAGTTTGAGCAATTTCAAAGTGTTGCAAAAATTGTTTCTGAGAAATAAAAAGCAACTAAATATCATGATGCTGCCTCACAGAAGAGGAATGTTTAGCACAAGCACTATTGTGGTAAGTGCCATGTAAGGAGATACACTCAGAGAAACTGCCCCCCATCCCAGCCCCCCTGGATTCTTGGATACCTCAGCAACATTTATTTTAGGTCAAGCAAAAATAGAAGGAAAAAAAGCAGGGCTGGAGGGGACCAAAATGAATGCTCTGGCAGCTTTGAAGGGCTCAGAAGTCACCCTCTCCACTCAGAGGCAGTAATTCAGATACAACTGTTGGCTAGAAATTCAAACTCCTGAGTGATCTTCCCGAATATTGCTACTACATGTTACTCCTACGTATTCCAAGCAAAAACAAAACTACCAAGAGAGTAAAAAATACTGAAAGATTTCCCGTTAAGAAATAGTCCTGATATGAGAAGATAAAGTGTACATACATTCTAAAAATAAATGAAGATGATCTTTGCAGCCTGAAAGCAGCAGCCAAACTCCTGACAGTCCTTGTCCAACAAAATTCTTAAAAATCCATTTTAGAGGAGACTGCCAACTGTACAGACAGGGTTTTACAGTTTGAATGGAGCCTCCTCCCAGATGGACACCAACCACTAATGGCAAAAGGATTACAAACTGAAGCACAGTTGGAGAACTGGCCAGGAAAGTCCCCTGGAGAAGAACTGTGGAAGCTCCTGGGCTCTTGTGGCAGCTTCTGTTAGTGATACAGGGATGTGACTTGTACTGCAGCTCGCTATCACTAATTACATGTGGGTGACTTTTAAAGCTCTAACAAAGGGGAAATAAAACAATGGTTTTCTGTGTTACTGTGATCTTCAATAAAACTCTGACGTGGCAACCATCAAAGTCAAGAAGTTATACAAGCAATTCCCATTATCAAAATGAAAATGTGACATACCCCTCAAAATGCCCAGATTATTCTTGACTGTACTCCAGAAACTTCAAAGACAAAACACACAAGGACTGGAAGTCTGGATATCTACTAAAATAACCAATATACCCATTCAAGCAGGCTGTTCCTAAATATCAACAAGTTTTGTGTCCTGTACATTCTAAATGTGGAGTTCATATTCACATAACAGATTTTACAAGAGTTACAAGTTAATGTGACAGTGGTGGTGGCTTAATGGCAGCTCTGACATTTAGATTCTTATGAGTCCAGACAATTTCTCAGGTTGTAAAACATACGTGTTATTCACCAAGAATGACTGATCTGGTCCAACACATGTACCATATTTTCCAATAGTTCTGATGGCCTGAACACCAGTAAAAATGCTTATACACAGGTTTCATTTTGACACTCTTGTCTGTATCCACCAATATCTACAGTTACATACCATTTCTGTGAAAGTATTCAGCAGCCAACATGTTTCTGATACATGATGGGATTTCTCAGAACACTGTAACATATCTCTTAAGGCTAACCCTACATAAACTGCTTTTATTATGCTACCAACAAAAGAGTTTTGCAAATGCCCTGACTTATTCTCACATTAAGATTTGCTGGTGCTATCAAGGTCAGAGACCTCGTGGCTTTGGGCAGACTGATCAAGCTGATCAGTCACTGCTGTTCAGTGTGCATGTGCCTGTGTATGTTGTGCACATCAATGCATGATGGGTGGAACGGTCTCTTCTAAGCCTAAATTTTACTATGATTTTATGACCTGTTATTTGACATTAAAAAAACCAAAACAACAAAGTGTTAAAATATGACAGATTTAAAATAAAATTGACTCTGAAGACACAGAAAAAACATGTGCAAACCAACAAGTGAACTTACAAATAGAATGATCAATTCCAAAGGTCAGTAGTTCTTACAAAAGTGCCCTTATAGACCTTTAATACACAAACACACAAAGAATTTTTTAACTGAAAATAAAAAACAGTTCCTCCTATTTTTTCTTGCCTTTAGCATTATAATTCAACCATCCTTTACAATGTGAAACAACAGACAGCAATTCTGACTCTAGGTGGGTAACATCTGCACACACAGATTTTTACAACATGCGTAAATCTCTAATGGTTTTTTAGCTCTATAGGAAAACAATGAACTGACAATTTTCTAAATTACAGATAGAGGATGATGCAAATAATTTTATGGCACACACATTCAATCTGTTAGACCCTGACCACATAAGAAAAAACCAGAAAGTTTACAATGATGTCAATTTGACAAAGTGAAATTTACTCAACTCCAGTTGTTGCAAGTCTATATTTTTCAGAGAACTATACAAAAACTATTCTTTGTGTATTTCTTGTCAACAGAGTATTTTTGCAGGTTTCTTTTAAAAAATCAGATCCTTATTGTTGCTTGCATGACTTTTCCCCTATGCCACGGTTGGACTGCATAATGTTTTCCCTGCCACATAAGCATGTCTATAAGAAGCCCAAACAAGTTCAGAAAGAGTTATATAACATTTTTTGCATTTTTGGGGACTATAATTAAAGCGATAAGATTATGGCAGAGATCCTAGAACAGATTAAGCACAGAGTTCTATGATGAATGAAAGTTTGGGTCATTAAAAGTGCAAAGCTAGATTTTTTTCTTTCAACCACACTCAGCTCAACATGTAGGACATAAAATTTTGCACTTAACAAGCACCTTTTACAGGGATCAGCAAAAGTACTGATGTATACGTTATGGAAAAACAAAAATGGATTAAAAAAAAAAGGCAAAAAATTTCCGTTAGCAAACCTGACTCAAATTGCCTGTGGTGTATCTAGATTTAAAGTAATTACACGGAAGGACACAGATCTAAGAAATTTACAGGAATCCTTAGTGGAAAAATCTTCCTAAGAACTTCTTACAGAGATAACTTTGATGTACACAAGAGCTAATCCACACTGAATTAATGTGAATCAATAGTTTCATAGATCTTGAAAGTTGTCTGAAGATAGAGCTTAATATTTACCTTAACGTACTGAGTGCTGGAAGTCGCAAGCTAAAAGACTCTGTGGTTTGAAAACTGGAAGAAAAGCGAAGTCACCTAGCCTCCAGCATGTATAGTGTTGGTTTGCAGCAAAAGCAGCCTTTCTGCTGAAATGAACAGCTCGCAGACATAACACCCTCTCCGTATTTCTCTTCACACAGATAATTTCTCTCTGTGTTAAAAATCTGCCAGTGTTGTAACATGGAAAAGTAACCCCATGGACACCTGCGGTGACTCTCCTCTTGCTAGATGATGACCAGCAGGTGTCATTTCCATGCACCATCAGTCATAAGCCTTCAACACTGAACATTCTCCTTCCCAGTGCCAAAGAGAATCAGTGGGGTTTTTTGCAGTCCAAAGCACTTTCATGTGGGATTTGAACTATTTCTCTAGTATTCAGTTAAACAGAAATGTTAAAAAAAAAGTCTTATATTAGTACATATTAATGAATTTAAGTAGAACCCATGTTTAAAATCATTGCAGTGCATCTAGCATTCATCTGTAATGTGAATGTGGTTTTAATCACAAAGATATATATATATGAAAATTCTAATCAACTTAAAAAGAAAATTCAAGCTTTTTGGGAAAGTAAAAAAAAAAATTAGAAGGGCAAACTTCCTTAAATAGCTCCAAATTTTAAAAATACAGCAGACATATTAAAAAATGTTTATGAAAATAACTAACATGTACATAGGTGAAGCTGGATGAACTACCAGGGCAGAAATATATTCTAAAAAAAGTGTATGTGCTTTGGGTGCATGAATATACAAACATGTTTTTGCACATGTTTTATACACATGGTTTGGGCAGAAAAACAGTGACAGATTAACCTGTTTCTGTCTCCTGAAACAAACTGTCCTGAATGCTCTTTTCTGATTTAGAACAGGAAGCAAAAACTGTTTCAAGTAGTCAAGAGTGTGTACAAATACAACCTCATAATAGACAACCAAAACAGCCATGGCAAACTCTCTTGTGCACACCTTTCAAACAATTTCATCTATTCAACTTCCCTGTTTTACCCATTTCATCCCACAAACTACTGCAACAGTGAGCAAGGCACCAAGTAAGCGCAGCCAGCAGGTTAAGACTTGTATCTATCTGACTGAGCCAGGTCTTGTTCAAACACAGGATGTCAAGACTGCAGACTTCAAACCAGCAGCCATGCATTTGGCAGTGATGCAAAGCAGAGCAGTGGTCAGAGAGCAGGGCTGATCCTGCCTAGAGAGCTCGCAGCCCTGTGAGAAGATAGTGACAGGCAGTCACAGGGGATATCTCAGAAAGTTCAGGAAAAATCACCCGAAGAAAAGAGAAGACACAAGGTCGTGCAAGTTCCTGAAAGACTGATGTGTCTGGAGAGTGCTAACACCAATGTACATTATTCTACAAATGCTCTGAAATCTCTAGCTGTTCTCCAAATTAAATGCTGCATTTGATATGTAGAAATCTACCAGCCAATTTTTTCCTGTCCTTTAAATATGCACATTTGGATATTTTACATTCCATTTGGGATCAACCATTATAAATCCTCTGCTGCATAGGTAATGTACTGTCTAATCCACATGATCTAATGCTGTGCAGAAGTGAAACAATTACTTCCAAAGACACACATGGAAAATGACAGCATGTCACCTTAAGACTATAATCAATTTATGTGTTACAGCTACTACTGAGGCTTCATTGACTACAACACTAGACCAACAAACAGAACAAAAAAATCCACCAAAACCCAGAAGAAAAACAGCAACTGCACATGCTGCTCACATAGTTGCAGTGCCAAAAACTGAATTTCTAACAGATGACAAAATGGCACATCTCATCTGCAATAAATACTTCTTTCTGGTCATGGCAAAAAAATAAGAAGGCTAATGTTTCTGACCCTTCTGAAGTCAGGGGGAATATAACCATTATCTTCAAAAGGATCAAAACTGACCCACAAATCTTGTTTTCCATTCTCATGAGCAACTTAATAGCAATCATGAGAATAAAGAGTTTAGGATCACTTCTAAGGTGATTACAGCCACAAAACTCCACTGTGAAAAACCTGCAGTTCCAATTTTCTTTTTACTCTTTTAAGAAGAAAATCCATTTCTGTCTGGATAGGCAGGGCTACATGGGATTTCTCAGCTGGCTTACTGTCCCAGCAGTGAACTGCCACTGAGGAAAATGACAGCCTCTTCCACGCTTGCTGCCTCACGGGCACCAGTGAGTATCAGGCAGGTTAGAGCTCCTCAGTGACACACAGATTATTTTTTGCTACTTCAGTTTTCACTTCTAGCAGAAAACCGACTCAACTCATCCACAAAAGGGCTTACTGGAAGAGATACAATGGAAAAACAGGATAGCCCCAGCAAGGGGCAAGACATCCTCATCCTCCAGCTGCAACCTGATCTCATATCAGTGTGCATGTATTGTTACACTGCACTATTAATTGGTCAGTGTTCCAACAGCCTGGAATAAAACGTGTTTCGTTTCTGCCCAAACAGATACAAATTGTTTGCTTTCCATTTCCCACCCCTCGATAGTTAATTTCACTTTTTCAGCTTCACTGAATTAAAGGTTGTAACTACTAAAACACACAAACAAAACCTGATTCCCCCATGCCACACAACTTGGGCAATATCCTGAGAAAAGTTTTCAATGACTTATACCTGCCTGTCAGATACAGGCTGAGTACATTTTCGGTATTCTTTCCATAAACATTCTCATCAGGGGACACACTGCATCAGTAAAATGTTACAGTACACTCTTAAAATCTATACAGTGCCATCACACAGTATCCTGCTTTCATTTTTGTGAGCCTAATCAAAAGCAAAATTAATTCTATGAGTTCTGGATCAAATCGGAATTCCAGCTACTACTTCTGTAGCATCAATTCATTGTTCCATGCAAGTAAGAATAATGCAAGGAATGTGAACTTTATTTTTAATATACGGCTTTAAAGACAGAGTTTTCAGCACCCTTTTCTCAATATTAAGGCTGACTATAAAGAACATATAAAGATCACAAACATGCAAAAATAAGTACAAGTTTTGATAAACAGTAAGTAAAAATGAAGAACACCTATAGACTCAGTTTTGCTTCTTACCTGTCAAAAATCCCATCTGTAGAACAACAGCAAGTTTTAAAGCAGGTTCAATGGCCTTTTATACTAAGAAAATCAGCAGAAATGGCCAGTGCCTTGGTGAGATTAAGCATCAGCTATGAAAATGTCAATGGTATTTACAGTGGAGTGATGGCAGCTTCACAATACTTCAAGAAGACACGGGAAATTCCTTTCAGGAATTTTTTTTTTACCACATATGCAAAGTTAAGGCAAAATGCCTTTCCTTAAATAATGCATGAATAATGCATTCTCTTTGGATAATGCAAACAGGATTGCAACAAAAAATTTTATAAGACCACCTGTAATAGGTATTTGCTGATTTTCTAAAAAAAACCCTGAGTAGTATCTAAGATTGCTGACACATTCTCTCTATCCTTTCTGGTAGAGAAAAGTATTTCAATTTGAGGTTTTATAAAAATAAACAGGCTATTTTTCTTTTCACTATTAATTAACTGGTTTCACTCTGTGTGTCAGAAAGAAGCGTGATCTTATTTATTTTTCTAATTTCAGGTTTTACAATTTATTTATTTATTTATTTTTAAATTTTAAACTGGAGTGTTCTGTCCCTGAAGCAGCAAAACTTTCCAGTATATTGAAGAATACAATATATAAACAACCTCTTGCTCACAGTCATCAGTATCTAGAAAACAATAATTAGTGAACTGTATTTTTATAAAATCATAGAATCAAAAAATGGGCTGGAAGAGGTCTTAAAGATTACCTAGTTCTGATCCCTGTGCCATGGGCAGGGACACCTCCCACTAGACCAGGTTGACTCAATTCAAAAAATTATGTCAAAAGCTCACACAATTATTTTAAAAATAAATAATAAGAACTGCCATGCAGTAACTTTCAATGCATTTATCTTTTTATTGCAGGTGTGGTGTTATGTGAAGGCAAAGAGTGGGCAAAGTTTGTCTTTCTTAGTTCAGGATCAAAACCTGCACAGGGGCCACAAGAACTGAATAGACAGAGCAACACAGCAAGCCAGTAAAGCAGAATGATGCAACCAGTGTCTGATAACTAACCAGATTTAAAAAGAAATCTCATGTTTTAGGAGAACAAGAACACCAGTGGGATACATTTTTCTTTACACAATTACAAAATGTTGAACTCATAGTTTATATTTGCCCCACTGGTTTTACGTAGCATTTCTACAACTGTTCCTGGACTAAAACATGTCCAGGGAATATAACACGCAGTAACCAAGGCCCAGTGTAATTTTTCATTCTAAGAAAAAGCATATTAATCATCAAAAAATGTTCTCTGAAATTAGGAACAAAAGAGCAGTGGGAACAATTTGCACGAACTTAGCCTTTGTGATTCAGTAAATACACCAGCAGTGATTTGAACATTCCCATTCAGTACTTTGTGGTTGTGCTAACCCAGTATTTCAAAGCAAACTTTGGTTCCTCTGACACAATTTCCCATGTCTTTAGTTCCATAGGGGCGAGAAAGTCTTTTTGAAAATTTCACCTACTTTCACCTTGAGGCTTCATGAGACTCCTTTGAAGTTTATAACCTAAGGTTTCTATGGGACAAGGATTTACACAATTCAAAGGAGAGCTTTAAGGAATGGCCACAAATCACTACTTTTTAAATTAACATTATTCGTCATCTATTCATACAGGGAAAAAGAAGGAAAAGCAAAAATTATTAAAAACATCGGATTTTTTCTCAACAGATTATCATGTTTTTAACCTTTTAAGCATTCTACTTCAACCGTCCAATAATTTTATTTGTACTCTGCTTATCTTCCTGAGACCATCAGTAACTTGACAAAGGCAGTAACTTGCAAGCAAAACTTATGGGTAGGACCAAAAATTTATATAATTCTTCATTGTATCATGATAAGATCTGACAACCTTTTTTTCCCCCCAGAGTTTAGATTTCTTTATTCAAATATAACAGAGTAAATTCAGCTTGCCAAGACATAATGTTCTCTCTGCTATTACTTGAATAATTTAATTTAGCATTTGTTTCAAGAACATTTTCAAAAAGAACCCATAAACTCATATGTCCTCTAACCTCTTCAAGCAGTAGCTTCCGCATTTCCTCAAAGAATGTAAACAACCTTTGAAAACAACACAGTACTAATGGATAAAACATTACTTTTCTCTGTACAAGGCCAGTACCCCCTTTCTGTCAATGCTATTTACAGAACGATGGTAACTGTGCAATCAGATAATGGTTAACGAATTTTAATGAAGTCTGCATTGGCTATCAAATCCTGAACTTGGTGATATTTAGGTTCTGGGGAGCTGCCTGTGGCTTCTTAGACCAAAATCATCAGCCTAAATCCAGTTAAAAAGCAGAGTGAAACAATACTCAGATATTGGGTTACACATGTGGCTGAGATTACATGTTAGCCTAAGGGATATTTGAACCACTTCGAGTGTTTTATATAATAATACCACATTGAAGAGCACTGTAGAAAGCAGTTAATCTCCTCAGGCATATCACCCAGCAACAATTCTTTCCTAACTTTTCCCACAGATTCATGGCAAATTTCCAAAAGTTCAGAGGTTTGGTGAGTTTAAGCCTCTTTAAATTCAGATTCCTATCTAAAACTCCCTCAGTTCTGATCCAGAAATCTCATTAGATATGATCTTCCCCTTTCTCATTATGCTAGGAAAGCTTCGCAAGCTTCCTTTCCTGTTGCAATACAGCAGTTGCCATTACAGGACTTGTTCTCGAATACTGCAAGCACCAGACCGAATGAGTGAGACTTCAGGAACATGACCACCAAGTTTCTCACATCTGAATGCAACCAAGAAGGACTTTCCAGGAGTTAATTACATCACAGGGCTATACAGAATTTTAAGCCCTGAAGACAGACCCACTTTCTGGCCAAAACTTATTTTATCTTTACTCTTTGATTGTCTAAAAATACAACAAGAGAGATTTCTTGCATGTCCAGATAACCTAATTAACTTCTCTTTTAAAACTTGTCCCCTACTATATGGGTCCATAATTTCTCTATGCATTATATTCATCAATACATCCAACACACCTATTGTCCTTTCTGAAAGTTGTCTATACCCAATTGTTTCTTTAAGAAATGCTCAGGTAAATGTATTAAAAAGTGGCTGAATTAAGTTTTAAAAAAGCTTTATTTCATTTGGACTTGATCCCTGTGCACCCCTTCCAACTCAGCATATTCTGTGATTCTATGATTTCTACTTCAGAAATTCAACAGATGAACACTGCAGACTGAAAATTTGAAAGAGGATGGCATCACTCTTTGGCATGCTTCTTAATTAAGTCTAATGCATTATGCATGATGCCCTTTTGGCTCTGGCATGGCATTGCCAGCTGTGGTTCACTGCTTACGTTCCTGACGGGAAAGCACAAGATAGTGTAACACTTATCTCTTTCTTTCAGTACTTTTCCTCTCAGCAATGGAAAAAGCAACTTGAGGAGTGTTCTGTCAAATTTACTATGTACTGTTTACCTGTAATATGTAATACATGTAATACTTATTCTATGTAATGTATGGATAACAAAACTTTATGGGCATGCATATTGAAATAGGGAATGCTGAGTTTCTTCTATCTGACAAACCTCACTCAGTATGTTTAGTTGGTATTTCCAGGTGCTGTGATACATTATTTTGCTACTCTAGAAGATAATGAAAATATAGTGCAGCTACCTCAGTTTTGAGATTTTTAATGGCATAGACACTAGTTTCAGAAATATCATTTAAAAGAAAAGGTGTAAATATTTATACTGCATTATAGGGCTGTCTGCAGATGTGGTATTAAGAGGATTTCTTCACTCCATGTGGGTGAACAAAATGCAACGTTCACCAACAGTTACATTTCCAAATAGCTACTCACTTTTAACACCTACCACAAAAAATATTATGTGCAAAGTGTCATCTGATTGCAAACCTGCCATCTTTGGCTCAGGAAATGCCCAAGTCATCATTTATCTCGTGATATTGGGAAAGTATTCTGGAAAAAAGTCATTATATGCTTTACATTCTTCCTGGACATCTACTTTGGCACTGTGAGAGGCTGGGCCAGGCATGCTGTTGGTTGCTCTGCTCATATGTCTAAGGCAGAACGTCATGAGAACAGAATTCGATTTTGTCTTTTCTTCGGCCCTTTATACAAAACAGTTCTCAAAAGGGGATGAAAGGAATCTAGCTAGAGGTTTAAAATTCACACTTCAAGCAAAAAATACATGAGCACACAGAATTAATGAAAACCTATAAATATATGCAAAATCCCTAGTCTACATATAACATTCCCTGTTCAACATGTTTTCATAACCCTCCCTGAAAACGAAGGTCTTTATGAATATCCATTGATCTGTGTAAGCCCCACATACTGACTTATTTTGTACTTATGATAAACATGAGTTACCTGAGCCAGGCTTTTACAATACCCATTGAAAGTCATTATTCATACACCTCTCTTCACTGTCTGGATTTCTGCAGTTCTATAAATGCAACAGTGACCTTTAAAAGCATAAATTGTATCTGCTTTATTTTCCATACTTTCCTGTTTCCAGAACTTGATTAATTTTTGGCAAAGCATATGCTTCACACAGCTGAAAACCCTGGCAATTCACAAGTATAAATTAGTCAGACAACAGGAAACACTGTCCAAAATTCTGCTATCATTTAAGCCATCTTAAACCCTCTGAAACGAGTAAAGCAGCACAGAAGAAAATAATGTGTTTTATTTCCAGGGCATAGTTTTTTCTACAACTCAGGAAGCAGTTTTAAGTAGCAGAATTCTGTGTGATTTTAATATTGGGTTTCTGAAAACAGAAAAGAGAAAGCAAGTACCACCACAGACTTTCAAGAAACTACTTATTAATAAGAGTATTCCAAGTTAGTTATTTTGTGTGATTCTGTGAAGCTTCTTGGAAAAATTTATTTATAGAAGCTTATGAAAGGGGTCCTGTTCGTCCTTCTATAGGCTGAATTGAAAGTCAAATACCTAAAAGGACAATTTTCCTTCTTGTGAACTTGGCAAGGTGCCCATATTCTGTAAGGAAGAGTTGTAATTGAGTCTTTCTTGGATGTATTAAGGATAAAATGGGGTGATCTCTCCAGGCCACAACTTAGGTTATGGAAATATGCAGACTTGCTACTAGCTGGTATTATTCTATACACAATTAAAGTAGCTACATTTGTAAGTTAACCTTCAGAATGCCTCCCATAAACACTCTTCTCACTGCTATGAACTATGTATTAATAAGCACAGCCAAGACTTGGAAGGAGTTTTTATTATTCAAGTTTCCGCAGTTCTGAACAATTACGTCTTAACGCCTGATCAGTTTACTAGAAGAGAACAGAAAGCTTTAATGATGAGATACATTCTACCCACACATATCGTATAGATTCATGTTTACTGTTTCTTACTGTTTGTGGAAGTTGTATATACTCCTCACACAGTATTTCAGCCTTGGTGCAGAGACTCTGCGGACCCACAAGTGACACACCACTCGCTCTCCTCCAGAGAGACACTTCTCTTAAAGGCCGAGTTGATGTTACAGATCACCTTTGTCATAATATCTTTAAGGAGATAGAACAACATGCTGAACACTTCTGAGCTTACAGAATGGCCTTAGGCTCCCCTTATGTGGGAACACAGAGAGGTTCCCTACATGCTTCCTCACACACAAGCACGAGGCTGTGGACTGGGCATCGCTACTTTTACACAGCCCACGGTAACTATGCAAGAATAAACCCTGCATCAAAATCCCGTGTTTGGTTTTGCTAAAAGTACTCACCCACAAGAGAGACAAAACGGCATTAACAGGATTCCCTTAAGCCTTCTCACACACCCCTCACCAATGTAAAAAGAATCTGATGGTGTGGTTTTGAGAAGAAGAGATAAGGCATAATTTAAGCTATACCCTACCCAGGTTTGGCCCATATGTAGTGTATGGAGCAGAAGACATGTTATGCCAAAATTACTCTGTGTAGATGCTAAAAAAAGCAATGAAAATTTTACTGAAGTTGCAAGCCCAAATGTTTTGTAAATTCCACTTCATTCCCATGGTGAAATTCTCTTGTGTACAATTATAATTTACTAAGCTTACTGTTGTTACCAAAAAAAAAGTTGTATTAAAGTGCCCAAATGAATTCCAAAGAGAATCATTTCCTGCATTTAGAAAAGAAGCTGCAGAAGAATCAAATTTTATATGCATTTTCCTTTTTCCTGACTCTTCCTTTTGGGTGCGTTAGTTGTTTACTTGTAAGAGCAACACTTAACAAACACAGTATAAAAGGTTTCCCCACAATCTCTTGTGTGTGACAGGCTTTCTTTAAATAGCATTTAAAACAGTCAGCTGGCATAAACAGGCATCCCAATAGCTACCCATGTGAGCACTACATTTTCTCTTATTTTAAAGATAGCTTTTATTGTTGCAAATTTATTTTTATCCTGAACCCATTACAGGCAAATTGTGAATAGTGTTTTATGGCCATAAAATACAAGTAAAAGCACAAAGGGTGCTAGGACAAGGGACCAGTGGGTCATGCACCCAGGTCTCTTTTGTCCAGATGAGGGAACATACAACAGTTGTGAGGGTGGTCTCAGGGTGTAGGTGCAGGGGAAGGACAGAAAGCAGGTCACAGCACATGTCTGCAGAGTGACAGATCCTGTTACAAACCAGTCAGGCACATTCCTTCCAAGCGATGCTGCCACAAGTCATATTACTCTTATCCTTCCCACTCTCCCAAGACAAAACTAAACTGAAAGCCACAATCCAGCTTTAACACGCAGGATTTCATTTAAAGCAGCAATATTCAGTTATCCAGCTGGATGAGGAACAGTACTGCGTCTCCACAAGAGCTGTAAGACTAAAAATGCCAGATCAGGAACCAACCAGAATGATGTTAAGGCAGCCATAGCACAAGATTATACAGAGATTCTGTGGACGCAGTAAATGAGGGGACTACTCCAGTTCGAAAGTCTGCTACCCCCTTCACCCTGTTTGGATGACAATATTCCTGTCTCCTCTAATCTCTGCTAAAAGATAGTGTACAAGACAGGCAGACTTGCCAGGAAAGTTACTGGCAAAGCATCTGGTAGATACTCTGAAAATTTCTCCCCTCAAACATGCCTCAACAGGAGAAACACACTTTTCTCAAGATCAGAAGTGTGTAATACGTAATTCTAGCTACTCTGTCCAAGAGATTTGAAAACAGTACCTTAAAGGCCCTTAGCTCTACCTGTTATCCTAAAAACCTCCTGTCTGCACATGATCAGATCAGGATTAAAATCCTGACGTTGAATTTTACGCTTGGCTGCACTAAGATGTCTTTAACACAGTGAACTACTGACATAGTTAACTCTAAAACCCTAACATGCAGGCATGAGGACCAAGGTTAAAAAAAAAAGTCAGCACGAACTCCAGCTTGCCCTCACCTATTTCATGACGGCAGTTGCAGTGAATTCTGGCCACAGACGCTGTCTCGGGACTATTCCCGGGATTGTCGAGGCCTCAGTTGCTTACAGCAAAGCAATCCATGGAGCTGCAGCTGCAGCACTCACTTGTATACATGCAAACTAGGAACAAGCCCTAGCTTTGAGAGGGTGTGAAAGAGTCCTGTTCAGTTTGGGTGCGACATCACAAAATAAAAGTCCTTCCTGTCTGAAAGAGAAGCATTTAGGCTCTTCTGATTGATGCTGGAGGAGTAATTTCTCCTGCGGGCCCTTGATGAGCCTGGCTGCACTGCTGGCCTGACTTGAAGTTTAACACTAAAGGGACTAACGTGAACAATGAATCTTCAGTGAGCTAACCAGGCTTTAATAATCCTTCAAGAGCAGCTAGCAATAACCGAGCTGCATAATAGCAAGTTTCCCAAAATGGGGTCATCATGCTGGAAACAGGGGCCTGTGTGTGTGAGAGAGACAATGATTACAGTATTTGACCATCAGCTTCACCGTTCCAACTGTTCTTGACCGTAGTGTCTACTTTCAGACAATGCAGTGATCGTGGTCAGTGCATTCACACTGGGTAGTGGTCTACAGGAAAGCTAAATTTAACATCCGCACTATACAAATTTCTGAAGAACCTTATTCTGCCAAAATGTTATATATTTACATAACTCCTTAACTGTATGATATATGAAACATCACCAGATACTATTCTAAGTTCTAGTGCTTCAGGAAATACTCTGAAGAGAAAACCAAAATCAGTATATTTTAATTTCTTGTGATATGACCTGCCTGTATGAACCAGTTGGGAGTTCAAAAACACCTACTATTGTACATATTCTGTGTATGTGCATATATAGCAACACAGGTAAAAAAAATATTTAAATTAGGTTTGAATATAAATGTGTGTAAATGTGTATAAAAAGGTCCCATAATAGAAACAGTATAAATAACACCACTCTATGCTAACCTATGATTTTATTCTACCTTTTTACCATAGTTAACACTTATCTTTAAGAAATCTTTGTCAATAATTTTATATTTAAATTGTATTAAAATATTTTCGCATTAAAATAGCTAAAAATACAGGGGTTGATTTAGTCTTGTGTCTCACACGTACAAATCCACAAATCCATTATTATCCACTGGGATAATAATGAACAGCATTGGGCCCTAAAAAGTTCTAATTTGACACTAATCAGTAATAAGAGGCAATGCAAACTTGTGGTAAACTGATTACACCCATATAGCAATATCTGTATAATGGCTTTAGCTGCTTAGCAACAAAAGTACAAGAATACCAGATAAAATGGATTATAAGCTCTGATTAGTCCCAGATGAATGTAACAGTGGCAAGTCAGTTAGGTTAATTTGCACCGTATATCATAAATGACACTCCTCTGAGCTATAATGGCAGAAGACATTTAATTTTTTTTGTACAAATACACATGAAAGATATAAGACTTTATTTAATCTTACCAATGACAGTTTTGGTCACACACTACAGGGATTCTTCCTAAATTAGCTTAGAAAACATGACTTAAAGAAATTGTAAGCATGATGATTCTCTTTCCTTTTTTTTTTACACTTTCTTACAAAATAAATCACTTTAAAAATGGAACTCCATTTTACACCTTTCCACTGGGCTTCCAAACCCTTTTTGGAAACATTTCAATACAAGCCATAGGGGAAGGAAGACTAATAATTACTCTTGGTTTTTAGAGGGGTCTGGTGCAGAAAGAGGTTCAGGGATTTTTCAGAGTAACAAAGGGGCATCATGACAGCTGAAATGGAATAAAACACTCTGAATTTCAGCTTTATAAACATCAGACTTCTAGCATTACTCAGAGTGTGCTAGGTACAGTGCAAACAGCAGACAGGAATAACACCTGACCCGCAGCACTCACAATCTAGGATGAAGCAGCAGCAAGCTGCTAGGCAGCATATAACAGTTAAGGGACCAGCACAGTCGTCCTAGGGTCACTACAGCCTCTTCTCGATGCCCTCCTGCCATGTCACACGGCTGATCTCTACCTCACAACACCACAACACAGGAGAGAAGGCAATGGCCTTGCAGGTCAGCCCAGGAGCTATGCTGTGGGTAGATACACTGATTTTAACATCGTGAGGAAGAGTAATGTTTTTATGGGTGGCATAAGTCTAAATATTTACCTGTAGTAACTGACTTTCTCTACCCTTTATTTAACTACTTGTTTCGTCTAAGAGAAATAGCTATAATGTTGACTAAGGGTCCTTTACAAGTTCTATCATTCAACAGGAACATTTTTGTGCACTAAAAATACCCTCTACTATGTCTGTTGGACATAGTGTTACGAAAAGAGAAGGAGAGCACTATTTTCAAATTTATCTAATTTCATGAAGTTGGATTAAAAAAATCAAATGGTAGATGTTAAAAGCAGCAGTTCTCTAGTCCTCTAATTTTATAATGAATTAACATAATAAAGCTTTCACTGCCTTAAATAATTTAAACTCCATTTTATTTCTTATGTATTTATTAGGATAATTCATTATAAATTATAGGGTGTGCACATACATGTGTATGCATCTCATAGGGTAGAGGTCTAGAAAATTTTAAGTACTTATGAAGAAAGTTGACAGGGGTGTAGGAGGAATTAAGTGAAGCTAGTTTTATTTTCTAGACCTTTCCATTAAAAGCACTTTAATTCTCACAGTTCAGAAACATCCAACTGTGAATGAAGACAAGAATTTCTTCAGAGAAAACATGTCTAGAAACATTTAAATCCCCTTTGTCAGCCACCTGCCTGAAGCATTATCAATAAAACCTCATGTTGATACTGTTCCATAGTTGATCCCTGAAGCAGGGTATGAGCTTGGAGGGAAGAGGACACTGAAGAGAGGAACTGGGCAGCATCAGAGTACTGTCAGGTAAGATACTCCTTACGGAAAAATCAAGGGACCAACACATAGAAGAAGAGAAAGGGAAGATACGAGGAAGAGTAAAAACAGAATGAAACCAGTAGCAGACTGAAAATGCCCTATGTTTTCTCAAAACCTTTATTGAGAAAACCTACACAATGAAGTCCTGAATAAATCATAGATAATGATAAGCAAAGGCCAGTTATTACAAAAATGCTGTACTCTGTATGCTAGGCCATGGGCAGGTTTTGCCATGCGGGTGCCAACTACAGAATGCAGTATTCATCATTCATATTCCTACTGACAGATCTCAGGCAAAACAAAACCCCAACCTCTGAATACGCTGACAGACGCAATGACCGTACTCTGGCAAAACAAGAAGGGAAATGCTGCCATAGTGTAAGAGTGTTGAAAAATACTATCCAAGGGTGATGCCATTTTATAAGATATGCTGCACTAAAACAGTTAAGCTCCTTCCACATAAAAAACCAGATCAGCTGAGGCCCTGCCTGTAGATTTTACCTTCTTTCTGATGTGTAGGACTGGGTTGTGGAGCTCATTCCTCAAACTATTGCAGACAAAACATCCTGTATCAGCTTTGCACACTTTGTTCCAAGCTCTGGAACTCTCTCAAATTCCAGACCCCTGAAGAAGATTTCAAAACTATTCCTGAAGCACAATACTTGAATATAATTTTTTATGTATATCTAAAACGTTGATGGAAGGGAGGGGCTCATATTTTGATGGGCTTAAGGCAAATCAGTTTGATCAAAGTTTGCTTTTGTATTAAGCAGGAACATAAGAAATATCAGTCCCAAGAATATTTCTTTAAAGTAAGGAAGCTAGATGGAATTGTTAGAAGAAATTAGATATATAGGGCTAAAACCACACTAGTGTATAACATATATTGTTGGTAGCCATTATTTGGCACAATTTCTGAATTCCAAAATAATTTAAAATATTATCCTTTACTTGCCATGATAATAATAGATTAATTTAGAAAGTGACACTAATGAAAAATGCTCCATGTAAAAAATAAATAATACTGAAACATACTTACTGTAAAAAGCATATTAGGCAATTTTTCTGCAGTGTCTTCAGCTGATTACTGAAGGAAAACATTGCAGCATATGAAGTCAAACTTCTACATCTGCATTTTTGTGTAAGAGGAACAAAGCAAGTAATCTCATTACATAAAGACAACCTCTGAGAGCTTTGACAATGAACACTGAGTCAATCTTCCCATTAAGTCAGGGTGTACACGACAAATATGCTCTTCTTGAAATGTAAAATTTAATTCCAGCCTGATCACTTCAGGGACCAGTTCTGCAAAGTACAGCCACCATGGCATGGCACACAATCGCAACGTAAGTAACCGTACACTACTGTGAAACACACTTAAAATCTATTGTACTACAGCTTTTGTCTCAATGAAGCTATTTTAACCACAGAATATGTTTGATCAAGCAAGTTTTTCTGCCTGTTTTTCTACTGAGCCTGAGAAAATCATTCAGTGACTAATTTACTTGGTACATTTCCATTTGTAGCCATTCATAAATAATATCATTTTAGGAGATGTACTGCTTTTGCTTTTTCGTATGTTTTGGTATTTGGTTCCTTTATAAAGAATTCTTTGTGAATTGTTCATAGGACACGCTCAAGAAAACCCTTCAATTTTTCCACCATGGATTTTCAGTTTGATTAGGCATCACTAGGTGTAGTTTCGACTGTTTGGTAAGAGACACCAGCCTATGACTTGTAACTAAAACCCACTTCAGTATGAGTTCCTCTGAGCTCAAGAAGAGCCACAAACTACAGTTTCTCTCTGTTAAGAGATCTGCGAAGACAGAAGACAGTGAGAAGGACTTCTGAGTATCTTTGATGAACGGCTTTGGAGAGCAGGGAGGAAGGCAGAAAGCATGGTACAAAAGAGGGAAGAGCAGATCAAAAATACAAAAGGAAAGGAATCTCCAGGAAATCAGAAGAGTAGCAGAAGAATCTTCAGTCATAATTTACTTAATGTACAACTGGTCTTTACCGATGTCCTGCCTCATGATTCACATCAGGCTGCTGATACATTTATTTACACTCCAAGCAGTGCACTTAGTCCTAAGGGTTTCTGTTCACAGATTTCATACCTCACCCCAGTACAATCTTCTAATCACTTCTTTCATCTGAAATGACATGCTTAATTCTAGTTATAAATTTTAAAATAATATGTTAAAATGTTTTAAGAGTAGTTCACACATAAAATAAAAGTCTGAATGTGAAACACCCTCCACAGACATACACGCCTTCCTGGGCCACTGCTTTGTGTCAACTTCAAAGCATATAAAATGCTAGCACATTTTCACTATTTTAAGAACTGCATAAACCTATTAATTGTTTGCCATTTCCATATTCAAACCACTATAATCCTGATCCTACTAGTCATTTTCCCATGGCTTTCCCACCGCGCTATTTATCTTCTCTGACAACTTTGTTAGAAGATCTTTTAGTCACAGCTTTTCTGCAATTCTACACACAAGTATTACAACACTGGATGTTAGAAACATTTGTACTTAATTCAACAAATGATACACCCTATTAATGTACTAAAGAAACAGAAAATGGCACCTCAGTAGGTGCCAATCCACCTCAGTAGGTGCCATTTTTGTGTATTTTATGCATGTGGGTTTTTTTAATTCTTTAACTCACTTACTGCCATCTCCTGGTACTTAAAAGGTAATAGTAGTTATGCTTTTTAACAGCAGCCAGTACTCCTGTACAACACCACTGAAATGTCGAAAACTTCCCAGAAATATTTTCAAAATATTGCTGTACTTTCTATGTTGTTTTCTTTCAGTCTGGAAATAGTGAATGTTATTCCTTGGGCAGAAACTGGTTAAAGACTCATATAACTTACCTTTGTCTGGAAGCAGCAGTAAAGTTGTGTTAAGTATGGATGTTTCCGTGCTAATGCCAGAATTCTCTTTTCTGTCATTGTACAGTCTACATCATCATCTTGAAGTATGACATCCTTCTTCAAGACTTTCACTGCATATACTTCATCTTTTCCTTTTAGCTCAGCTAACATTACCTAAACCAAAGAAAAATTCTGTTTACGTATGAACAACAGATGCCATAAATGCAGGGTTTCATGTGAGTTTGACTGCACTGAAAATAGAAAGAAAGTTACATATTTGCCTAAATGAAGCTGCAGTTTATAAAATAAAAAGTACCACAATTTTAGAAGCATATACCTCTGGTATTCTTTAAATTTGAAACAGAAGGTACCTATTCTGTTTGTTAGTTAAGTATTTTAATGAGTAGCTATTAGTGAGGTCTCAAAAACTAAACATGGAAGGAAGTTGATGTAAAACAGAAATTTATTTCCCACTTTTATCTCCCACTTCTGGTAGTGAGATTTGAGTGTGACGGACTTTGTATACAATCCAAAGTTACCATTCCAGCTGCTTTCAACTTGTTGATTTTAACTACTACTATTGTTTAAGGTTCAGGCCTTATATTCTGTTTAAGGACAGCTCTGGCTTGGAGCCAGGATAATCTTGAGAGAAAGGATTAGAAAACAGGGACACAAAAGAACTGCTTCAGCCCTGCTTCCCTGCACGTGAAGTTCCCGTAATATCAAGGAAGGAAGAGTGTACTGCTGAAACAGATTCATATTTCAGTCCACTTCTATGATTCCATGGTGCACAACAGCGTGGAAAGAAAACCTATAAGCCCTGTTAACAGAGCAATGCCCCTTCCACCCTCACCAATTCCCTACTGTGGGAATGTATCTGGTGAGTTACATCTCTGCTGTTCATGCGGTATTTTGGGCAGCTGTCTAAGCCCCGTCATATCTGAGTGGAAATGCTTCAGTTCTGCTTCCTCCAGCACTGAACACACCCACTGAGGAAAAACAAGTACACACAATGTTCTGTGAAATAAGTAAACTTGAACTGGGAATTATCAAGAAAGTGAATTAACCCCACAGCATCAATCCTGACCTGCTTTTTTCTGCTTGACCACAAGCAATTTTGTTGAACGGTATGTATGTAACTGTATGTGTGTCTTCATCAGCCATATCCTGAAATAATGGAACACTGACATTTTGTTTCAAAAGGCTTGACCCAAGTTAACGAAGTAAGCTAAAGCATAGACAATGCCAGCTCATCAGGAGACTGATACTCTTGATCTGTTGGGTAAAAGAAAACCCCTAGGGTGGAAGCACTCTCTGAACGTCAATACGAACACTTCCAAATCAGTACAGTCAAAATCATCCCTGAACGCTAGCTTAAAAAAAAAATAAAATAAGAAAACAAGGGGAAAAAAAGCTACCCACCTTGCCAAAGCTGCCTTTTCCTAATACTTTGATGAAGTTGAACTCTTCAAGACCTATTCGCTTGCTCTGGGCCTGTTTGACCTCCCCATTTTCACCATTCTCCCCAGGTTTGTTAAGCTGGTTGTCTGTTGACGTTGTAGCTGTTGCTCTGTGTTCCTCTCCCCGATTGTCAAAAGATAATGCTTTCCTAATGTTGTTTTCCAGCTCTTTGATTTCTGTGGAAATATGAGGAAAGGTTAGTTTTAACCAACCATAAGAAAACCAGCCTGTGTTAGTCTGTATCAGTGTGGGAAGGGACATTCATCATCCCTGAATGCTGTGTTCAGGAGCATTTTGTGGTTAAGAATACATATTTAGCAAACTGCTTCTCCACCTTACAGTAATCAGCCAAACCCCTGCTCTAACAGGAAGGGTGGCCTTTTAAAACGAACCTAAGAGAATGACATATCCAAAACTTGAAAGATAAGCCAGAATAGTAGCCAAATAGCTGTTCTAGTGACTTTGGGTGTTCCTGTACCATGGAGAAGTACTTTGTTTTGAATATCCCTATCTTCCTGTAGCACTTACTCATCTTCCTGCTTAAGTATTTTAGAGCTGTGTCTTCAAAAGTTCAAAGGACAGTTGGGTGTCCCAGTCCTTGAAGTCAACATGAATGGAGCATCTTATTCAGCTCCAGCTGTTATCAGACGCCTGCCAATAAAGTGTTTGACCACTTCCTAGTGCTGCTTCAAGCAGCAATTGTGTCGATCTGCTGAATGATTCTGAAGGTTTCTCAGTGTTAAATACAGAGAGTCCTGGTGACTGACAATCCTCAGGGTCTGCCCTGGGCTCCTGCATGGTACTTCTGCCTGATGGCCTTGGAAGCAACAACTTTATTGGACAGCTACAAAGGTCAAACTAAAGAGAGAATTTAGACAAATTCTTTGTTCTTATTTGAAACAAAACATCAGGTATCTTAAAAATTATGGTTTTATGAAAACAATGTCTGCGAAACCAAAAGGTTGACAAATTTAAATCAGTTCTGGATTCAGAGGTCACAGATTTCTGATTTTTAAAAACAATTAGATCAGACTCAAAAAGTGCTGCTAACATACACATTCTGTCAATCAGCAGCTCAGCTCAATGAAATCAGGTCATACAGTGAAGATTAAAATGTCTGTGTCCAAATCTATGCATAAAAGAAATTGCTGAAAGGAAACATGGTTTTAAAGAAGCCTCTAGAGACCACATGGACATGCTAGCATAGCCTGTCTGGATGGAAGTTTCTATTATTACAAATGTTCAACATGGAATTACAAGGAGTCAATTTTATCTCAAAAACTTATTAACAGACAGGTTTTCAGGAAAATAAAGGCTCTCTCTCAAGTTCTGTGTTACTATTTAAAATATTCTCCACTCTTACAACAGAATATGTAAACTACTTCCACAAATATATTTTGTTAACAATGACCCATGTAGTAAACTTAGCAACATCTCAAGATGACTGTTTTATAATTTTCCCTGTAAGAGCCACTTAATTTCACAGATTTAAATTAAATGAAATGCAGGCCTTAAAAAAAAAAGATTTTACAGTTCAAAACTTTAAATGCTTCAATTTCTGGTGGCAGCTACTTTGTTGATTTGCATCTAGAGAGGCTGGTGCTCATAGATTTTTTTGCTACAAGAAAATTTGTGACGAACTATGTTAGATAGGAAATAAAAAGATTTGTTTGACCTTGATCACATGGAGATGTTGGTGCTGACTTCGACCTATCTTCTTCTGATGATGCGCATCCCGGAACTGGTGGTTGAGTCTCCGCACCTGCAATTAGCTAAGAACAATTCCAAAAGGGGTACTCAGCTGTGAGATCTTCCTGTGCCATGAGGAAATTTAATTCAACAACTTTAGTTCATAAGTAGAAGTATGAAGGAAAGAGAAGATCTCCTATCCCTATGGATTCTCACTGGCAGAACCTCAGCCATACAGTAGATGGCATCATAGCAAATGGCAACCATAATATGAACAGACAAAAAACAGGCAACTGAAAGAAAAACAGGTTGTTCAGATGAAACAAATGTAGTGTACATACCCAGTGAGGGAAAAGTTTTGAGAAGCCACCATGAGTCTGTATTCAAATCTATCCAGTAAACACATTTAACTACAACAGGTACCAGCAAAGCACTGCAAACTACCTCACACAGTAACAACATGACAACACATTTTCTCAGGAGTGTCAGACCAATTGACTCATTCTTGAGTTTCCTACGTTTCTGTAACATTTGAAAACAGCGTACACGGGATCCCAGTGTGCGACAGGCAGGAAAAGGAACAGAAGCAACTGTCAAAGTTTAAAGAAATTACGGCACAAATTGCCTATTTCTGTGAGACCGAGGGGTCTGTTGTGACAATCATGCAAATAGAGATACAGAGTGTGGGCCCATTCTCATCCAGGACACATATCATCACTCAGGTATAACTCCATCAGCTTTGGATGTATTTGGGGTGACCTATGCTTTTTATTTCTAGAACAGCCTGGTTCTTCCTATAAAAGGCATGATAACTCCAGAACTGTCATCTGGCATGCAGCTCCTCTTCATGAGAATCAGCACATTGCTTGTTTATCAGTGTTTACAACACTATGGAGTAGGGCTGTCTGCCAATCAATCAATCAATTATCCAATGCCAATTCTCAGCCAAACAGGCATTTATGTTTTTAACTGTTGCCAGACATTGTCTCTCTGTCAAATCTCCTTCCTCAAAATTAAAAAGGGAAAATCCTTCCAGAAATTATAGACTCGAGAGCTGCAACATTGTACCAGGTCAAAATTAATTTCATATCAAAGTTCAGAATAGATGATTTACACTTACAAAACAAAACTTGAAGTCTTAGGTCTGTACTGATGTATAAAAAAAATCGAACCCCAGCTAATAAAGTTAAAATATNGGTCTGTACTGATGTATAAAAAAATTACTGTGCAAGTCATCTGAGTAGGATCGAACTCCAGCTAATAAAGTTACAATACGGTCATACTTATCTCATTTTTTTAATGTGACAATACATAGTAAAATTACCTTTTTCCTCCTCTGTCCACTATTAGTGATCTTATCTGGAGTGACTCCAAGATCTGCAAGTACTTTAGCTATGCCTCTAGCATCCACTCCACAGTTTGGTGCCACATTTGTTTCACAGCGTCGATGTACATTCATCTTGCAAACTGCAATGAAATATAAAATAATACAGTAAACTAAATACTACCTTGGCATGCATTTGCCTTACCTAAATCAAGCATTATTGGACCTACAAACAACTTTTTCAAATAAATACAATCTCAGTAGGAAAATACTTAGCTGGATTTGAAGGTATACTTCAGTGCTAATATAAACCTGATTATCATCCTTCTGACATGATAATGTAGAATTATAAACAGAACAGACATGGGAACAAATGAAAATACCAAATGATCTTGTAACTCTTAAATAGAATTTGAATTAGAAGAAAAGTCCTTTAGAGCTTGGATTTTAACAGTCCACTACAGAAAGCACAACATTAAATCCTTATGTGTTATTGCTTCTTACTCTATTTTACTGAAGTAGATCAACTTCTTACGTAGGCAGCCATAAAACTGACAGAGCTTTAAGTTTTAATAAAAAATAAAAATTAAGGGTTAAACACCTACTTTATTTAGATGGCAATTCAGTTACTAAGCTCTTTCCCCTAAATCTCCTGAAACTATTATATTATTATGAGGAGAAAAAAAAGGTTAGTTTGCTTCCAGATTATGGGGCAGAGGCAAGAACACAGTTCCTTTAAAACTCGTTAAGCGTGGATTTGTTAGGAGCAGATGACATATTTTATCTGAGACTTCAGTGCCCTCTTGTGGAGCAAGGCACAAAGAGAGCACAACTGCATGATTAAATGCTAGATTAATATTCAATTGTTCAAATTCCTCTTTTCTTTACTTTTTAGAGAAAAGGAAATTTTAAAAAACGTATTTATAAAGTTACATTACATTATATTTTTCATCAAAAAGCTTTCACTGTACAACCCCTACAGAAAAAAAAAACCACATTTGCCTCTAAGACTATACCCAGACACTGCATCTGGCCATAACCATGTGCTTCAGAAAGCTGGTGCCTTTCCTTTTTAAGTATGTTTCAGCTCACAAGAAGAGCAAAAAGAAATTGCTAAACATGGTATTTTCAATGAATGTTCATTCAATGACAAAACCTCAGCAGCAAGTAAAACATTTGAGCCAGGATCCATAAAAGCGGACATCGAGGAACTGGACTGCTTGAAACAGCAGGAAAATTTTATGTAGTCCAACTTCATGAACATGTTTTGTAAAAAGATGCACAGGAATAACCAGTAAAAAATAACTGAAGAAGAAGAAATCTCTGTTATACACTTCTCATGGTGTTAATAACCATGCTGGGCAAGGAAGTACATTTCTGAAGAAAGTAGTTACTCAGCACTTGTTAAAGACAGAAAACGAAGCACAGAGAAAATGACATTTCCAGTTCAGGTGAGTTCTAGATTTCATGCAGACAACACTGATTTTTTTATAGGCAATAATTTTATGAATATGTAGAAAAGCAACACAGGCTCTCTGCACTATTGTTTCTATGCACCTGCTACACAGTATGAGAAATAACAGTTTTAAGAGCAAATGAACAATATAGTACTTGAGTTAGAATATGAAAGAGAACTCATATGCCCAGATTAGGTAGAGAGATACTACAACTCTGGTTAAAAAAAAGTCAAAGAGAACAAAGCCCAGATTTAATTGAAAAGTCTTCACTGAACGCATCTCCGCCATAACAAAGATAGCATTTCAGTAAAATCTTCAGTAGCTGCAAAGTGATAGTATACAGAGCCTAACATTTCCTCACTGTTCACCAGCCGGAATCAGAAGGGAAGGCGAAGGCTTGAACTTCAGAAGTCTCCCTGTGTATAACATCACCGTGAAATAAATTTCTTCTTTCCCTTGCTGCTCAGCAACTTGTGACATGAAAGATTAGGTCTGACCTTCACCTACAGTTAATGTGTCACCTTAAATACTGCAAAGGATGTATTTTATAGCCAACATATTTATACACATATGTGTGACTCCCTGTTTCTGCTGTTGAGAGATGTACGTAACATGATTTTTGTACTTATAAGGATGGACCTATCCATTCATAAGGTATAACAAAATGAAAATGTTTATCACTCCACTAGGCACTATTTCCTAAGAATCTGAATAATTTCCTTCATGACATCATTTTCTTCCACCCATTAACTGAAGTATTTTATTAACTTTTTCTAAAATATTACTTTACTTCGCAATTGTTTGTACTCTTTTCTCACCCATTATATAGATCTGCTTGAAACAATGAGATACGGAGCCAAACATTTTTGACAACTAAAATGACACAAATGCACCTTCCAGCTACATTTTCACATACAGTTCCTGTACAGAGTACATAGTCCTTAAATGGCAGAACTTAATGAATCCTTTATTTTCTGGAATGAGGGGCTAAGCAGACCATCACAAAGGATAATTTAGCTGAATATCAGAATACCTCATATTCTGGACATGGGCACACAGGACTGCTTCTGCCTACTCTAGCCAACACCTCGTAGCAATTTTTGAAGATGGTATTAAATGAAAAAGTAGCTGGAATGTTGATATTTAAAAAGTTTAACAAATCTGAAAATACAAATGGTATATAAACTGAAGGGATGTAAATTGTCATGCTCCTCTATTTTCTGTTAACTTCTAATATTCTATGTGGCAATAAACCTACACAGGAGTGCAAAATGTGTTCCTTCATGTCTGACCTCTGCATCTGTTACTGACTGGTGTTGCCAACAGGGTAAAGGACCATGTTCTAACTACGATGGAAATCCTTACACTGGTCCACTACTTATCTTCTATTTATTTCAGTACATGCTGACATAGTAACTTGAAGTCTTTCCAAGTCTACAAGTCACTCACAAATCAAAAGAAAAGCTCTGAAGTGGTGCCTTACCTTTGCATTGTAAACCTTGTCTCAAAAGACCCCAGAGCAATGAACCACAGTGGTCACAGAAGGTGGGCACTTTGTAATTGTGAATGCTGAACTTGTGAGGCATGTTGACACTGAAACGCTGGGATCCCACTTGCTGAAAAAGGACAGCACAGCAGATTTCATTTTAATTAATTTCTTTGCAATCGGTGTATGCTGAGGCCCTGATACATTTTGAAACCACTCAGAATTCAAATGAGATGAAATAGGTCTGTGCTCAGATGACGACCATTGCATTAGACATACTCCAACTCCAGAGCTCTTTTCACTACTTTATCTGGGGAAAAGAGGGGGAAGGGCTGCTGTTGTCCAAGAGATAAAGACTAAATTCTACTTCCTAGTACTTTTGGGAACAACAAATACATAGCTATCAGAAAAGATCTCTAATGTGGAAGGCAAGGAAGTCACTCCCAATTGTTTTAGGAGCAGGAGGCCAAACTAATACAGGACTAGAAAAAGAAGTATATCATAAACCCTTTACCTTTTCATATGCCACTCTTCTTTGCATTGTGATAATAACAATGATAACCTGTTGTGTTCAGGGATTCCAAGGTATGATTACTTACTAATTAAAGGATGTCATTGATAAGTTTTCATAGTAGCCATTGCACTGCAGGAGATTTATTTTTATGTTTTTCCTTCCCTTTTCTATTACCGCTGGCTTTTCTCCAACGATCTAGTACCCCTTCTAAACAATGAGAGTATCAGCTAAGTATGCAAGTCTCCACCAGTCTGGAGCCTGGGAACATAAACCTGCACAAGATTTTGTATATTCCTGTGAGTACTACACAAAACCAGCCGCAGCCCAACACAGTCCTTTATCACAATTGTATGCACGTGATCACATTTTGGATGTAAAATACTGGTTGCGAATCAGATACTACAGAATGGTTCCAGTCAGGAAAATGCTAGAGAATTGCACAGGAAAAATGAGATCATGAGTTAGTGCCTCAGTCAAACTCATGTCGAAGTCAAAAGACTAGATTAAAACTGCCCTGTTACATATAATTCCGATTTGTAACACAAATCTAGGCTTTTTCAATCATATGAATGTAGGTTTTTAAGAAATAAAATGAAGAAATGTAGTTTTTCTGTGTGGCCAAGGAATTGTGATCACCGAAAGACCACCTCACCTAAACCTATTGTGAAAGACAACAGACTCTTCTGTTGCACAAAACAACAGGACAGTGACCATACACTTGCTTTTCTGTTGAAGCACAAACCAAAAACTTTTGTGCAAGAAAAAGCATTCACTATTTATACTCGAGGGCTAAAACCATTCAAAAAAACGTAACTACATTTTGACAGTTTGGATGCAGTCTTTGTTGCGGTGAGACTTTGCAAACAAATTCTGGTCAGTCTTTTACGTCGGTGCCAGATACCCACCCAAGCATCCCAGCTCTCTATCAGCTGCTGATGGCTCAGCCACACAAAATGCAGCCAAGGGAATGAGGGATCCCAGCCTGCTTCTTTTGAATTTAACTGACAAGACTTGTATTAACTCAGAAATGGAGAGAGAATGTTAAAAATGAAAAGGAGTGGAAAGAGCTCTCTGAAACTTTGAGCTCAGATGTTATAGAAAGTACACCAATTACAAATAAATTTCTGTATGATAATTCTCGTGTAAATGAAACTGTAATGGCAATCTAGCATTCCAAACTGAATGCTACACCACAAAATGACCAGAAGGGCACAAAAAAGTCTGTAGCATCTATTGATTAAACAGAGTAGATGACACTATTTGGAACAGATCAAAGACAGAATTTTATCTAGAAAAATTATTTTATAAACATTTACCTCATCGTGAGTTTCCTGTTTTTTTAAGCCAGCACACTTTGTTATTATAAGTTCATGGCATCTCTTGTGAACTACACAAGTGCAAACTAGAAAGACAAAAACAGATAAAAGAATCAGTTTCCATGAACATTAATTTTAAAGCAGAAGTCTGATCTCAAAACACTAGAACCATTGAGACTTGAAAGTGTGCAAGTGACTGATGGTGACTTGGTGAGTCCTATGAAGTAAGCTGGTTTACAAAGGCAGAAGATAATGGACTTTCAAAAGACCAAAGAATTTTAAGATAACTAAAGCGTATCAGTCAAATACCTCGTCTGTAAAATTACAAATTACCTTCTGAAATGTCAATGGCAATTTTTCTTGATTTTTACATATGCGATTTATTTATCTGATTAAGTCCATGATCTCCATGTTACATGAGACACAATAGCAAAAAAAATTCCTGTCTAAAGGGCTTCCAAAGGAAAACAGATATAAAGATAACTCATTGTAAAAGTCAATAGAATAGAAAAAAAAAATAAGTCAAACATTCTTTCTGTAACACATTATCATAAGTTGATAGCAGTAAAAGGTTTCAGAAGGCAAAAATGTTTTGCCAATATACAGCCTGATTACTTAATCAATGAATAACATTTGCAGATATGACAGATAAGATTAACTATTACTAGGTCTATCATACTGTAAAATTCAAGGTCACTAAACAAAGTAAAAACCCTCATAGTGAAGTAATGAATTTCACTTTCTCCAGTTTCGGTAATCGTTGTAAGAAAAAAAAATTAAATCAGAAGTCAAGGTACCTCTGCAGTGTGTTAATACAGTAATTCTTATTATAGCATGTAAAGCTCTATTAAAAAATTGCATTTACTTATTTACAATGAGATTTCATCAAGTCTTTTGTAACTGAAAAAATCATTGCTAACTTGATGGTTTCTACTTGTTAGATGAGAATTAACACATCATCCCAAGAGGCGATTGTATAAAGAAGTAGGAGTACAAGAAATTGAGTTGAAAAATGGGACATGAAAATGAAGCACTTGTGCAGTCTTCGCTATAACCTTCTCTAATGATGACCTCTATAATTATCTCATCTATTTAAATTACAGTCTTCACAATTACCTGGAATTTTTAAACATAGAATCTTAAGCAGAATAAAGAGCTCTCAATTTTAAAATGCAAGACTTGAAAAATGACGATGCCAACATCTGCAGATATGGTTCCCTATACGGATATACATTAAGAGATATCTGGGATCTGATGTTCAGGGCTGTCAGCTCAGCTCCTAGTTCATTTATGATGCTTAAGATCAACAGTTTTGAAGAAAATTTCTGTGATTTGGTGCAAAGATTGTATACTTGTTGAGACGAACTTTTTCTGACCATCACGCACTAAATTCTTAGCGTTGTACATATACTATGCCTGATAAAAATATCTTATTACTTATATAACATAATAAATATATTTCAACTGTCCTTATGTAGAATTTTTCTTACCTTGACATTGGTATCCCTGTTTTCCTATTACACCCCTGAAAAATAAAATGAAGAGGAAATATTTTTAAAAATGAAAACATTTTTCCCCTCCCTTTACTGGACGTGCACATGTTTAAAGAAACTCTCATAACCAATCATCTGATAATTGCATGCCTGGACTGAGATCAGTTCAAAGTAGGAACATTTCAGCTGCTGAGAGGTAACAGGAAGGACGAGAGACCATGAAGGCAGTCAGAAGCACAGACATTCTTACTACAGTGAAACAGACAAAGCCAAAGGGTGCATGGAAAGGGGACAAAGTGGTAAATCATCATCAAGCAGACCTCTAAATAGACAGAAGATTGCATTTGTCAATATTGCTTGAAATCACCTTAGCCAACATAAAGCCTAACCCCCAGGCACTTTTTAGAGGAATGCAGTTGAGTTCGTGCACATTTCACATCATTTTACATTAAGAAAGACTGATTCATTACACACTCCTAAGAAATATTTACTGTCGATCACATCAGATCTTACGTGTAAATCGGTATCTCTAGGTCACTTTGGAAAACATCAGGAGCTGCTGAAAAACAACTGAAAACTGAATGTCTCCACCACTTCTCCCTATCTGAAAGCTGAAAATACTCAAAACTAATGTAAATAATTTCTAAAAGGGAGTTCTTGGTGTACGTTGCAATAATAAAGACCCTGTACAGTGAGCACTGAAATCTCTGTGTCATTAGAAGTATAATATACCCATATTCCATTAACTTCAGTAGGATGTACAGGAGCTTTGCATTTCTTAGAAGGAAGATGGTGATTATTAATCATGCAACAAAGAATTCTGTCATTGTGACAAAATGTAAAGGTCTAATATTAAGTCTGAATCTACACTTAGGCACTTACATAATACTAGGGTGGCCGTCTACCTGGAATTTAGTGTGCATTAGATAGGGAAATATGGAACTTTGTGGCTCAAAGGAGAAAAACCACAAATACAACCAATTCTAATATTTGCGATGGGAGTTTAACAGCCTTCTATTGTCATCTGCAACACTGGTGACAGCTTAATGTCAAAATGAAGAGGAAAAGCACTACTGCTCTATACCATTTCCACTTCAGCAGGAAGTACGAAGGTACGCTAACTACCCAATTCAAAGTTGCAAAGAAAGCAAGCCGAAGTTCCTCCATACCATATAAAGTCTCTGCAGTGCGAGCAGTACGTTGGTTGTCTAAGGTAGGTGGCCATGAACTTGTGTCCATTAACCTGGTGCACCCTGCGCCGCACGGCGCCCTGGCGCTTCCTGGGGCGCATCCGTTCCCGGAACACACGCTCTTCATTGTCCTTGGGTGCTGAAACACAGGGAAAAACAATAAGCACTGGCTGTCACAGACATCAGTATGGGGAAACTCCAATGCAGTGCATAGGTAGATATTCTCCAAAAATAAAAATAATCCTTTCTACTCAGCAGTGCAAAATAACTACCTAAAGTTCTGGGTAATTTTTATTCATTTTTAGCATCAATTACCAAAGGGCAAAGATTTTCATTGCCTAATACAGGAACTTCCATTTCTTCTAAAGCTTCATCTATAAATTCACGCTAAATTGGGATTAAGTCCTCTACACTTTATCACTATCAAGCACACTGACAACCTCTTAACAGTAATTATACAGTTAGATTCTCCAAACAGCTCAGACTTTCACCTCACTTCATCTTCAGGGGAAGAAAAAGATCCCAACATCCCCTGGTCCCTGTACACTCAGAAAGTGCTGATACAAGTGGAAGAAAGCTGAGTAAAAATACGTATTATCAAGCAGAACAAAAAATTCCATCCAGAATTGACTACTTTGTAGAATTCCTGATTAAGATCTGAACTTCAGGCTCTAATAACCCACTTTGATACTAATACATGCTCAGAAAAATGTTCAAGGGAAGGAAGTTGTTCTTCTTAACTAATTCCTGTCCCAATTGTACATGAGATTTAACGGTAGAGGAAGTATAAAATGAAGTTTATATATCTCAGAATGAAAACATTTGGAAAAAAATTCTTCAGAGTGCATTAGGTCTTTTTCTTAATGTTTTTATTGAAAAGTATCACTAACACCACCATAATATTTTGTATGCATTAAGCAAAAGCTGAGGATGAATTAGCAATGAAGAACAGTTCACAATTGTTAATGAAAGACAGATTTTATAAACATTCCCTGAGCCACTCATGCCTTGGCAAACTAGAATATTAGACTTGGAGGGGACCATATTCAGTCATCCATCGCCAACTGAATCTATGCACTCAATACTGAAGTGCATATAATGCTTTGATCTGGTGTTAACACTTGTCATTCTCTGAATTTCAGCTACTGTGAATCACTACAATGGCCTAAAAATACCAGCTTTGGTCTGCTGCAAGCTTTTCTGTACATGATTGAGTTGTCCAAGCAACAGTACAGTACCTAATAATAACACGTAGAAAATTCAAAGTCTGAGAACAACTCAATGTATAAAGGTCTCAAATTCCTTTACAAACATTGGAATAAATCCTGGTTTTGAGGGTTGTAAAAATAAAAGGTATTGATTAAAGAATTTCTAGAAAATTGTCTTAAATTAAACCAATGGATGGACATCCTGGGAAAAAACAGAGCACAGATGAACAAATTGAGATCAATGTCTTTCACTACAGAGCAAGGGCTAAACGCCATGACACCAGCAAATTTATTTATGTGCAAAAGAGCCTAAGCTCCACACACTTTACTGTCTCACAAAAACTTCATACTCAGAGTCAGTTTTCACCCTAAGATGACACATCTGTGGGATGGCCAGAGTGGCACTACTTTTCTATTCTTAAGTGAGCTCTCAGGGAATAAACATTGCCTCATATACAAAGCTACCCTTTTTATTTATGCTGAAGAGCAACCAAAAAGCAATGGTTGAAGGTTGCCCTCCAATAAAGAGATAAGAAATACCAGACAGTTTCCAATTATGCTTATTTCTCTCAATTTCATTTATTTTTAACTATTAAGCAAAACTCTAATGTCTAATAAGTATCATAGCTCCTTAAGAGAGCTTTGTCTTCCACAAAGAATATGCAACAAGTAGTTGGAGATCCAACCAAAGATTCATTTTCCCAGTTTCTTGAATGATTTGCTGACTTTACAAAGCTACTGGAAATCTTTAAATAGCTATTATATGAAATAATTCTATATTAACACAGACCTGTTCTTTTGGTTATCATCCAGATTGTAGACTTGGCTACAGTATGCACAGCCTGGTTGTGAGAAAGTTAAAATCCAACTCTTCTGGAAAGGTTTCCCCAAAAAAATATCTGCTTACATGAAATGAACACTGTCCTGACAGTGCACAATACACATTTGATATTATATTCAGTCTACAATACTCTTTGTTTCATTTTTTCATCTTAAATGCAATTCTTCACAGATAAAGCACCTGCAATTTTACAGAGTATGTAAAATCCTCCTCTTGTTTTGGCTACATAAATGCAGTATCATGACACTGGGTTTTTTTTTTTTTTTGTTTGTTTTGTTTCTACCAACAAAGTCTTAAAACTGCTTTCACTGCATTAGCTTCAATTCTATATTTAATTCTTTAATGAAATTCCATTTTCCCTTCTAATACTTACAATTTAAATAAAACAATGAAAAAATGAAAAGTATCTTTTTCAGAAATGCACTGACTTGAAAACAGATACAAGCAATACATCTGAAATTATCAGATTAAATGGCAGGCCTTGATTATCAAAATCACCTCCACACAAACAGCATCACTGTGTGTGAGAAGGATGCTCTAACAGCTCAAGGAAATGTAGTCTTCTTGGTCTATCTTGGATAATGCTGGAGGTTCATTAGCCAGTTGCCCCCAGACAGTCTCTGCTGTCAGTCTGCTATTTCCCTTTTGTCACTAAAGACCAGCACTTGGCCAAATCTATGCACTGCACCCTGCTTTAGAGTCAAAATGCACGGATGAGCTGCATGTTCAAGAGCAGTGACTCTGCCTTCACCTCACCTCTCATTACAGCCTGTGTAGAACCTCCACCTCATCAGTCGGCAGCAGCACTCGTTTAGAGGGCTTGGAGCAACGTAGAATCATAGAATCATGGAATCATTAAGATTGGAAAAGACCTCTAAGATCCCTTGGTCCAACCATTAACGCAGCACTGCCAAGGCCACCACTAAACCATGTCCCTAAGCGCCACATCTACATGTCTTTTAAACATCTCCAAGGATGGTGACGTCCCCCTGTTCTAATACATGACTACACAATTTGTTAAGAAATTTTTCCAATCTAGACCTCCCCTGATACAACTTGATAGCATTTCCTCCTGTTCCATCACTTGTAATCTGGGAGAAGAGACCAACTCCCACATCACTACACCCTCCTTTCAGGTAGTTTTAGAGAGCAGCAAGGTCTCCTCTCAGGCTCCTTTTCTCCAGGCTAAAGAAGCATCTGACATTACAGTGCATGACTGACCACTGGACGACTGGACATCAGCCTTTCATCACCGCAGATGAAGTCAGAAGAGAAATCAGCTCACCCATCAGCTTAACACCCAGTTAACATCAAGTTCAGTCAGCTTATTCACTGTGACCCTACATAAACACATAAGCAATGCTTTTCCACAGTCCCCAAGCTAAACATTGCCACATCTTGCACAAGACTGGATTTTAGGAAAAACGTTTTACTGAAATAGTGGTCAGGCATTAGAACAGGCATCCCAGGATGTGGTGGAGTCACCATTCCTGGAAGTGTTCAAAAAACATGTGCATATGGCACTTAAGCACATGGTTTAGTGCTGAACATGGAGGTGCTGGGTTAACAGGTAGACTTGATGATCTCAAAGGTCTTTTCCAACCTTAACAATCCTATGATTCACACTTCTGTTTTGAGCCACAGCCATAAAATCAGGCAGGAACTGTCCCAGGTGACTCAGAAGCAGATGATCGCATCTGTTCTGGCTCATACCCAGGGTTTTGAACCACTTATTTCTAGCAGAACTAACAATAGTCTATATTTAAATTAAAATCCATTTATCTCATACTGAACAGCCACACTAGAGATGTTAATTTATCTGTCTGAAGACACCTACCTCGGAAGGGAGCTACACTGCTCTCCCCAAACATCTCTCATCGTTTACAAGCAGGAAAGCAAAGATTAGTAAATGCTATCAGAAAGCAGGGAGTACTTGGGAAAACCCCCAACATCTGTGTGATACAGACAACTAGTGTTTTCAGTGCATTCTTTTGAAAATACTAGCATTCCAAACAAAATTTGCCTTTTAAATGTATCTTAAAAAGTCTTACAGTGGTATGCATTAAGTTCTAGAAAATACCATTAGCATACTGTATACTGTGCATGGCATTTCTATTCTTAGCGAGGAGTTAAAATTTTTCATGGTCAGAATATCTGCAAGTTTCAATATAAACAATTTCTTCTCACAGTACTTCTACTAAATAGTCACAGAGGCTTATCATTTCCTCAGTAAAGGCTGTTTCTTTATGTAATGTACATTCTGTTCCCTGTTTTGATTGTGAGTCCTTCTGTCTTCTGTACTATTCAGTTTATCCTTTTTAAATGCATTTCTTTCATTTTAATTTTCAAAAGATGGAGTAAGAAATGATGATAATTTCCAAGTGTTCATGGAGAATGCTGTTGATGGAGCACATTGCATTTAGGCTTTATATGATGGTACTTGAGAACTGGCAAATTTAGAACTAATTTTGTTTCAAAACCATACTCACTAATGCCACTACTTCTTTTCATTGCAGCCAAGAGTAACTCTTGAGTTATTTGAAAAACAATAGCATATAATTGCTTTTATAGACTCATATGTACATACATACATAATGCCTACAATTTTAAAGACTCAAAAGACTTGCAGGCTTAGCTCCAACCTCTAAGGGAAGTGTTATAAAAGTCAGAAGTATCTGGCATGAAAAATTGCACAAAATTAATAAATACCTGCAAAATGAAGGCTTAAACGAACTGTCTGAACTACATTTAACGCTGTTCATTGTGTAGGATCCATTAACCACGAATTATAGGCCACAATTTAAAAGTTATTACTTAAGATTCAAAAGAAAGGAAAGTGATGTATAATGCTCAGCAACCTCCAAAGGAAACAAGATTAGGGGAATAAGACCTGTACACTAAATAACAAAGGTTCAACCGTGTCAGGTCTTGTTTCATACTAAAACAGTTTCAGCATAAATGAGAAGGGCTCAATGTGGAGCACCAACTGCAACAGAATTATCCTGCATAGCCATTTCCATTTCTTATTTTCGATGTTGTGACTACTTACAGAATTCTGACAGCAACCAAAAAAATGCAGAAAATAAGGCAGAAAAAGAGCAAGAGAGCTTACACACAGGAGAGGGGACATCCAGCATTTTTTATTGCCAACGATGCTAACTTCTAAACGGGAACATGCTGAGCCCTTCCCTTAATCTGGAGGTGATTGTTACCAAACTGTCAGTGTTTGGGGAAGAAAAAAAACCAATGAAGCTTTAGTTAAATGGCTTCTGCCCCATCAAAGCCAAAGTGTGAGCCAGGTACCACAGTAACCCTTGCAGCAACTGGTGGAGCTGTCAGGCAACCCCTTGCAAGAGAACACTGACCCCTCATGGCACTTCTGGCACAAGGGGCTTTTCACCCTGGGCATCTCCTGGGTTTCATGTTGCTGTCATCCCTAACTTACAAGCACCATCCAGAAAAACTAGCTGGTTTAACATCAACCTTTAATAATTACAACTGACCCTAACTGAACAACAAATGCAAAGGAACAATGATTGTACTGATGTTTTGTTGCTGAAGATGAAAACTAACAGCTTTTGTATCATATCTAAGCCTGAGCACTTTAACCAGTATGTATGTACTGAAATAGAGATTTTGTTTCAGCACTATATAATGTCTAAACAGAGAAAGAGTATTGATTGAAGCAGGAGAGGTAATTTGTCTAAAAATATGTTGGAAAGTGAGAAGGGGCAGAAACAATGTGCAGGACTTCTCAGGATTCAGAATGGAGTGTAACCAGATCATTATGCATCAAAATAAGGTCTCCAAGGATTTTTCCCAAACTCTATTTTGGGCTGTACAGTAGAAGCATATATATAGTCATCAAGATTTCTCCATGCAGAAATCATTACAGGATTTTGCCTTTAAGACTTTAATCTATTTTAAAGGGAAAAAAAACAACAAAAAAACAAAAACTCACCACTACCAAAAAGCTAAACACCCCCACATATTTGCTTTTCTATATCCTTTCTTTTGAAAAAGCCTTGTTTAGTAGTAACACATGCAACAAACTAGTTTTTTACCTTTTAGAGAAAAGAATAGTAAGGTAAATGCTACAATATAATTTCATAAAGCTGTTACTGATGAGCACAGAAATGACGTAGGTTGTTTACCACAGTCATAGAAAGAACATGAAATTTTTCTATGTCTTTTTCTAGAAGTATTATGTTTCCAGACTGTTTCTTAAACAAGGAACAAGCATACAGGTTTTGCTTACTGTATCTCAAATCTGCTTTATTTAGGAGACCCAACAGGAAATTTCTTGTTTAATAGGAGAGTCAGATCCTTCGATAACACTATATTGTTAACAAAAACAAAGACACTGAATGCTACTAAAGAAATTTTAAAAACGCCTACAAAATGGGTGAGTTTTAAAAAAGGTATGTGTCTAGACACGTCTGCTAACACCAGCTATTTACTAAATGCACTAAAGAATAAATAGCATTTTAAAGTATATCAAGACCAAATATGGTGGGTGGCTTCATAGCATGGGCTGAGGCTCAAATGTATTTGTCTTCAAACACGTGCTTACCTTTAAATGCTTAAGTTCTTGTCTTAAAGAGAGATTTTGCCTATATGTATTTTAAAATTTCCCTTGATATGCACACAGGTAGAGTTGATTTGGGTTGTGACAGACACATATTTTTGTCTGAGGGCTTCGTTCACTTTCCTTTTTCTAAAAAAAGAGCCCAAACCAAAACACCAACAGCACTATAAAACTATCCAATGATTACTTACACATGATTAAAACTTTTTTCTACATACATAATTATTATCAGGAATACATTCATAAGCTCACTCAAAGCTGAAGGGACAACAGTAACTCTCCACATCCTTTCAAACAGAAATACTTTCACCTTCAATACACTTCATAAAGGAGGACTTAATGTCCAGAAGTTCTAAAGAGTCTTATAAATACCGATGGTCCAATTGCAATTTCAGCACACACAGAAGTCCAATTTAGTTTTCAGAAATGTCCCAGCCTTGCTGGCTGGCAATAATTTGGACCAAGTGTTCAAGACCAGGAGTGTGGTACTTGAAGAACTCCCAGAGCTGCCCCAGCTGCAGCCCATCCGCTCGGCTACAGCAGAGGCTGGGGTGAGGAGGGATTAGCTTCCATACCTGCTCAGACAAAATTTTCCTTTAAATGACTCCCAGACTATTCTTAAGAAAGACTTCAAGATAAACCCTCAAGTTTCTGTGCTTGATGTCCACAATGCTCATAGCATTAGTGACAATTTACACAAGCTTGAAGTATTAACAACATGGAATTACCCATGGTCATTTTCAGTGATCATACAGCATGGTTTAATAAACCTAGTATTTAACAAACAGAATTCTGTTTTGTAGGAACTGGACCACTGGTAGGGGATGGATATAAATGTGTGGTCCATTTTTTTAGATCCCTGGGAGCTCACACAGATGACGGGGTACTGACCTCATTTTGGAGGGTGGAAATAGCAATTTCTGTACTTAAACAGCGGTCAGATCCGCAAAGCAAGCAAATCAGAGACAGATTCCTCCTACTTCCTCTCAATTTCTTTACTGGTGACATTAATGATTTTAAGAAAAATGCTATTCCTGAAACAATCAGCTTGTAACTACAATTTACATATTACAATTTATTTGACAAAGGAAGTTATATCACTAGAAATAACACAGGGAATTTATTGCTATATGGCAGGTTTTCTGAAAAGTGAATTTCGCATCTCAAGATTTTTAAAATACAGTTTCAACTGCCAAATCTTTTATCCACAACTCAGACTTTAGTGCTTTTTCAGTTGGATAGGAGATGTCACAGGCAAGAGGACCAAAAAACTAAAAATCAATGTTAACTAAGGTTATTTCAGTCTTTCGGTGTTATTTTTCAGGAGGAACAAACAGCCTCACTCTAAACACAATGCCCTTATGTCACTAAATCTGCAATTGAAATTAGAGAAGTGGAAATGCATTCTACATATGGCAAATACTAAAGCTATTATTCAGGAGAAAAAGCTTACTCCATGAAATTTAATGTGTCTGTTCACGTCCTAACTAGTAATGTAAAGTAATGATTTACAAAATGTAGAACAATTTTTGTGCCACAGCTTGACTTGATAAACTTGCAGGCAGAAAATTAAATTAGTTCGTGTCAGTAAGAGTCAGATCATGTTGTTACAGTGCTAGTAATGAGCAGTATTAGCAGCCTGGTGTTAGCATTGTTAGCGTTAAGCCTCGACAGATGAACAAGATGAAATACCTCATATTAAGTCAACTCCTTACTAGAGGTAAAAAAGTACACAATCATCTAAATGAATAAACTCTATATATAACATAACACATTAGATTATTAATATAAGATTATTGTAACTGATCAGGTTATTGTATTGACCAGAAAAGCTGTCCTCGGGAGTTGAGCTCTCTGCTATCACTAAGTCTACAAACACGTCCTGCAGTTTGACTGCACCGCGCTCCTCGGAGCACACCCGGCCACTTGTGGCGGCAGTGGTGGTGGTCAGTGCTCTGGTGACACACTCTCATAACTGGCTGTGCTCTGTCTTCAATGGAAGAAGGAGGATGAGACAAGCCACCACAGTCAGGGCTGCTGTGGGACATGAACTTCCACAGCAGTACACAGCCATGCTTATTTTAACAGAGCTCCAGGCTCTGGAAGTATCTGCAGGGTCAAATGACCTCTCTGCAGGGTCAACACCTGAGCTGCTGGCCTTCGTCAGCTCCCTGGAAAGGAAACAGTGCTATGATGCGAAGAAGGAAAACAAGCATTGTAAAAACTTCAGGACAAAGCCCCCAGAGGTAACTATTAAACCAGACAGATCCCAAATGACACTATTTTAAGCAAGTGTTTGTGATAGATTAGAGAAGTTCAGCAGTCTTTTTCTAAAATTTGCAAAAGCTACAGAGATTATGATGAAACAGAGCTTTGTAAGACTGGGATTTCTAGTCTTTCAGAAGTTGTTTCTTAAATATTTGTTCAACCCCAGCTTTGTTCCTTTCCCACAGAATAACAGAAGCCCAAGTGGCAGGCACCTAGGAGTTTCCTGAGCTCGGTCTCCTGCAGTGGAGAAGTGTCTCGTGCACTTCAGGCATCCTCAGCTTTCATTTTTTTGACGGTTCTCAAAAATCTCCAGTGAGGGAAATTCCACAACACACTTGTGTATCTTGTTACACTACTCTGGCAGGCAGGCTGTTTTTCTAATATTCAACCTAAATCTCTTTGCAATAAGTTATGCTGGATGAGTGATGGCACCCTGAAAAAGCAAGTTTTTGCCAGCACAGAAACTACTGAAGTATCTGTAGCAAGGCAGCCATCATCCTGTGGATACCATGCAAGAGGCCAGAGACACAGCAAGATCTCACAAAAAAGAGGACTGCAGAAATTTTGTATGATTCTCAGGCCACAGCAAGACAGAAACTGCTTTCCACTAAACAGGACCCTGTGGATATCCCAGTCACATGCTAGCTGCAGAAGAGTCATGGTATCTGAAGATAAAAAAGGGAATGAAAATTACTTAGTGCCTTAAGCTACTAAATCTCAAAGTTATCTTGCTGATTTAATTTCCAAATCCCCATCCTGATAGCAAGAATTTTTTTCCATCCAAGCCTTGAAACACATGTAACAAAGCACCCTTGCACTTAAAATTTCTAGATTAAAATTCCATATAACCATATTAAGGGTCTATGGTGCATAGCTTACATAGGTCGGAGAAGATGGCTTCCAAAACATCGTTTTAGAATGGCTGTAGCCCTCACCAAGCTCAAGCCTGTGATATACATCACACAGATTCAAAGTACTTCACAGTGGCAGTGAAATCTTACCAACAATTAGAGAAGTGGTTTTGCTTTTTAAAACTTTTCTTTATCTGTTTCTCAATAAAGTACGAGCTATTTGCTTGTATCCTCCACAGGGCAGAGGGAGCCCACTGCAGGACTGACTGTGATTCAGAGAATCTCACACAGCACCTATGTAATAATGGAGACAGCCAGAGAAGACTGCAAGCAAGAGGAATCCTTTCAATTTGACTCATTTTGGTATAAAGCAAAAAGCACAGAATCCTCAATACTTTGCTCAAAAAATGCTCATGAAAACCAGAGGAAGCTTCAAGGGCAGGGAGAATGGCAGTGATATTTTATTAATACAAAAATAAATTTTTTTCTCCTTACACTTTTTCTCCTTATACTTTCAGGTAATGATAATGCTATTCTTCAACTAATTAAAATAAAGGCTTTAAAATTTGTAAATTACTTCTCCCTTCCAACAGTACTAAAGTAGTAAGACACAAAGTAGCCGTATCTTTGTGTAGATAAACCCACTGATGAGACTGTAATGGTTCTAACAAACAAAAGAGGATTTGACCCCAAGCAGCAGGACATACTAAAACAAGGCAATCAAACCTTTGGATTTAATTTTTCACAACTCTACTTTTGAGCTGAACTAAGCAAGTGAGAGATATTAGTGTTATGCCTCGAAAGGACTGTTCTCCAATGCAGCTATCACCAAAAAATAGTATCTGACACAATTTTTCCATTTTTGGCCTAGTACACAACCCTTAACACACTTACAGCAGTGTTCCAACATGTCACTACTCTTTCTAGTTTATATATTAGTAAGGGCTATATTATGACAATCCTGTCAGCCTCTACCAACAGTGTCATCTTGCCCGTTTTGCAAGTGGGCAGTTCTTGCAATCAATTGCAAGAGACAAAAATCAGCAGCAAAAGAACTCCTTCCCTCTTTCCATTGTCTTTCTTGCAAGTGTAGGAGGAATTTTCCTTATTCTGATATACCCCCAAGCACACAACAAAAGCTTAATTAAGAACATCTCTGACTCACAAGCAGTGCTATTAAAGCAACTCTCACATCTATGTCTTTCAACATTACATACATTACTACAAATTTCCACTCAGAAAACAGTAATAAATATCTTACGTAAATTCTGAAGTACTTGATATGATTTATTTTCAGCATGCTACTTTCAGGCCCCAGTTAAACAAAGCATTTCTGGACGTGGCTATAAGAAAGAGCATGGATTGCAATGGAAATTTTCTAATATTCAAAGCACTATTTACCTGCCCTGCATTTTGTTAATCCTATGCATTCAATGCATGGTAAAAATGGACATATGTGCTAAACAGTATGTTCTTCCTCCTTGCCAGGCTTATGGACAGAGCATCATGAAGGAATTGCAGATGATGAGTTTACATGTTATCAGCAGAACCTGAATGTGTTATATAGGTTTTTACTGGGGAGGTGATTGACACATGACAGGAACAAGGAGATGACCACCCTCATAACCAGCTATTGGCAGACGAAGCATTTCTCAGTGAAAAGATTAAATAAGAGATGCTTTCATGTCTTTCTCATTTGCTTTGGGTTTCAATATACAGAATATTCTATTGTTACAGAATATTTTATCGTTCAAACACTGTACAACAATAAAAAAATAGAGCAATGAGGGGAGATCAGAGTGTTAACTTATTCTAGAAGGAACTGGGGTCCTACCACGCATTTCCTACCAGGTCCATCACATCCTCTGATTTGCAATATCAGATTGCTACCTATAAATGTAATGATGATTTTTTGCAGGTCTTCGTGCAAAAGAACAGTAAAGGGATCTCTCTCAAGGTTCTTAGGATTCCCAGCAAAATTTTGCAGGATTTGAGGTTTTGTACAGTGTGCTTACTGAAATATACATCACATGAGAACCCCGGCTTTTGTTAAATTAAGCAACATGTATCTAGCCCTCAGATTATGGAGAAACACTTGAAAAATGTGATGCAAATGCACACCCCACCCCAACTATATTATGGAAAACTGTGCTTGTCTCTCTACACTGGATACATGAATTCAAATCAGTATGTGGCAAGTTTTGGTGGTGGTGGTAAGCTACAGGGGCAGCTTCTGTGAGAACCTGCTAGAAGCTTCCCCTGTATCCACAAATGTTGTGTCCTACTGTATAAGACACACACGGGTAAAAGACAAGACTCTGTTTGAACCAAGTTCTAAAAGTGCACTTATTTCTAACTTTTGCTACATTTTTTATATTCCAAACATCCTAGCTGCGAAGTTCATTTAGTCCTTATTCTCCAGCCTTTGACAAAACAGATGTATTGGTGTCTTTCTCATTTTCAGTGATTCGGTGAGCATGTGGCTCAAACTTCCACATGAAATGCAAAGTGCTTCTGGCTTATGAAAATATGCTTAACTGGCCACCTAATTTCTGACTGAGTCAGAATTTCAGAAAAATGTTGAAGCATCATCTGCCTGAAGGAATCTAATGGGACCGGAGCTGTCTTACCTGACCTATGGCAGATTAAGTCTCTAATAAAAAGTATACTCACAGAGGAAAAGAATTGGCAAAGAGCCTTCGAAGAGGCAACAGATGTGTTGATTGAGATATATTTTGTTTTTCATAGTTCTCTAAAATTGATGTAAAATTCAGGAATGCTTAAAAACTTACTGATGGAAGCAGCTGGCAAGTGGGAAGAGTGGGATGTTGGATGATGAGGTGACTTAGCATGGGAATTGAGTGGAAAAAAAAAAGACCAAAATGGAATCCGACAAGAGTTTTAAACCTCTCACTCTGGAGAAGGAAACTCAGAGAAAAATGGGACATGAAAGAAAAGGGAGGGAGGAATAAAAGGGAACACAGGGCTGATGAAAGAGAGCACATCAGAGAATACTCCTTTTCCTCCCTGTAGGACAAACTGTGAGCAATGCAGCTCACATTTGTCAATGACCCAAACTCCAAGGGCAATCTGAGTTTAGAATGATTGTTAATCAATTAATTTCCTTTCTACCCATTTGCTGTACAGAAAAGTTAACTCTCCTTATTACAGAAAGCTCATACACAAGAACTAGCAGATATACATGTACAGAGTTAGCTACAGAAAAGCACTCAAGATCCATGCCTGCTCCACAGGGATCTAAATACCTGTCTTACAGTGCTCTAACAGGTTGGATATTCTCATGATGAAAGAAAATACGTTAGACTTGCTAAGGTTTTCCTAAAGATATTGTCAATCAAATTCACTGAAACAGCTAACTTAAAAAACCCCACCACAGGTGCTGTGTCTTTAGATGCATGATAGAAAGCTAATTTAAACTATGTTTATGCAGAAGAATAGGTACAGAAAGTCAGCTTTTCTAGTTCTTCTCCTTCCACAAGTCACCTTTTGCTACTTCCTAAAACGGAAAGCAGTTCAGTACTATCAAATGCCCTCAGCACTCACTGAAAGTTCTTTCAAAATGTGTGAAGACTTCATAAAAGAATTAGTGTGTGCAGGAGAAAAGCTTCTTCTAACATTTCTTAAAACTGTAAGTCTTTCTAGAAAAATACGTGTTAAACTCTGGGCTGTGTATCTGTATCTTGTATCTGAGAGAGAAAATAGAACTAAAAAAAAAAAAGCTCTGTATTCTTTTATTCTCTTCTTCAGAACAAAGATCAAATAAAATGCTTCTTCAAGATCCAAATGACTTTCTCCCTACTCTTGAAACTAAATCAGGCAATGAAAACAGAGACAAAACAACTCTTGGAATGGTTGTAGACTTAATTTTTCTCCTATTATTTCAGTGCCATAACAGTTTTCCATTTAGCACTGACCCTGTCTTCACACCAGTGGCATCAGGTAAGTTCTCCTGACACGGACAGCACAAAACTCATCTAGAAACCTGTGCACAGCACAAGGAGGATTGGGTCCAACCAAAATCTGTGGAGAGCCAAGAGAATGACAAGGAGACTGCCTGCAGCACAAAGGACAACTATTTGTACAGCTTAATGCTCTAAATGCATAGCCACATGAGGATAACATCTATCTTTGGTTACAGCTCTACACTTACGCCAGAGAACAGAGACACACATAAAATCCAGGAGACTTTGGCTCAGTTTACTTACAGTAGAGATAAAAAAAGAAACTTTAATTGTCTGTGTCCAAACTGGAAAGATACAAAATGTTCTAGCAATTATAAAAAACTAACCTCTAAAACTGCATTCCATTTATTGTTTTGTTTATTAACAAGTCAAGAGGTAGCAGACACTTAAAAAAACCCTTTCCTTAAAAAATTCAGGTCATAGCCCATTCTCTCAAAACCTTTCTGTCCTTCTTGCTTTGCCAGCACCTCTGCTCATATTCAAACACTACATAATTCATTTTAGCGTAGCCTTATCAGGTTGCTGAATAAGAATGTGAAAGTCAGCTGGCTGTAAGTTGAAAAAATATATTCAGTGCCTTCTTATTGCTGCTGTCACTGATTTAGCTGTTCCCATGGTAAACTTAAATACCACCACAGGAAGCTGTATCATCTATCAATTCACAAGTTGCAAAGTGTGGTGGATGGAGATTTCATTTAACAGATCCCAGAACTGTCTGGTTGAAGGATGTGGCAGTTGAAAGCTGGAGACTGAATTTCTTTCTTTTTTTCTCTCTCTCTTTTTTTTTTTTTTTTTAAAACAACCCTGTATAATCTCAAGAATAAGACATATGGCAGCACTCCCAAGTTGGTTTCAAAGAGATTTTGATTTCCCACTCACTTTCTCTCAGTGTGAATTACCTAAGAAGGTGTCAGAAGTTCCTCGAGAAAATCCTTTTAACACTGGCTGTCTTTTGAAAAAGAACCTCTAGAGAGAAGCTCCTTTAAAAAAATAAAACAAACTGAAAAAACAAAACCTCAAATGATTTTGCCTGCTCTACAGCTGGAGCCTCTAACTTGACTCTCCATGACACATCACAGCAGTCATGAATTAGTTTATTACAATCATTTTAATTCATAAAAAAATGCGATTCCTTCTTGAGAAGGAGACAAAAACATCCTACGAAAGAGATTATCCCACACACTAAAAAGAGATTTTTACCATCAGAAATCGCATAAATAAGAGCTAATATACTCTATGAAACCTCCTCCTTTAGTAACTATCTAGTGAAAATCAAAAATATATTCTAACATGTTGAAAAGATTTCTCTAAATTTTTTTTTTTATAAAACATCACCTTGCCATTAGCATACAGTAGACAAATAAAAATACTGAATGCATTTTAGGAAATACAAATAAAGGTGGAAAAAGACAATTAAAAAAGTCAATTTAAACTAAATAAAACCACATTTATAATCTGACCTTTTCTTTATTCCACTTCTGGAAACCCATAACCAAAAGACTTTAACAAAGAGAAAAAACATATAAAGATGTTTTTTAACAAGTAGAAAAGAAATGCAAGGAAATGGAAACACAGCATTTCAAGATTTGAGCACTCCAAAAATCTCTTAAAAGTCTTCACTATGAATCCTCAAGCTTTTTTGAAGCTCCCAGTAATACCCCTTCCAACACATGAAACCAAACCTTACTTTTCCATGTATCTGGAACACTCCTTGAATCTGAAAATTTGATATCACACAGTGACTCTAAACCAGTCAACTGCCAATTACCAATTTTGTGATTCTGTATTTTTGGAACTACTACAACAAACTTATGCTAGAAAGTACAGATTTTATAGGATACAGTGAAACTGTCTGAACTCAGCTGCATTAAAAGTGTCTTAAATTCTATATCCAAACACAGAGGTATTCAGAATAGCTGCCTCTATTTGGGAACTTGGGCCACGATGTCCATTTTGTGGAGTCAGTTTGCTTGCTTTCTTACACGCAAGAATATAATCTTAGTATACACAATGCCCCTTGTTCCATGATGGGGAAAAAGTCACAGAAATAGGCCAAGAAAATCAGATGTCACTAGGTGATTTTGAGTCAGCCCACACAGAACATTAGGGGAAGAAAGCATTCCTCTGAGCAAGCATTAGCACTATTATTAGCAGCATCTAGACTTATTTAAAATAATTATTCCCGTATCTATTCAAGCAAGCAATACAAATTACACTTGTCCCAGAGATGGAAAGACAGACACAAAGTCATGAATATGATCCTCCCTCTGCATTGTATTTATCTTTATCAGAAGGAAGAAAAACAAAATAAAAAGTATTCCTAGAAACTAAGGGCAAAAATAAATCTTCGTTTAAGAGAAGCCAATTGAAACATTATGATTATCGTGCAAGAGCTGTGGTTTCGATGAAAATGAATAGTAAATTATTTAGAAAGAAGTAGAAAGCTGCATCACAAATCAAAAGTAGAAAGATCCCAGTTTAAGTATGGAGAGATCAGCAAATCATTGCTACCCACCAGCAGCAATGCAGGAGTTGTGTGGCTCTACCATTGCACCAGAAGCACGTTTTGAATCACCATTAAAATAAACTGACCGGGGCATTTATAAGTTTTTAAACTAATGGGACAATCACTAGATGCAAGGAGCACTTGCCTTCTGCTCAGTGAAGACCTCTAGCTTTATTTGTATCACATTTTCCCCTTCCCTACATTCTCGCAAATGTGTAACTTCCTACTGACATTACAGAACATCATCTGTCTGGTCACACGTGCAGCAGGAGGGTGAACTCCTATTAATAGCCACTGAAATACTCCTGGTAAGTTGTCCTTTTCAACATGATGTTATACCACTGCTCCAAGCACAGAAACTCTTCCAGCCCACCACTCATTTCTTTAAGGGGCACTACTTCTAAAAGAAGCTGTTTTCCCCTCAGACATAAACTGCATACACGCTAAAATACAATGGTCTTGGTCAGGGACCAACTCTGATAAACTGCCAGGAGTTTTGGGTTATATTGCTGTAAACTCACACAAAAGTAATCTGTCTCTGCACATATAAAATAAAGAAAGAAACGGTTCTCAGAAGAACAGTTCTCTGGGACAGGTTTTTTAGGGGCTTTATAGCTTACGCATAACAAAACTAAAGCAACAATCTCTCAGAAAGCATGAAACTTCTTTAAGAAATTAAAATAGAAATTTTTCTCCTATTTAAAATGAAGTAACACGTTATACTAGACTACAGTAATAATGACTCATTTGTTAATTAAAAAAAATTAATTTAGCCTTTTATTTACATGCAATGGTGTTATTCTTCCATGTAAGTCTAACTCCTGAGAAATAGTATTTCTCCTACTATCGGTTTTTTCTTGTAACACTGTCAAACACCAATTCTCCCTTTTCCTCCATCTCTGGGTTTCGGAAGAACAAAAATTAGACACCTATTTCTAAAAACCTATTTCTAAAACCCCACTTATAAAAGCTACGATTTTACTTCTACTGAGTTGGCCATGACGGCCTCCTTCTCTTCCCCCCTTCCCTCATCTAGGGCTAAGAAAACAGTGAAACAGTGTATATCAAAACTGACAAGAATTTCAGATACAATTTATAATGTAATAGGTAGGCAGGCAGGCAGATAAATCAGACAACTTTTTAAATTTAGCAATCATGGTTTACTGTGAAAGGAGATGCTTTTCATGAGAGGAGTTCAGGATTTTCTGGTTTATTTTTGGTTATCACATCTTTCCAGCAGATCATGATTCATTCACTAGTCTTCAAGGAAGACCAGTGCACATGAGTATTTTTAAGCACAGTGCTTGCATAGCTGAAAACTCGTTTGCAGCAGTAAGATTAGATCTCCAATGAAAGCTCAGCACTTCTGCCCATGTATTACGTGCAAGGGGCTGGGGAGCCCTGCAGCTCAAACTGGACTCCAGTCCTGCAAAAACCCAGCTGCAAAGCAGCACACACTGTCTGTGGGGATCTCCCCACACCAGACAGAGCTAATGCTCCTAAATGGAGTCTTCAGCACAGGGATGTGGATGTTTTATGCAGTGAAGTAAAATTTTAGAAAAACAGGCTAAATATTTTTATTTAACATACATATCATGTGGCACGTTTTTATGGGCACATACACATACACAGTCAAATCTGATGTCAGAAGAGATGTACACAGTTCTGCTGTGCCCTCCTCTCCCTGTGAAATTGATAATCACATCTGATTTGGGCAATTTGACCAGCACAGAGACTCTCATAAACTTTACTAATGCAAATTCTATTCTGTAAGTGCAATACAACTTTCATCACCACCTTTAACCTGTTCTGCTAAACACAGGTATAACTATTGGGCCTCTTGAACAAAACCATAACCAAATTTCCTAGGAGGTAGCATCATGTAAAAGTGTTTTCTTTTCCCCCTTGCAGAAAATATTCCTCTTTTAGTGCTTGAGGTTTTCCAAGACTATTCAGTTTAGTGACAGTCCATGAACCAGTGCTCTGCTTCCAATTGTTGCTGAATTACTAAGAATTGGAAGTAACATTTAGAAATTTTAAGAAAGGAACTTCTGAGAAAGGCAATTCCTAGGAAACAAGCCTCTCTAAATACGAAAGAAACACGTTCACGTTTAAAATCATAGAAAATAAATTAAAGTCAATTATAAAATGAGCTATAAAAATCCTGAGCTTTCTGAAAATAAGAAGATTCATAATCAAGACAAACAAACCTTTGAACACAGCAATTCAAACATCCCATTATTCCACGCTCCAAGCTGAACAAACCTTTCAGTCATAAGTGTAAAACTCATAAATATTCCACAAATTTTAAGATCCCTGAAGACTTTAAGTTATGATCCAATATATAATTAGAAATTTCAGGACCTCACTTTGCCTTGTGACAGTGATCTGGAACGATGATGTATTTTATCATACCCATAAGTTGCGCAATGTATTATTTTTTAACTCATGCTACTTGTTCTAAGTAGCTCCAAAATGTTACCCTCAGACATTCACACAAATTAGTGTATCCTCAGTACGGAAAGCTAACAGGAATTGTTTTTCCAGGAAAACATTCAAGCTAACTTTCAATTATATAAGTGTCAATTACCATATTTTGAAAAATTATTTAATGTATACAACAAGATTTCAATTATTTGGGGTTTTTCCACCAAGTCATAAATAACCTCCCTAACTGCCTTCAAAGAATGCTATAATTAACATGGAGAGACCACCTGAAAAGCAATCAGAGAAGAACAATATATAAAAATATTAAACAAATTTTAAATTAATAAAAGAAGCTTAGTTTATATTTAAGATGATGTGACATAGACACATGACACTACAAGCTGTTATTAGCTGCAGTGCTGTCCTTCTGCCTTGTTTAAAGGGTTCCCTTTGCAGAGTGAACTGAACATGGAGTTTGCTTCTCAAATAGGGACTCCAGAATGAAAAATACATTACTGTGCTTAAAAAGCTCACACCCACAAAGCCTTAATGAGCATATTATTTGTTTCAGGTGAATGCACTACATTTCCTTTCAGCAGAACTCACTTAAAGATTCTCTGAAGACTTGCTCCTGAACAGTTCTATGATCTAGTTTAAAGAAAATGTAAAAGGATTATATTTTTGGCTCTTTAAATCAAGGTTTTTTTGCATTTCCCAACTTTGCTGAATCGTTTTGGCTGTGGTGCCTGTCCTTATCTGCCCAAGCAATACTCAGCAGTATGGAATTTGCTTCCAGTGTACACTGAAAGTGCTAGCACTTTGCAAAAACCATTATTTCTTTAGCAAAGCATCTTTCATTGTATTTTACAAAACAGTTTTGAAGCCTGTTGATATGTACTCACAATGTCCATCGGCACAGCAGAAATGTACTCAAATGCATCCAAGAAAATCTGCAGAGGGGTGCGTGGGTCTATCAAAACATGACCTAAAAACGTCCTACAACAGAACCCTGTTGATTAATACATGAATATAAGACCTAGTGCTTCAAGCACCAAGGAATGAGCACTGAGAATCAACTGCCAAGACTGTTTGTCTAAGAAGGTTGACTTACTGAAGGTTTCAAAATCTGCAAAATCAATTAAAAGAATCAGGTTTTATTATCGAACATATTCTAGCTACATTAACAGTAGAAGGGAGATGACTGAGCCTCAGAGGTAGCGCTCAGTAGAGTTAATAAAAAACGAGCTAAGTGATTTAATTACACCTTTCAAATCTGCCTGCTCACATAGACCCCATACTTCAACATTCAAACTTAGTTTCATCCCTTCTACTAAAAATATCTTTTATTACAGGGGAGTAAAAGTAAAAAGCTTATTCAGAACAAAAATTATAATTTCAGACAATGCATGGTGTGAAATGACATGTACCTTCCATGTTAATGAGTATTTCAGTAGCAGCACGGCTTACGTAATAATCATGGGGCTTATGGCAGCTGGTTATTTTGACAAGAAATCTGAAGGAGCTGTGTGAAAATAGCATGGAAAGAAGGAAAGAAAAGCAATAGGTCTGACAAGTAGATACCCTTGTAAAAAACATGCCAAGTCTGCTCTCTGCAACTTAGTTTTCATACTGAAGGTCCAATTTTGAAACCTATGAATAGATAGAAATGGAATTTGCAGCAAAAATCTTAAGGAACCCATCTGCAAACATATTTCTACAAATCTCTCTCCACTGAAGTGGAAATTGTTAAATAGAGAGTGGGCACACTCCTATATTTTTAAGCAAAGACTAATACATTGTAGTGAATGGGGAAAACAGAAACAAGGTTCAATCAGTACAGTTCAACTGTGGTTTTGGGGCATTTTAATTTCAGTTCTGACAACAAAATCTAGGGACTAATAGTGTTCTCAAACATCAAAGAAAGGTCTCTATTACTTCTTTTCAACAGAAGAAAAGGCCACGGCAAAAATATGTAATTTACAGTAAATCCCAGCAGATGAAAAGACAATTTTACTGAATGAAATGGGTTTTTTTTCTAAACATGCAGTTCAAAGTTTAACATTTACAAACAAAACAGCTTAAGTTAAAGTCTGACCATCAAAACCAAAACAATTGCGATTGTTTATAGTTCTTTTTCATAGAAGCCACAGTAGTGCACCTTTCTTGAAATGGTCGTTGATCCTGAGCAGCACAACCACATGGTGGCAGAAGAACCAACATCTTGCTCAGGAGCTGTATTGCTCTGGGGAGACCATGCAACCTGACGGGTTTGCACAATAAATTATTTGCCCCTAATAACGATGATGAAAAACGGATTGGTTCAGGGTAACTCAGCCCTCAGGGCTGATAAACGTACGTGTCTTCCCAGAGCATTCTAGCTGCTGCAAATTGAATTGCTGCTTTATAGATTGAAAGCTTGTACAACTGGAAACTTCAATTTGAAATAAGATTGTTAATAAAGTTTCAGGAAAAAAAACTTTCAAACAATTGTTTTAATGCCAGATCCAGCTCAAAAATTTGGAAGAGCTCCGATTTGAAAACATTACTAAAAATAGCAGCATTTATTGAAAATTTTATATACCCATCCATGATTTTAAGAGATTATCACTATTAAAACAGATCACTAGTTATTTTACTAGATTAGTAAATAGGGCTTCAGCTACCAGTCTATTTTACTTTTCTCTCCTCTGTTTCATACTACAGTAGGACCCTGGCAGAATGGAATGTATTTCACCATGCACATTGTGCTCCTCAGTGTCACCAGCCCGGGCAGAGCAGGGGCTGGAGAGACACGGCCATCCCCTGCCCTGCCCCAGCCCGCGGGAGTGCCCCTGCCTGGCTGCCCAAGCACAGCTCAGCACCTGCACAGCGAGGAAAACATTCCCTCTCCTTGACTTGGGCACAATCCTGCCACAAACGACAAACAATTAACCTGCTAACCCAAAAGGATGATTCCTGAATGAGCCTGAAAGCCTTAGCAGCTTACTGCACTCAAGTGAAACCAGGCAGAAAATCTACTGAAGCAAAGCTCCAGGGAACACCTCCTGCAAAATATCTAAAATACATACATACATATATAGATATGTATACCATCAATTTTTAAAAAATTGTGTTTTGCAACTAAAACCAAGAATCCAACTAAACAGATCTCGCAGTCTTTTTACACAGCTCGCTAAATGTAGCTCCTACTATTTATAACTTTAAATAATTGCACATAATGCTTTTGCCTCTCAACAGAGATTTTTCTGCTCCTCAGTGTTTCCTGACAAAAATCAAAATGCCCTCAGCTAGACTGCAGCAAAAGAAAAGAATGACTGATGACAGATGTAGATCCCAGAATGCATTATGTTGATGATGATTTATCATATTCATAGATACTAGTAGTCTGCAGCAAAATGATAATCATTGGAAAATCCCGGGTGTGTGTATATGAGGAAAAAAAGACAGTACAAGGCTCCCCTCTTACAGGGAATGAAAAGTGTGTTTACACTGGCATTTAATCTCAGATTAAGGGTGCCTTTGGGAAGCAAGTCTCCTGATCATCCTTACCTACCACACTCTGTTCCACATCACCAAATGCTCTCAGAGAGCACAAACCAGACCCTTTTCCAGCAAAACTAAGGCAGACAAGAGTTTGTCTAAAGTAAAACCCTCAAAACACACATAGTGTGGACACTGGATCCTCCAGCATTGAAGCTTTGCCTTACAAGTCCAACCCCATGGTGCTGGGTGCTGTGCTAATGCAGATCCACCAGGCTCTGGGACATATTTTGAGATTCAAAAATACAAAACAATAGTATTGTTGCTATCACAAATTATTTTAATGCGTTCTCTTACATGTATATTTCATTGTGTCTATCATGGTACATCTCATTATTTGTAGTACATTAAAGTACAAGTCTACTGAAACCACTGAAAAAAACTTGTGCAAAACATTTCTAAATGCCTTTTAAATTAATACCATTTAGTTATTGGAATACTCATGTCAGGTCACTGATTTCAGCAAGTTTAGTGAAAAAAGTAAGCATTAACCCACATGAAAAATTACTAAAAAAAAGTTTGGGCAATATAATTTTCTTTTCTTTCCGCAAATCAGAACTACTACACAATACTCAGGAGCAAAAAGCTACAATGGGAATCTATAATAAATACTTTTGGAGAGAATATGTGCATCATCAGTGTCTGAGTGACAAAATGTTCATATTGGCAAATGGCCCTTAAGCTAGGTTCTGAGCCATGCAGTTAAACAGAATGTTTATATTTTTCTTCCTGCAATTTTCTTTCAAAAGAAATAAAATTTGAAAAAAGAAATATGCAACATCTAAAACATGAATTCAGCATAACCAAAGCAAAAGGAAAACATTAAATAGCTTTTCTGTTCTGCTCAGCAGACATAGCCATAGTATAACGTATTCATTACCAACTTCCCACTGTACATGATTAATTTGTTTGACTGGTGTCACTTATAAGAGGAACAAAAGTTTGAATTTGTAGAAGTTGGAGGTTTTTTAATTTTTTTTTTAGATTTAAAAATCAATTTTTAATTGATTTTTAGCATTTTCAACAAAAATTTGGATTATAACTACCCTTATGGAAAATGTCTCTCCTTACTAGATTATACAAAGAAATTTAATACTTCAGGTTCTCTTTAGCTTTATTAACCTCACCCATTGCTATTTGCTTCTACATCTGCATTGCATCCAGGACTGAGGTGGCATTGCACACCAACCACACACGTGCATTAATAATTTAGCCTGGAAAAGACCTTGAAAGGTCATCTGGCTGGGAGCCCATTCAAAGCAGGACTAACCTCAAAGTCAGTCAGAGCTCATAGCACTCATCTGTGTAGGCTCTCTCCGTTTCCCGTTTGCAGCCTTATGACATACATCTGAATAATTCACAAGGTCTCAGATTTCTCTAGCCACCGTACTAGAATAACAATTGCACATAATTTGTAACTTGTGAAATATTTTACTAATGTTTATACATCCCTCTGAAACCTAGCACTAATATAAAGGCAAAAAGTATGTGAACAGGGGAAAACATAAAACTTTAATTTGAGAATGGTAATTGAAGAAGCACTTAGATAGTCAGATGTATTCTCCAACTGAAAACATTAGGGCAAAAGAAAAGTTATCTTAGATCCAAATTCCATGAAATCACATGACTAGAAAGCTGAACAGCAGCAATCCCAGCAATGTTAGTAACTGGTCACAGAGAGCTGTTTCCTATTCAAATTAATAGAAAAAAACCCCACTGAGATTCTTGTTACAGAGTCATCTTAGACCATCATAAATCCATGCTGCCAGTGGAAGAAATAATCCTCTCCCTCGTCAACTCTGCTGGAGCATCACCTCTGTCTCTTGGCGCTGCCGCCTGACAGGTTCAGTCAGGGCACCAACATGCTGAATATCAGTGCAAGAAGATCTAAGGAGAGCACAAACTTATGCCAGCTTACAGTACACATTTAAACAGAGTCTCATTTTCATTTCCCAGAGCAATTCAACATAAGGCTGTATGCTATTTTTTAGAATTTCTGACTTCCAACAGGAAGCATAAGGATGCACATTCTCAAGATCCTCCAAAAGACACTGCCAATATGAAAGGCCATACTAAGAAGAACATCAAGAAAATTAATATCATATTAATATTAATTATAGTCTTAATTGAAGATGCAATTACAGGTACATCACTTTTACATAATTAAATGCTCTTACATTTGCATAGCCTCTTTCATATTGGACCATCACCAGCTAATTTAACGTCTGTAACGCTGATGCCCCACTGTTCCCTTTTCCTGCAACACAGCCCTGGAAAATCAAGATCCCCATTGAGATTAACAGGTTGTGATATTTGAGGAAATGGCTGGGGTGGCCCTTGCTAAAAAGCAGCATTTCCCAGCTCTGCTTTTCCTACCCTGTGGAGAGAGGAGGAATACTGCTTTTTCAGATCAGTTCTGTTTTTCAGCTTTTATTCACTCTTCCAAAAACAGGAAAACCGTGGCTTGTCAGTCTCAGGATGGCAAAACATATTTTTGCACATGCTCCTGAGAAGATTTGAGCTAAACTTAGAGTTAAATTTTATTAAGTCCTATCTGCCAGCAGTCAGCTCCAAAGTCAAGAAAATCTGATGTTGCCCTCTAGGTATCCAGCAACAGCAGAAGAACTGTAACCTAAATCCTAAACAAAACCAGGACCCTGCTATACATTATTTATATTTGGTGAGATCTGGTTGGACTCGTATCAGAGTATAGATTTTAAACTTGTACAAATAAAAGGAAAACAGTCTCAAACTGGAAACTTCATAAATAGCCTGCATTATCAAACAGCCCCTTCCTGGCCTCAATGGCCAAGCTGTTAAACTGCTGTTTAATAGCAATATGGGAGAACTGCTTCAACTGCTTTTGATGCCTCTAAAAATGTTCTTCCAGCAGTCCTGAAAGTCACAACTGTAACCCTCCTGAGGTAAGGAAATTTCTGAGACATACCGATAAAACTGGGAGAGAATCTATCCTGTAAACTTGAATAAATTACTTTTACCAGACAAAGAAATGACAGTAATGGAAAATAATTTTGATCCAGTTTCTTTCCTTATGGCATTCTGACTCTTATGGACAGATCCATATCTTTGCAGCAGTTTGGAAAAAAAAATGATGCAAAGCAGCAGTTCCCAGAAATCCTCTATTATTTCAGGGGATTCAAACAACTCCAGACAAAAGGAAAGCTGGATCTGCTCTGCACTGTGAGTGCAAATGCTTGCTTAAAGTGACAGAGAGGAGGAAAAATGCTGCAGTTTGATGAATGATTTCTACCTATAGACTGCACTGGTAATTGCCATTCAGGAGCTTAAGCTTCCTTATCAGAGTGTTAGAAACAACTTCTCCACCCTGTACTAGGGAACTAGCACAGCTTTGCTCGTTTGGGCCAACTCCTTCTGTTTTCCATCTTCCAACCCCTTTAAAATTTCCCACCCCCCCTGCTGCATCACATTCCACATGTCTATCCCAAGACACCAGCCAAAAACAGAGGACAGAGTGCCAACACTTTGAAAGCTTAAAAGTTAGCAGAGCACAGCAGTTTTATCTACAAATGGGGCTTCTGCCTCCCAGAACATTCATGCCTGGATTCCTCCCTCTGCTTTTGAGCCACGAAGCAGTCATGGCTCTTTTTTGTTCCTCCATTCACTCCAATTTGATGCGTTTTTTCACACCACTTCTGGTGCACAGAACAGAATCCCAAACGTGGCCCAGATTCTGAGGGCCTAAATGCTATTTAAATCCCTAGGATATTTGGCTTCTAGAGCCAAGGCACCTCTGAAGGTAGAAAGCCAGACCGAGGAAACACTTGGCAAAGGAATGTGAATGAAATGAGATGGCTTGACTTGAATGTTCTCCCCTCGTTCAAAAAAAAAGTTGTATTTCCTATTTATTCCAGAAAACATTTACAATGCGGAACTGAACTGCTCTGTTCACTGCAGCCCTCCAGTGCTGTTAGACTGCAAATTGTTTGGGGAAACCAATAATGGAAAAGTTTGTTACAATATCCTGCAGACATTCACAGAACATTTCACCTCACATTATCATTGTTTACTTGCCACATTTACTATTGCAGACTGCTGCTGGAGGACAGTAATTTTCTTTCTTTTAAAAGTAAGAGACATTTCATTTGGCAATTTCCACCCTTTCTGCCATATGACATACTCCATACCAAGGCATAAATACGAAGTATGACAGGAGACTCTGGAGGGAGAGGCATGGCTGGAACAAAGCTACCCCACCTGCCCACTCCAAAGTACAGCGGCGGAATAGTCAGGAACCAAAATTACCACCTTGGTCATAAAGTTTCTTTCTTAATGCCCATCCTCACCCCTCAAGCAACACATTCGTTAAAGCATTTTTTCCCAAATACCAGGGATCGCCTGGATTGGAAGAGTAAGCTGTGACTGCTGTCACTCTCTGTCACAAATGGTTGGCTCATTTTTTTGATACGCTATATATGAACTAGCTCGTGGAGAAGCTGAGGGCCCCTGTACTGTCAGAACAGTAACTGGGGCCTTTGCTTTCTCAACACTCCCAAATTCAGTTTTTGGATCAAAGCAGACAGGACAGATGCTGTCACAACATCCTTTTGAAAAAGGGTAGCAAGAACTTACTTGCTATGCAATAAGCATAGCAACCCCCCCCTACACACTTACCAAAAGGAATACATTATTTTTAAAATTATATCCTTAAAGAAGCACTATTTGTGTTTCTACAAGTTCTCCTTTTCCTTGGTCTAAGTTCACCTCTTTGAATTTGGCATTTCCACTCCCACTCTTGACCTCAGACTGTCCTTTTGTGCTTGATATTTTTGTGACTGCAATTACACTGAAGTTTACAACTGTTCAAATGCAGTTTCAATTTAAATCACCCCGATGATGCATCTTTCCTTATAGAATTACTGCTAACACCTGCAGAATTCTCAGAATAAGTTAGTGAAAATACTGCCACAGATTAACAAAAATAGTACCTTCAATAGCAGTATACTTTGTTTTTCCTTATTTCTATTTTACAAAAGCAACCATTATTTTCATAGGTACTTTGTGAGGGGTGAGAGCCTTTCTTGAATAATCAAAACATTAACCAGTTGTGCACTATGAACCTGTCTCATTGGCCCAAAGAAGCCCATAATGGCAAAAAAGTGCCAAAAAAAAGCAGAAAGACTAACCAGGATGGGTGGTCCCAAAACTTCTTGTGCCTGAGCACTCTGTGACAGATTTTTGTTATTTGTTTATGTCCAGACTGAGAACAGAAAAAATGGAAAATACACAATTTTTCCAAAATTAATTTGCCTAGGTTCCAGCAGCAGTCAGAGCAATTGCAGCTGCTCCTTGTCTTGTCTAGGAGTTGGATGAGGTATTCTGTTATTTGTAAATCATTATATAATACCTTGAAATAGCTTTCAAATCACTATCAATACACTAAATACAGTTCATGAACTTGCTTTGTATCATGACAAAGAATACAGTTCAAGCCCATTCAGCCAACACACAAACAAAATACCCCACATTATACATGTTAATTATTCATCCACAGCCTGCTGATCTAATGGAATAATTCTGTAAAGCAACACACAGGCTAAACATTTGCACATGCTCCCTCTCATTTTTAATAGTAAAAGATGGAATTAGAATTAATTTCAAAAAAGATGTATTGACTCCATGAGGTATTATTGGATCTTTTATGTCTTTAGTCTTCGAGAGACTGATTAACATGCACAGAGCTCTGTACTCCCATAACTAGACCATCTTGGTTCTTTAGAGTTCATTGAAGGCTCATTCAGAAATCTTTCAGAGATATGAAGAGGGCTGGGACCATTATGGTGAGATTAATTATTTATTCCAAGAAGCAAATACCCATTACAAGTACTGCTCCTCCTCCTCTTCCCATAGCTATTGCTCATAGAAACCCAACCCCTTCTTCCAGTGTTTCTCAGTCTCTTCTATCCCCACTTCTGTTAAAAGCCACATTATGCTCATGCACAGAGGTATTGCTGTCAAAAACTCTTCATAATCAGTATTAGTATTCCCTACTTACCTGTATTTAAAGAGAACTTATTGGCTCAGGTTTCATGAGGACTCCCACAAAAGCTATCAAATCAACCTTCCCTGCTCACACCTGGCAAGAAAACCACTCATTTCAGGAGATTCAAACTCAGCCATGGGAAACAGGAGCTCCAGGAGGCCCTCCTGGTGCTCTGCACACCTGGGTACCCGGCACACAATCCGAGGAAGACCCATGGCTCACCAAAGTTTTTACATGCTTAAATCCTTTTGTTTTCAATGGTGCTGGGGTTCCAGGATGCCCCCTGAGCCTAAATGGAAGTGGTTCAGGTGAACAGCTGCTCTGTGGGTGACTTCAGGAAGCTGCAGGGGCTGTGCCACCCTGCTCAGGCTGGAGAGAGTCACACGAACCACAGTTGTGGCAGCACAACTCCTGCTGCCACCCAGCCCTCCCACGGCAGTACCCCAAAACAAGCAGGTGAGCAAAGTGCTATCTTCTATTCAAACAAAGCAAAGTGTAGCTCCTCCTTTAGGTAGGAAAGGAGTTGTTTTGAGATACTTTCTACCATGTAAGGGCAGAATTAAGAAGCAAAATAAAAAGGGAAGGATGGCTCAGTAGTTATCAACCTAACTGGAAGAAAGAGGACATAGGATTTTCTAAAAATGTATTAGTATCTATATTTGTCACTTGTCATATGCCAATTAAATTACTGGTAATAATAATAATACTTGTGTAGCAATTATACTCTATGCAAGTAGCGTTGGGCTCTTTTTGCTAGTGGATAACCTAAACCTAACCTCAGCTGGAAAATCTGACTCTCGGGTCTCTTTAAAGTAGACTTCAGATTACTTATAGGCAACAGTGCTTGCCCCTTGCCACTTGAGATTTAGTTTCTTTGCTCCTGATTTTCCATAAAGAATATCCGCAAGTCTACAGGATCTTACATATAAACATATACTTATTAGGCTTGCCTATATAATGACTCCTGTTCCTCTACTTTAAAGCTGCCACAAACGAAACTCTCTATAGAAAGCATGGTGACCACGGATTTGGCTAATGCTGCAAAAAACCCTTTGCACTTATTTTCTTCTTAAAACCCAAGTCAGAGAGAACCTATGAGAAGGACAGTTCTCACAGAGGTTGCCACTGACAGCCAAGGAGGCAGCTGCTGACACAAGACTGCATGGAACCCCTTTCCAATGTGAAGCAATGATATGGGGTAAAAATCCATTCACCACTCCTTGAAACTGCTCAAATACTGCAATCTGCAACCAAAGCAAGATCAGTTTAAAACAAGATAATGTAGAAGTTTGCGGTGTGCTGACTCTGGCTGGACACCGGGTGCCCACGAAAGCTGCTGTATCACTCCCCTTTTTAGATGAACAGGGACAGAGAAAATATAACAAAAAGGCTCAGTGGTCAAGATGAGGGCAGGGAGAGATCACCCACCGATTACTGTCACAGACAAAACAGACTTGAATTGGGGAAATAAGTTTAATTTATTACCAATGGAATCAGAATAGGGCAATGACAAACAAAACTACATCTCAAAACACCTTCTCCCCACCCTTTCCTTCTTCCTGGGCTTAACTTTATTCCCAAATTCTCTATCTCCTCCTCCTCCCTAGAAGCGTGGGGAAATGGCAAATGGGGACTGTGGTCAGTTCACATTGTCTCTGTCACTTCTTCCTCCTCACAGGAAGGACTTCTCAAATTCTCCCCCCTGCCCCAGCCTCACATATTTGCACGCCCCTCTCTACCTGCAAGTGTGCAGGTGTTTTTTCCCCTTCTTAAATATGTTATCCCAGAGGCACTGCCACCATCACGGTCAGCTGTGGGCCCAGCCTTGGCCAGCAGCAGGTCTGTCTTTGTGCTGGCTGGAATTGGTTCTGTTGGACACAGGGGAAGCTTCCAGCATCTTCTCACAGAAGCTGCCCTTGCAGGTCCCCTACTACCAAAATCTTGTCATGCATACACAATACAAAGCTTTAATTACACATCAGATCTGTTGCCAGATACTGCATGTAATTATACTACCAAGGAAATCCTTGTGCTGCAGACACAATCACTACAACTTTGGAAAAATGCTTCTAAAGAACGCAGCTGTGAAAATGTCTGCATTGAGGCCCATGTTTATGTGATGCTTCTTTCAGTTTGGGGTTTTGTACAGAAATCAAGCTTTGTCTTAAAAAAAAAAATAAACTCCTTAAATCATATTATGCATGCAAAAAGACAAGTTCTTCATGTGTGGGCTGCTTTCTCCATGCAGCCTCCCAAATAAGCCACTGCACATTTCTCCTAAAACCCAGGACACTTATCTCATATGCACATTTTTTTCATCAAATTAGTTTTGTATGACTGTGAGCAATGGTATTATTTGCTTAACTCGAAGTATATTTCAGAATCTTTCAATATTCCTTCAATATTCTACTTTCAAGCCTGTCAATTCATAGTTTATCAATATCTTGGGTTTAATCAGTAGCATCTATAGCATTATAGTGTCATCAATAATTCTACTAAAAGCACCTAAAACTAGTTCACATAAACCTGATTTGCTAAACTCATTTATATTGCCAAGGCTGCCAAAGGTCCAGGCAAAAAAAAGAAGAGAAATGCTATATGGTAGGCCATTAATTTTAAAATACTGTCAAACCATCCTCAATCTAGCTTTCATTAATAATTCGTAAATAACTGTTCACTCTCAGCTGTAGTCTTTCATGGCGTGCTGTTTTTTAAACAAAACATGAGGCACCAAGATAAAAATGTAATGGGAACTTCTAGGGAATCACCTTTCTAAAATTTCCTCACATCCCACTCTTTGAAAACTCATCTCTCTAACAGATGACTCTAAGCTTTTTCTTACCACTCGATTGTACACTGCCTTGCCGGTGAGAAAAGGGAGATCCACACTCAGTATGACTGCAGAGGAGGGGCAGGGGAGCTCCTCTGCTCTCTCTCACACTTCCTTGGGTGGGAAAGGAAATTGCCGAGTCCTTTGCTTGTGATTTCTCTGGCAGATAGGAGCCAGCAGAGACAGGAAACTGAAAAACCTGGCTTGTCTTCCCCGCTGTCTGCAACGCCCCACGTCAAAGGATGCTGGTGGGTTGAGCTGCTGAGGCTGCTGCTCCCCAGATCCCCTCAAATCTTTATTTGGTGCCTGCAGGGAACAGGCTGGTCAGGCAGGTAGGTGGGACAGTGCTCCGCTCTGCACTGGGTTGTCCTGCACAGCATCCGTCCCTTCCTTCAAACCCAGATGATCAGACAAGCCTGTGAAGTGCATTTGAGAACATCAGCTATACCTGCATTTTGGTCAAAGATGCCACACACCATGATGCAGGATGACTTACTTTTTCTGACAAGACCTGTGCATTGCTACATTACCATCTCCTCTTGAGATTTTACAACCTCTACTATCAGTCTCTAGATGTTGTGCTTTAAAGACCAGCGTTGCAAAAGAGATGCTGGATCTCCATGTGAAATATAGATTCATGCTTATACTTTATTAAGAAACCCTTAGGTAAATCTTCTCTTGGATACCCAATTTGACATAAACAGTATTTTATTTTCACCAGCTTTTGAATGTATTAAAAAGGATATTCTACAGGTATTATGAAAGGTATCACAAAATACCTTTCATAAAACAAAATGAAAGGCATTGACTATGGCAAAAGCAGAAACATGAAAATTTCATTATTACATCAAATAAAGAACTCCGGTAAATTACTCAGCCCTCCTAGAAAACTAAAAGTTTTGCCTTTTCCAAACACTTTTAGGCCTTTTCCAACGGAAAAATAGAAGAGAACTTCCAGGGTTAAATATTTACTCAAGCAATTTATTTAGTGCACACGTGATACATTTGCATGTAGATCTATGGCTAACGTTTGAATGTTTCACAAGCAACAAGGGTGGTGTAGGGGTATGTGTATGTATGTGTATATATATATATACATACACACATATATATATACCAGCTCACATGCACAACACCACGAGGCCAGATATGCATCTTATTTTTTTCATCTTTGTCTTTCCTCCCTTGTCCCAAGTCTGCTAGAACAATATGAAGTATTAGCAAGATTCTTCAAATGGAAAAAAACCCAGACTGAAGTGCATAAGTCTAAACCAGTTAACTGCATAATCATGGCAAAATTACTATATTTAGTATATTGAATGCAAAAATTTTCCCATGTAATAGCCATCAAGAGGCACACATAATAACAAGATATTATTGATACTAATTATCTTTCAGGGTAGAAAGTTTTCTCCACCATCTATAAGGATGGCATGACTAGCACAAAAAATCCTCTATGTTTTATCATTATGCTGCCAATTAAAGCCATTTTAAGAGCCCCTATTGTAAGAAAAATAAACAAAATAAGATAACCCACAGGGTGATACTACTTGAAAGTTTTTTAATCCCACCCTTTTATTATTTTTCAGCAGAACATTTACAAGTAAAAGTTCATATTAATAAAAAGGAAGAATCAGACTGTTGTTTGTACCAGAAGAATTTGAAATGCAGACTGGATTGGATAAAGGTAGCTCTGGATAATCTGGGAGTGTCCAGCAGCCAGTATGTTCCAAACAATGCCTATGAGTGATTTTAAGGGAAAGTATTTAAACAATTGAACGATCCCAGCCAGTTTATGATGCAATAAAGACATCTTTCTTTATAGGAAGAAGAGAGGCAAATTAAATAAATAACAAAAGCTAACAACAGTGTTTCAAGTTTTAAACTTCTATTTCCACCTTTTTTTTCTTCTAAGGGCAAGGAACTTTTGGAGGTGGGTACCTCCACATACATTTGGGCCTTATTCTAGTTATTTATGTTTTGTCCATCTCCTTGAGCAAATCTAGGAAAAGACAGCTTTAGACCACACACTGAGAAAAGATGTGTAATTAAACAGATAAACTGTTTAACTACACATGACCTTTGCAATAACAGAGAAGGAAATTTTACTAGTAGTAGCAAATGATCACAACTATTTGCATGGGGTTTTCCCTTAGTTTTAGATAAATGTTCCCCTCTTTTTCATTCCAGCTAGAAACATAAAGAGTGTGATTCTGTCCCTGGGCTAGGACAGATACTTAGTCCATCTAGCTGAAGCTGCCTTCATTTCCTCCAAGATAATGGTCTGCTTTTTATCAGCACCAGGACCTCTGCTGCTAGAAAAGCATTTTATAATGCATGATGGTATTCTTTTAACATTTTTAGGTAGACGATATGAAAATTGATCTGAACTTGCAACATTTTCCCATCATGGTGCTTTTGCCTTAGACTCTGGGACTAGGCCAGACTGCCAGGGCCTGATTTCATTAAGCTTGAATAGCCTTTTGCAAAACCTAGTTTATGACTATGTGATAAATTGCTTTCTGTATTTGTACGTTAATAAGCAGATAACAGCTAGAGGAGGCTAAAGGCAGTATAATGGATGCAACTGTGTTTGTTAACACTCATTTCCCCCCAAACTACTTACCTAACCTACCTAAACTCATCATAAACACACATTTAAATTTCTAGACTAATCCTAGAAAGAATAAAGAATTTTAAATGTTTCTCTCCATGGCAGAATATATTTTAACCTGGTCTTTTTATTTATTTGTATTGCAAATGATAAAACGTACAGAGACTACAATCCAAACCCCAAGGAAACAACCACTGAGCACACGTACTGCTGTAATCATCATCCTGGCTTCATATGAACCTTATTGGCAGTGATGGCCCCTGCACAGATACCTGTGTGCTCCTTAATGCTGTACCAGACAAAACCAGCCGCAAACCTTATCCAGAACACACCAAGGGCACACAGCTGACACAATCTTCCAGCTTGCTACCAACCAGCTAATCCAATTTCTTTTGTAGTTTGCCACATTTGCTAACATCTCTCTTGAAAAATACAAGCTTTAAGTAAAGTTTGAGAGAAAACTACGAAGAGAAATAGTGTTGCCTTGGTTTAACTAATACTATTGCTAGAAATATAAACTTTTATTTACACAGACTGAAAATGGCAGATGATGGCAATGCAAGTATCTTGAGGAATACTAAAAAAATTTGCCAGATCGCCTGCAAAAGTTCAGTTGCAGACCTACTGGTTAACCCCAGCCCTTGGGATGTAAAGTTCTGTTCTGCATACCACATCCTTCAATTGAGCAGCAAAGCAATTCTTTGTTCCAACACCTTTACAAGTGTCATTTAAGGATGTTAAAGCATAAATAGATTTTTCCTATTCAAGAAGTAATAGTATTTCTCTGCTTTCAAACTTCTTTTGTGCAAATATTATCGTCTTGGCTTTCTAGCTCTCTCTTCTCATCATTCTGATAAATGAAGTCCATGCTTCTCAAAAATGCTCCCTAATTTATGGAACAAGCCGGAATAACAAGTGGTGTAAATTTAGTGCTACACCAAGTGGTGCCACACCAAGTGCAAGGTGATCTTAAAACACTCAAACATTTCTTCATCTCTGTACAGAGAAAGGAATAAAAGGAATAATGGTATATCTGTTTAAGCATTAGATGCCATGGACATGGGACTTTCAGCACGTTTATCTTTCAGCTTTCCCGAAAGAAAGAAATGTGATTTATTCTATATATTAGGTATAATAATAAAAGAAAAAATAATGTAAGTACTGCATCTATATCCACACACACAGAGGCCTTACCCACATAAGGACGCCTATAGCATGTTTGTCAGATTTCCACACAGACTCCCCGAAGGGAACTAAGCCCTCAGGCATGACATCATCCATTATATCAAATTTACTGGGACACAATTTTGTTTTTACGAGACAATTATGTGACATTGTAAAAGCATTGTTCTTTTGGTTAGAATAGTTGGCAGTTAAAATTATCTTGCAAAGAAATATACATTGGATTCACAATCTTTAATGTAATAATGGTATTAAAAAGGACACTTTTGGACACAGTATCTTGGCCTTTTTTTATTATTTCTTACACTTTAAATGAGAAGAGTAACCTTCCTGCTATTTTTACAAAAAGTTCTTCCAGGATTTTTATTTTTAAAGTTCTTCCTCTGCCACTTACTTTAAAAACTGTAGAATGATGAAGAATTAGCTGGAAGGAAAACTTCATGAGTCCCACTGAAGCAGTTTATTCTGGAACACCATTTATAGAAATGCCATTTTGTCTATTTTACCCTGAACAGAAACTGTGTGTGATATTTCCACCCTTATACAGCTCAACTCATTATACTGTTGCCATAACAACAAATAGCAGTACATGAAATTAGATCCCAATAAGATTCCGAGAAAATTAAGTTACAGCCTGCTAACGTGTCTCTTAGAGACTCATACAGTGAGCGAGAAACCAAATCTGCAAAGCTGGCAATGGGGGTACCTAATAATAGCGGTACAAGAGGTTAATATCTTGGGGAGGGAATCAAAGAAAAACTGCCTTCGCCCATAACAAAGGTAAGGAAAACCTGTGTCTGACACAGAAGCTATATGGATGGACACATTTAACTCAGTGTTTTATCCAAGAGTTGCCCAAATAGCGGATAGAAAAAAAAAGAAAAATGGCTCCATGGGGTACATTGTCAGACGATAGTTTGTCAGTGGGAAAATTATTTCCTAACTCTTAAAGACTCCTACGGTCCGATCTTTCTGTTCCAGATAATACACACAACTGAAGTCTTTAAACTTTTATAATTGTCTGTAGCTGAAGACTATATAGAATTAATTCCGTTTGGACACAGTTTTGATTTTGCAAAATAAAAGAAGTGAAATGAGCCCATGACTGGCTTCCTCTCAAAGGAACTCGGTCTTGACACAGCACCTACCGAACTCTAGTGCTAAGCTCTGTTGTTGCTCTAACTCAAATAACTCTAACCTTGCAGTGCCTGTAACACCATCACCACACGCACTATAGTCAGCTTCAAAGGCTTTTCCTAACTACATGTTAGGGGAAGAGCTGTCCTGCCTTACCACGGCCTGTTTTTGTATCTGTCCAATGATGACAGACAAGAGCACACCTAGCAATTTTAATGCAATTTAATAAAATACTGCTAAGAAATTCATAAGACAGTAATGACCCCAGATCATGCTACTTATTTCTCTCTCCCTTCTCCCTCATCCTTCAACTTTTAATGGCAAACACCTTACAGCTTTCCCCTCACTCAGGAGGAACAGAGCAAAGAAAGATGGAGATGCCTATGCCGCAACAAAAAGCATCATTCTTAAGAACTGCTGATTTCCTTCTGGTACAAAGATTTTCATACAGCAAGGAACATCCTGCACTACATACCTATCTACAGGCCTCTAGCATTTGAGGATGGCAAACAAAATTCATCTTGCGTCAGACACCACAACACCAAATTTTCAACATTTCAAGGATGTAAGAAGGTTACCTAGACGGAAAAAAAAAAAGTCTGAAGCTTAAGCTACAAACTACGATATTTATGGACAAATTCCTTTCAAAATATTTCTATCTGTCATTAATAATAGTCTTTTAGATAGCCATTATAAGTAGTCAGGATGCAGTAAAGGAGTAAATGGATATCCTGGGGAGAGACCAGCACTCAGAATATTTGCCTGTAGGGGACACATAACTAGCCACATTAAAGGACTGAAATCTAGGCATTCTGCCATAACTCACAGGGCCTGACCAGCTAACAACAGCATATATACATAAATAAAAATAACTGAAATAAAGGATACTGTCAAGGCCAGAAACTCCAGAATTAGCCACAGTAGCCATGTTTTGGGTTGTATTGCACAAGCCCTTTTCTGTGCCTGGCACAGTCTCTTGTCCTGGTCAGGTTACATATCAAAGCAGACAAATCCTCCTCATTACCATACAAAGACAAGCAATTACTGTCTTTCAGCACCTGCTTTCTTCTTCAGTTTGAATGAACAAGAAGGCAAAAGAGCAGACTCTTCATGCCTCTGTCACGGCGTTATTCCCACTTCAGACCCGAGGACAGAGAGGTGCACCAAAGTGACATCTTACTACAACACATGCCAGACATCTTTGTGGAACACTGAAGTGCCATAGCAATAAAGTCTTCATCTAACCCTGCTGGAAAATGGTTCTTTAAAGCATAAGAATCCATCAGTTTAGGATGACAAACTAGATTTCAAGTATGTACTTTACATCTTAAAAATCTGCTAACTTAGAGTTTTCTTGCAAGAACTTAATTCCATTTTAAAGTTTCCATCATCTTATTGTGTGTTGCTCCTGAACTTCAAAAGGACTCATTCATCAAATATTTGCTCTCACTCTAAGTAATCCTACTATCCTAATAATCTTCACAAAAATAGAGGCCTTGTCTACAAAAAGTAATTGTGAGCATATAAATGGAAATACAGTTCCTTTAGTGATCCTTCAGAATCTGATCATTTGAAACAGCAAATATGTAGAAAGAATCCCTGCTCTGATCCTGTTGTGATGACCAGAAAAGTGCATTTTTTCCCCTAGTCCTTATAGGAATAGCAATCACAATATAAAGTACAATTATATAGTATGCATGCACATTAAAATGCCTTTTACCAGCTACCCATATTGAACAGGTTTCAGTAGAACAGCTTACATGTGAGTATGTAAGTACAGAGCACAAGAAAAGTGGTTTTCTTTCAGGCTGAAGGACATCCTTAGGGATAACTCACTCTGTGATGAGCCTAGGACATCAAGTCAGTACACGAGAAGGATAGAGAAATTCCTGCATTCAGATTTGAATGACTTGTGATGTTATTTGGTATTATTAGGAAACATTGTCAGTCACCCATAGCTGGATACAAGTGTGGATTATAAGCTTTATTTAAAAAAAACATTTTTCAAGCAATAAATAAGGAGAAGTGTCAGTCCAAAAGCCCAAATGCAAATTCCAGCCTTCTGAAAACAAAGACAGTAAGGTATTCTACTGCTGACAAAACAGACATAGAAGGAGAAATATTCATCAGCAGGACATCAGAGTGTCTGTGGTCAAAACAAAACTGCTTTGTCCACAAGAACAGAGCAGGTCAGTGCCAAGGGTCAAGCTGGCACATGGGCCAGGCAAGCTGGGTAGAACAGGACTGATGCAGAGAACGACCGTTCCATTTCCAAGGCCAAGTCAGCATGGTTTCACTACAGCCAGCTAAGAGGTTGTAGACGCAAACAAATTGCTATGAAGTAAAATATGAACTTAAATTAACAATTTATCAACACTCCAAAATGAATGAGAATTAAGAAATTCATGTTTGCATTAGGTCAAGAACATGCATACAGCAACCACGAAACAGCAAATAAGACTGCGACAGAAAAAAATTATAAAATAATCAGTACCTAATCCACTACATCTCCTTTAAATTTTCATGATAGCTAATGGTAAGGAAAATAACTTCAAACCAAAATAGGTCAAATGTCTGTAAGGACAACATACAGACAAGATGTACTTAAGTGATACTTCTTTTGATAGTCTTCTTGATTTTATGACAAACTATTCCTTCAGCTTAGTGAGTAAGACAGGAGGAAGAGTAGCTGCTACTAAGTAGAGAACCCTATATGCATGTGACTGCCTCAGCAATTCTTCAATAATATAAACTTCCACTGCAAAGAGATAGTTTCTACTCCTTGTAAAATAGATTACCCTCTCCAACTTATATGAGGCTCAAAGGTCTCTTCAGAAAGAAAGAAAAACCAATGCACTGTTTTAAACATCCCCAGCAAAAGTACAACATACTCCCTCTCGCCTACCCTCACTTTTCTTGCTGTTTTCGCTTTCAAGTCCATAATGATTTCAAATATCTTTTAATCTATTCATCACTGTAACAGATATAAACAGCAGACATATTTTTGGATAAAATGCTTGCAACTTGTGTAAAGTCAAGATCCCTAAATATCAGCACTGTTACCATTCCTCCTGCAGGATTAAAAAAAAAAAAGTCTGCTTGCTTATTGAACAAAATCTTGTAAATAGAATTTTCAAGATATTAAGCCAATCATGGATAACTAAGCTGAAGTTTTCATTTTTGAGTTTTCAAACAGAAAAAGAAACAGTGTCACTTTAGTACTTTCGAACCTTTGAGAGAAAGCATTTCCTAAGTAAAAAAGATAAAAATAAACCCCCACAAAGTAAAAGTAAAATAATAAAAAGGTCAAAGCACTTGAAGTTGTTAAGTTTTGGGTTTTTTCCCTACAAAATTATCATAGTTACTCTTACACTGTGTAACTAAAACTAGATCTCTAGAGGTTAATAGCTTGACTTTCTGTTCTTAATAAACTGTCATAGAAAAGATTCCACAGTTTTCACCTGTGGAAGCATCCATAATTACACTGAAAAGAGAAATAAACTTTATTAATAAACTGCGAATTGCACTGTGAGAGCAGCACTGAGTTCCTCTACCTCTCTTCTTTGGTAAGACCCAGAAACTGCTGATGGGAAAGATGTATGTTTAATTTTTAAAGTTTTATTGAATAGAGAAAGTATTAATGGTTAAACTTAACTTGTCTTTTCATAAGTGTGGTAAAGACACTCAGTTCTGCTACCACCTTTATACATTTTGGGACTTCATTATGTACCATCAATATTAATATCATTTGCTAAGAATCATCTTTCTAGTAGTTTCCAGTGCTTCTACACTAAAGATGATTAAGTATAGCAAGGAAGATGTAGAATAGGTAATATTAATACTGCATTGATCTTGAAAGCTACACATTAGCAAGCTAGATAATATTAAATGCCAATAGAAAAGGTGCTGCTGGATGATAAATTTTATGACAAAAAATTAAAGCTCTATGCAGGAGAGCATTAACAGGCAATGAATTACTTATAAGACTTAAAACAGCAATCCAACTACCAATAGTTAAAACTATTTCAAATCCAGTGAGAATGCTGAGGGAGTAAGTTGCAACTCCATAAATCTTACGATCAGGAAGAGCAAGAATAAGGGTAGCATAAACTTGCTGCCTCAAAAAGCCCAGTTTAATTCTAATGTATTTTTTCTGCTTTCTCAAATTGGAAAATGTAAAGAGTATAGGACCCTTGTTTAAACACATAGCATTTCTGGACAAGTACAGGGTTGGTTGATACTCAGAAAAGATTTATTGCTCTATACCTGAGAAAGCAGAAAGAAGTAAATTCATACCTATCAGTGATTCTGAAGCCAAATCTTCTCCCTTAACAGCAGAGCACAAATTGATGCTGGTTTGTGAGACTACAACAAAAGCAAAAAATGTGCTTTTGGAGAATTTAACCTAAAACATATGCATGCAAATTGGTACTTATAAATACAATTTCCTATAATTTTACTGAGTCTAGAATTAAAACACCATAAAGTTAAAAAGAAAATATTCTAGTTTTTTTTTCTCCAGGGCAACCATATAGAAAACAGTTAGATTGATTTTGAGAACTGTAACTAACAATAGACTACCCCATTCGTCTTTAATAAAAATTTTGATCATGGGTTCAAGTGAGTCTCAAGTCAATTCTCATTCCTCCCAGTACTCATTTAAAAATGATAAAAAGAAGTTTTCTCCACAAATTGTCTGTAGGAAAACATATTTGAAAATATTTATTAGCTGAGAACATAAATGCAAAATATGTAATTTAATACAAGTAATATTTACTATGATAAATAATTCCCTCTTTCCTGAACTGTCTCCTCACAATGTATTTGCAACCGAACAACAGAAATTACCAGCTCTTCAGAACCACCATAGCTTTGATGACACCTCCAAGAGGGGGAATCCAGTGCCTAGAGGAACACTCAGCAGCAGGAACACAATAATTCCTCCTACAGGCATGGAAGAAGAAAGCTCCTTGATTCTTTTGGCATCTATTTTTTGTCTTGCTGGTGCATTACATACTAGTGAACACAGTAAGAGGCTGAGCTTTGTACATATTTCATATTAAACTTCCCCTGAACCCTCAGGCTTGGACTTTCCAAAACTGCTCAGGTTATTAAGTGCTCCTGAAAACCAGAGCGTTTAGCATTTCAGCATATCCAAAAATCATCTTCTGAAAACCAAAGTGTATGTCAGAAGATTATTCTGATGCCTTTTGGAAGAAATGGGTGCCTTCTTACTGTTTTGCATGTCTCTGGATAATGTTTTGCAGGAAATAAAAGGAGTTGCAGGTGAAGCTGCTCCTGTAACAACATGCTCATCCAGATTGAAAAGCTCTCCGGGCAAAAACTACTGCTGCAGCATTTAAATATACTGCAGTATAATTACCTTGGAAATAACTTCCGATGCATTTTATACATTAAAATCTCTGGATTTTAAGGCAATTATGAATGTGCCAATATGTTTCCTGTGGCCAAGTATTCTGCTAAGTATCAGCCATACTAGCTATGATTTCCTGTGACTAGTTTTTAAAAGTGGTTGCTTCTTGGTTTTACTGGAGTTCTCTTAAACTTCCCTCGGGAAATGTTTACAGAAATTTATTCCCTAATGGCCATTATGTTTGTGCCAGCTATGCTCTTCAATCATTATTTTACTGTGAAAACTAGTAATAATCTCCTGATGCATAGAAGCTCATTGCAGATTTTGCTGTCCTTTTTTCAAGACTGCATGTGCAACAGCCAGTGACAGTAATAAAAACATCAATATATTATTAACTTAGTTGTTTAAAAATGTTTTTAATACTTTTGGCATTGTTGCTTCATCCTTTTCTTAACATCATTTCATATTTGTCGGTTACGCACAGCAATGGAGCTGGCCTTGGAGTACCAGGTAACCACATCATGTGGGTGAAAGCCTGGTGTGTTAATCCAAGCCAACAGCCCCACTCTGGCTCCCAAATACCAGCAGAGGATTTCACTGCTCTCCCCGCCCAGATATATAGGAGAGGACTAAGGAAAAGGTAGGGGAAGATCTTTCCTTGATCACTTAATCTTCTGTAGAAAGATTAGGAAAAAAAATTCTTCGTGCTTAAAACACATAAGGACTTCCTAAAGCTAGAGAAAAGCCAAACCTCACATCCCCCATGAAACCGACTTTCACTTACCAGTAAAACTGCAGGATGAAGTTTGAGGAATCTGAGCTCAGCTAGAAACTTAAAAGTGAAATGGAAGTTCTGCAAATGTGCAAATATGACTAAGCAGATATGGCCCATGAATCATCTTTCCTACATCCTCATCAACCGAACTATGATTGAGCAAAGTAGGACCATACAACTCCTATACAAGTAAGTTAATTCAAATTACATTTAACTGAAATGAAGGAAGCTATTCACACCTCACGGCTATTGTTTTAGGCTCTCTTGTAAACTCAGGAAATAATTTCAACACTTCTAAAGCTCTTTTCATGTTTGGAATGGTTTTTTTGCAACTATTTGAAAGGCCTCAGAAACCTGTGCTACAAATAACAATATGAATTGTACTCTATCTACTCCTTTTAAGTGCTCTGCCTATTTGACTTCTGAAAACTGGAGTGTTACACAAATAAATACTACAATTTTGCAAGCTTCTTGCATAATGCTATTTTGCACTCAAGAACCTCAAATTCCTGGTCATTCTAAAGAAAAATGCCTCTGACATTACGTCAATGTAAATCAAAAGAGAACAAAACAAACCCCAAATACACTAACTTTCTATCACCAACTTTTAAAAATTTTCTTCTGGAATTTTGCTGAAACTTCTATAATTGCTAACCACAGAACCGAATTTCACTTCATGATTGTAGTTCCACCATGAGGCTTTCTAGTCATCTTATGATCAATGTTTTTTGATCTTTCCCAACACATTATTCACCACCACAGCAGAGTCAGGAGGAGCTGGAAGGACCACAGGAAAGAATAAACTAATTTCCAGCAGCACAGTCAAGTATAATTTAAATTACATGAAGAAGCATTCAGGATTTTTTTTTTTTTGCATGAAATTACACACACACACACACACACAATGCCAATTTAAATCATGCCTAGGAAGTGCACATTCCCAGAAATTCATTACATTTTTCAGCAGTCAGCTCTATTAGACTAATGTAATAACACTGCCAGCCACTATGCATAAGTCATAAGTGGTATGATTGGATTTGTCTGTTCATTGCATTTTCAATTTGAATAATAGTCATTTTATTCAATTGAAAATATCTTTTTTTCTCTAAATACTCTACTGTTATATTTAGTTGGAGCTTGGACAGCAGCTAAGGAGCAACGGAATTGGCTATTTCTATTGGTATACAACCAAATTCCTAATTTTTGTGAGGTGCTCTACCTTACTATAGAAGTAGAAGGATAAAGTCTCATCCCCTTATGCTACTGTTATAAATACCACAGTCATTAGAAAGATTTTGAATTGGCATAATTAGGCTAAATTTTTTCCAAATGTTTGGTTGCCAATTTTATAAGAAAAAGAGCTTTGTATTGGTCCAACAAGGATGGCAAGTACAATGTAAGTGCTTGTCTACATGGAGAAGCAAGCTGGAATGGCTGTTCCATAGCAGCTCCTACTGCAGTTGCTCTTATTTCAGAAAAAGTGCTTTTATTAAACATTAAGAAAGAGTAGAAGCCAAGGCACCCTGAGGCTTTGGCCGTGTCAAGTAATACAACATTCATAAAGAGTCAATGTGAAAGAGTTACTGTTTTTCAGTATGTACACTGGAGTATTTCATAAGGTTTTAATCTCTGCTCTCATTCCTTTCAGAAAGTAGACAACTCTTTAGTGACTTACAGGGATTGATCAGGTTGAACTATGTTGCAGATAAGAACAGGCACCAGAATCTGAACAGATGATTCAACCTTCTGATGAAGGAGACCTTTCCAGCCTGACTTCAGACAGGCCATGCAACATTGCTGTAGTGATACAGCTCACCATCGTTTCAGGGAATAGGGGGAAGCCTGAGGTTTTATACTACATAGGAAGGCAAAAAGACTTCTACTTCAAGCAGCAATAAAATTGCATTATTAAAAGACAATAAAAATAAAAGTGTTGAAAAATAATTTAAGCGCTTATACTTAAAAAGCCCAAGATAAATTAAAATCGAACTTTTTTCTTCAAAAAGTGTATATATGAGTAGACTGATATTTGTTCTGCCATCTAAAAAAAGAGTACACTGACATTTCAGTTTATTTCATACAATGTTTGTATTTCCATCCTGTCTCTTTCATTCCCCCCATTTTGCCACTGAAATAGAATGAAAAAAAAAGGATGAGAAAGAATTTAATTTCTTCTAAACCTTTGTAAAAAAAAAAAGGATTTTTTCCTCAAAACCACCCCTTACACATAAAGACAGGAAGAGCTGTTTTGCTTTTATGTAATCAGTTCCAGAGGCATTTGATTTCTTTTTCTCCAGCTAATGAAACCATGTATGTACATTGTGAATCCAAGAGAACCCAAGGGAAAAAGAGAGCATAATTGCCCTGTCTGTATTGTAAATAACTTTCTAATTTCTCAAAACTGTTAGTCTTTCCAAGCATACAAAACAATAATCAAGCTGAATCCCTTTATTTTTTATGTTAAATACAAGTGTTCTTTCTTTTCCTTGATTTTTCTGGAATCTTCAAACAGAGTAGCCCTTGGAGCATGGCCTGAGGCCTTATAGGAAAACAAAATAATAAATGAAACTAGAGAGGGCTGTGTTATGTACTGATCTCTGCCAGCAAAGAACAGGGCTTGGGCTGTGGTTATGTCCCTCCAACAAGCTGGAATGACCTTCTGTGGTGGGATTCATAATTTACATGGATGGGTTTCTCCTCCCCAAACCTTGTTCATATGCACATACAAACCGGTGATTAATGTGAACGACATTGCGAACAGGTGATGCACGGGGGGGAAGGGTTTCACAGTTTCTATTCAGTTTGAATTCATTTTAGAAAATAGGGAGCAAATTCAAAAAGCAGTGAAAATTATTACCAAAAGTGCAACCAACAGGCAACCAACTAAGTGTGAAAAAAAGCATGCACTGAGGGCTGTTCTCACTTTGGTGGTGGATTGATAACCAACGTCGTTTTTTATGCTGTTATTTACAGAGACATACGTAGAGGTTGGACAGCCCACCAGAGGGCTCCCATATTTTTTGTATTCAGGTTAAAAAATGTTGATATTAACAACAACAACAACAACAAATTGTAAATCTTGCTTCTAAAAGCTAAAAAAAACCCCAGAATTAAAATATGAAAAATAACAGGCCATTATGATTATTTTAATAAGTCATCTGGTAGCTGTAGAGATTATTTAAGAAAAGTTAAACATCTCCAAGTTTCGAGGGCTGCTTTACTGCCCATGTTCATAGATGTAGCACTAAACAAAATGGGTCAGAAACTCTGTGTGTGCAACCTGTAGGCATTTCCGTGAAATGAAAGGCCTAGGTACTGATTGTACCACCTTGCATACTGTCTCTCTGGGGAATGCCTAAAAGTTGCTTTAAAAAGAAATATGAAAAAACCCCCCCAAAAAACAACAAACCAAACAACAAACCAACCAACAACAAACACCCACCACACCACCACTAAAACCCCCCAAGAGGGCAAAGGGAAACATTAGGCCACCAAGGGTCGAATATTTATCTTCTGAGAAATAGAACCGTCTGCAGAAGGAAAACAAAGTAAAAAAAACCAGTGCAAGTCTGAGCGAAGGAATGAATGTCGTGAATCAAAGATAAACCGATCCATTCACATTATGGGATAGGAAAGACGGCATTTTCCAAAAATTGCATGTAACAAAGCTGCACTCCCTGAGCTCCAAGCAGGTTGCTGTGGGAGGAGTGGCGGGGAATCTCTGGAGCAATTTTAGCTGAAACAGGTCAAACAGCTAAGATTAAGGAGGCTGAACCTACAGTAGCAACATTACCACTTTCCTATCTCTCATTTTTACTGCAATTGTGGGCACGCCCAAAGGAAATTATCTGCCCAACAGTGATGGTGCAGCTTGTTGGAGAGCCACAGAAAGCTGTAACATTCTGGAGCAAGTGAGGGCTAACAGCAGAAAAAAAAAACAACAGCTGAGGAATAAATACCTTTAAAGCCATATATTTATGGTCCACTCTTTGGGACTAATGAACAGTAAAATGGCTCCTGTACAAGTAAAAACAATTTTTAATAAAACCATAGTAAGATTGTCAGGAGGCAGAATGACTTGCTCATAAAGGCATTTTTAATGCAGTTCACATTCCCAGCTTTGTATGGAAAGGTACTTTATCAAAGACAGAATAGAAGTAGTTTGCAATATGAAGAAACTATTTTATAAAGTTTATAAAAGAAATTAATAGAAATACAGCAAGATAAAATATGTGGTTTTTTAAACTGTTTGCAAGAAAAAGAAGCAATTTCTACACCACTATTAATGGAAGCTGAAAATACACATGCATGTAAGAACTAGGGGACATCAAGTGTGACACAGGGCAATGATGTTAATTTAGTGCTCCATTGTCTGCAGAGTGTGAAAACAAATGGTTGAAAAATGATCTAGCAGATGTGGTGCTGAGGGACATGGTTTAGTGGTGGACTTGGCAGCGCTGGGTTAATGGCTGGACTGGATGATCTCAAAGGTCTTTTCCAGCCTAAACGATTCTATGATTCTGTTTTTCTATACCCATAATCCTGGCAATCAAAAAAGGAAAATTCAAGTCATGAATGAACTTACAAGGTCTAGCATTGAACTATACAAACATGATTCTAAATCAAAATTCTCAAGGCAATGCCAGACAGCAAAATATCCTAATGGTGCTACCAGGAGTTAGAGAGGAGCAGAGTAATTCTAGACAGAAAAAGGTGAATTGTATTTTTTGAAAGTAAACACAGTTGTCAGGGTCTCGTGCCTTCAAGTTTTGGCATCACTAATGAAACCAGCATAAGTAGTACTGAAATTTGATGTAAAGAATTGTGATTGATACCAAGTTTAAACAAAATATATATATTCCAAGAAGGACAGGTAGTGGCTGGGCCTCTATGAGACCATAACTCTATGCCAAGTGTGAGACACTATCAGTGTCCAGCTGGACATCACCTTCAGTAGGAGGACACTACAAGATGGAGAAATTTATTGCTGTTATCAGCTTGCATATTTGCTGTTATTCGTAGCACCTCAGCACAATTTGGGAGAAGCAAAAGGGCCCTTCTGCTTTCCAACAACAACAAAAATGTATAATATCTCAAAAATAAATACAAACCAAGAGTATTTACTACAGACTTCACAAAAACTACTCAAGGTCACACATTCTAGTGATGCTATTTAAGAAGAAAAGTTGTGCAACATTATTCCTTTATAAGTTCAAACTCGTATCTCAAAACTGGTATGCCCAGTTTCCTCTAAATGTCCCTTGCACAGTTCTCTGATGGCATGGGACTTGTGGCTGACAGTTTTCAGCCACATTTCACAGTGCTAGAGTAAGGGTCAAAACAGGTCATACACTGGAAAAGTCACAGCAACTGCTCTTTTTTTAATCTGCTTTTCCATAAACAGCAGAGAAATTTGGCGCTAAGCCAAATAGTTATTTATAGACATTTATTCTTAGGTATTTATTTTAGTCACTAGAGAACAATTGCAGCTAAATGTACTTATTACTATCTGGAAATCTATTTTTTGAAATATCCTCTGTCAACGTAACTTTTTTGTCACTCCAACTGTACTTGGCCCTCTGGGCACATGCTGTGTGTATTAACCACATACACTTCCACCACACTGGAACCTGTGTGATTTACCTTGATGCAAAAGATGCAACCTTGAAGTTACCCCTCAGTTTTTATGTAAAAAATCCTACTTGCTCTGCATACTGGTTTTCTTAAATGCTAGAATAAAAATTGAGTCTCAGGATTTTGTACTATGACTGGAGTGAGTTGGTCATTGCTGACTGAAGCAAGTTTTTTACAAACCCTCTGCACAGACCTAGACTTTCATTTCAGAGCCATCCATTCCCACTGCAGAATGAGAAAGGCTGTGCCCTTCAACACCATGTCAGCTGCTTGCACAGGCAAAAGGGCATGAAATGAAAACTGTGCACTCTCTTTTCATAGGCCAGGGCTTTTCACACTTAAAATGTCATCCTTCTGTCAGGGATTCTTCTCTTACTTTGTAAAGCATCAACTTCTACTCTTTACATTTTCTTCATCTTTCCCCTTATCTTCTTTCGTCTGACTGATTTGTCGCACAGTCAGGACAAGGCCTGAACTGACCTCAGTCTCCATATGTTTGCCAGTTATCTACTGACGCATGTTCAGCTCAACCTCTGCAAGGTAAGAAGTTTTTGTTTACTCCATTCTGCAGACTGATAGCTGGGCTGCAGATCAGATGATTGATTGTATAATCCAGCTACAAGCGCTTGTGCTTGCAAACTCTGTAATACCAGTGCAACACATTTCAGCCAGCACCTGCATGTGAGCTATCAGCAGGGATTTTCAGAAGTTTCTGTGCTGCTTACAGGGCTCAGAGGGATGAATCCCAGCCCAGAAGGGTGAAGGGGCACAACTGTGGGCACATGCAAAAATCAGCTTCATGCTCATGACTACTCACAAAACATTCCAGATTCTTTTTCCTCTACAGAAAAGGAGGAATCATAAGGACAAAGAAAAAAACAAAACCAATTGACCAATTAAAAAAAAAAAAAAAGGCAGAAAAACAATTCACAGAAAAAGTGAAAAGGTGACATAATTCCTCACTTTGTGAGGAATCCCACTGTTTTCACCAGGATTTTTACCATTGTTTTTCAAACAATGGAGTGACACCACTGTCTTTAGAAGCACTGTGTGGGCAGAATGCAATACAAGCCATGTATAGTTTTTTCCCACTGCAAATGCCATAATGGCTTTTCCATTATTAATGATAACTTAGAAAGATCCAAAATGTTGTGAGGTGGTTACTGGACCCATAATCTACCTAGGCCATTAACTGTTTCTCTGATTACACCAAAATGCATCTCAATTCCCCATCTACCTCCTCGCTACAATTGCTTCATCAATATTCATAAGATCCAAGGGCTTGATATTGATTACCGCATCTAATGGACTCATTATGCAAAGTCATCGTGACCTCTGAAGCAATTCTGCTTTTGTGACTTACCTAGATGCTTGCTCAAAACGTTTTGAGATATTGGTACCCTCACAGAAGCAAGCAGAGCAGAACAAAACCCACCACAGGATCTTTAAATGATGATCCTCTGACAGGATGGGCTTTTTCCATGGCTGTATGAGATGTCACACAACCCTAAAAGCTCTGTCATGTTATCCCCGACTTAACAGGAGCCCTTGCTATCACACAGCAGAAAGAAGTAGTTAATATTAACTGATCATTATTAACATTCATTATGGAAAATCAATCTGATTGTGCTATAACCTCCTGCTGCAGTCAGCTGGGTTATTCTGATATTTACACAACATTGAGTTCCTGCTAACCAAAATTGTGGCAGTTATATAACATCTTTCAATGTCATGGTGATTCTGCAAACAAAATCTATTCTGTTTATCAGCACCAAGGTACAAAATAAAGGCATTTTGCAAACAGTATCTAATGGCAAATATTTCACTGTTTCATACGTTCAACATTATTAGTGACAAGCATTCTTTTTTGAAAAGAACAAAATGGGGCGACTGCAGTGTGAATTCATCTTTTAGTCTCAAAATCTAACCTCTTCTGCAAGAATTATATTAAGAACTCACTAAAAAAACCAGGCACAAAATGACAACACTCATATGTTAAGAAACTGAAATAGTAAAAATAAAAGTTAGACAAATTTTAGAGTAGGAATTAGGAATAATATGTTAAACTGACAAAACCTACAAGAAAGAATGACCTAGGAAGGAGGTGAGTACTGTATCATTTGGATTTTTTTTTTAAATAAAGTAACTCAGAAATATAAGTATCTGTAACTCGGACACTAGTATCTGGATTCAAGAATAATTTAGTAAAATATTATCGGTACAACTGCAGATGGTCCATTATAGTTAACTATGAAAATATTATCGGGATGTTTTCTGCCAACTACATATGATTAAATCCAGATGGGAAAAAATTAGTACACCTACTTTTTCAGGTCATGTCCACAAACCACCCCCCAACCTCCTCCCAACAATTTCTTGTGGATCAATTACTATATGTGTCAAAGTTACAATGACTGTCAGGCTGGTTCTCTTCTGCACTCTTGAATAATGTTTCTCTGTCCGAAAGTAAAGTTTTCATTTGAATTCAAATTTAATGTTGAAATACAATTTGAGGCTCCCAAAATCATCTATTATAAACATTATGCATATAAATACTTACAGACAATAGTAACACATTATTCTGTTCTTTAATGTGAACATACAGTTAAAGACTTTTTCAATACAGTCACACACTGGTTTTGGACTTGGGTCTTACAAGAGGACAGCTTTTGATCACCTTGCTTTAATCTTCTGCACTGAAAATTAATATAAGCCCAATATAAGCTTAATGTATTTCCAAAAATTTTAGAGATACATCTCCCTTACACACACGTAACTGAAAAATTTAGTGTCTCGAACTGGTGGAACATCGTAATCAATCTGAAATCAATTCAAATGAGAAGCCTGAAGAAAATAATGTCAGCCATAGTCAGAAAGTAGAAGCAACAGATTATTCTCTCTGTGCACATTATCGAGTGCACTATAGCTGATCTCTTTGGTTTAAAACATGACTTCTGTAGCATTTTCAACCTTAGAGAGGAAACAGCGCAGAACACAGGCATCTCATTCAGGCTTTACTTTTGCTACATCTGCGACTCTTCCTAAGTAAAGATGGAGCAAGATTAGAGCTGTTTGGCCTATTTTATGCAGTACTATAGCCAGTTTCTTCAGAATTAGCTGAAACACACCTAAACACGATACAAACCAAAATACAGATTACCATAAAGTCTTTCTTTCTTTCATTTTTCACATCAAAAGTAAATCTATATTATGCTGCAGGATAACAAAGCATGGCTCCAAAACAAGTGTTTGCCTAGAGTAATTCATAGGTTTCATTATAGCACTCAAATCTGGTCATGGCCAAAACCACCAAATTTTATCCTCATTCATAAATTTCTATTTCTTAAGCAATATGATCTAAAAGGACAACATTTTTCTCAAGACAGGGAACTAAAATTAAAAATTCAAAGCACGTACTCTCACTCTGTTTTCAGCTGAAATCTCTGCCAAGTAGCAACTCTGTCAGCACAAACTTAAAGCTGCAAAAATTTCAAAGGTAGAACTAATTAGACAGCAAGCATAAAGAACACAAATTACATGAGTTCAAAACTCTAAACCCTCAGTCAGTATTCAGATGCGTGCGTGAAATGAGAGCATTTACACAAGCAAAATGGCAACTTGGATTTACGGATCAGCAAAAATTCATTTCCCAAATGTAACTAATATAGATATGTTTGCTATTTATCACATTATGGTCACTGTTCACACTTGTATACAAGAACACTAATGTATATAAACCAAGTAATTCCAACATCCTTATCACAGCTTAGTCTCTGGTAGGCAACAAGCACTTTGCTGAGAGAATGTGGAGGGTTTGTAGGTGCTCCTTCAGCATGTGCTGGAGCCTGGGTCACAGAGGACTGGAAAAATTAGCAGCTCTAGACAGGGAGAGTTTGGGACCTTGCCCTTGAAGCTGGTCCAAGGGAGGAAAGAGCAGACCATGACTATGCAGCACAACTACGCACTGCCTTCTAAACAGGGCTGCCTTGGAAGAGCGGTCAGGCGAGGGTAAGGAGCTACTCACTCTGAAAGGACTCACATCTAACCCCACGAGTCAGAAAGGCAAGTACGGTCTGGTAATTTGATTTTAAATTGAGCTTTTTATGTTGTTTTTTTCTAAGCCCTAATCATTAGTCTTTTTTCCCCCAAGTAGTTAGGCAGGCCTATTTATTGATTATCCATCCTACCAAAACTATCTAAAATTTCAGGGCACTCCACTTACGTCACACATGTACGCTAAAAAATCTTAAATAGCTGCCGTGTTTAATTCTAAATATAAACCTCCACTGCATCTGCTACAGAGACTACCATACCCTTGGGCAGAAAGGCTCCAAGTGTTTGGGGAGCTGCAATGTAAATGCTGCAAAAACCCTGTAGCTTTATGAAGTTGCCAGACTTGATTTTGCACCTGCTAAAAGCCTATCAGCCTCCCTGACATCTTTCAGATGCTCCATGAATACCAGCAGAATAAAAGCAAGACATATACACTCTGCAAATGGAACTAACAGGAATCAAGAGACAGTTCAGTATACTTCAAGATACAGTAAAAGCTGTTATTCCAATTTGCCCCTGGTGATGATGACCTCTGTTGTGGTTGTTTTGTTTAACGAGTCAATCACTGATTAACCCATAACTCTTAATTTTATTCCTTTCTCTGGGAAGCCATGTATCAGACAGAAGTAACAAAGGTTTGCCTGATGACAAACCAAAGTCCTGTTTCACAAACCTGAACAGCCTGAAACATCAGTTGTGCGTTTCAGCCCTTTTAGAGCTGCTGAACACCTGTAAGATCAAGTTACAAGGTTCAGTTCTAAAATTTTGCCTAGAGAAGCACAACGGCCAGGAGCTGCCAAGGTCAAAACTGAGCCATGAGGGTCAGCGTGAAACTGAACAGGATCTATGGAAACTTTTCCAGTGGCAACAATGGACTTTGAAAAATTACCTGCAAGGCCAAAACCTACCATCCACCTAAAACCAGATACTGTTGTTGCACAATAACATCTACAGTTGAATATAACAATCAGCAATAGAACTTATAACTGTGTGATATAATATAAATTTCTCCTGTTACCTTTAGTATTACATAGCTTTCAGACACCAAGATCATTTTGTCCTTTCAATAAAGGAGTTGTTAAAAAGTAAAGTCTAATCAAAATAGTAATAGGAACTGTGTAAATTCTGATGAGGCTGGACTGTGCAATCATCACAATTGTGACACCAGCACAAAGAATCTGATTGAAAGAAATAAACTTTGCATGGATACTTTTCAGTATACATAAATTTGATCAGTTAGTTGAATACTGTGATAATCCTATTTCTCTCAATCTGCAAGGATACCATAGAAACTCAATCCTATTCCAAAGATATATTTTTTTAAAATCACAATATGCAGGTACCAAAGTAAAAAATACTGTTACCAAAAAAAAGAAAGAGAAATCAGATAAACCTTAATAAAATATGATCCAAAACCCCCTCATGGCTGAAGATTTAAAAGACAGGTATGATGATCTTGTTGGATGGATGCTCCATAGAAGAACAGATGGGTTTTGTTCCCTGCAGATTATTTTTTCCTCCATGAGATGGACAGGTCAAAGTCCTAGCAATGTACCTGCATCCCAAAGCTCTCACTCATCTTCTGATACGAATGACAAGTACAGATCAGATACTCGTATCTCATGAGGCAGGATAATTTATAGACTTTATGTGAGGTCTTCAGGATGGGAGTGGTGGATCATTCAGTGTCAAAGACTGGACTATTACACTGAAATATGTGTTCTCAGTTCAGTGAAGTATGGCAAACTCTCAGACTATGAAGTCCCTCAGGTCCCGAGCGTGTTAATAGGGATACAAGCATAGCTTCAGGCCACAGACAAAGGGGCAAACTGTCTACCAGCAGATCCACATCCAGCAGCAAAGTGATGAATCAGCAACTACGTGGTGCACAGAAGGCGACTGTTATGAATAGCTTGTGCTTTTAAATCACGTTCATGTCAACAGACTTTTGGTCAAAGTAATGAGCATTTTCTCCATAGTGCCTCTAAGGAGAAAGGGGAAAGGAAGAAAAAAAAAAAAGCTAGGAAAACAGCAGATGAAATAAATGGAGATGCCCATGACAGGTAAAAGTGCTTCCATAAAAACTGGAATTACCAGAGTCTGCTTTCCTACCAGTCTGATATGCATGGTCTCTAAGCACTTCTGAATATTCCACAAAGGTCCTCCCTTCTCCACCAAGCCATTTATTTTTCACTGAGCTTGTAGGAACATAATCACCTTTGACACTTCACTTGCTCCATCACATTTGAAATAAGCCAACAGGTTCCCAGAAGGAACAGTATCTTCTTCATTAGGAAGAAGGGACACAGACACAGAAAAATGAAACAGCTTTGAAGCTGTTTTCAAGGGGAGTGCGTGCTGTGTCATGAAGGAAAGACCTGCTAAAAATCTTGAGAGGCAGGAGGCACAAACAACATGGACTTTGCATAGAATTTTTTTTCCCAATCCATCTCTCAAGTTTTAATGAACTGTCATCATAGTGGTTTTGAATAGTAAGTACCTGAGCATGAAGCATTTTTAGACCTCCTTTAGGAGTTCCTATATTTAGAACAGCACTGCCTAAAAAATCAGGAAGTTTCTGCTTGAAAGTTCTTTTGTCAAAATGCAAAGCTGACTGGAAACACCTATTTATAACAAATTCAGTTCAAAAAGTCACACACTAGGTTTAGCCAAGATTACTCAAAAACCCTTTTGGAAAAAAGGCTTGGGAGAGGATGGGAAAGAAATTTTTTTTTAAAGATTCTGCATTATTTTCAGAAACTTCTATGCAAAATATATTTTTGTCAGAAAACTCTCATAGAAAGGGAAAAAAAAGTATTTCCTGTCCAGTTTTGGCATCTTGCCTTTCAGTGACCAATAATAACAGCCCAGTAAAAACAGAGCACAACACACAGGATCCAAGTGTTTCCTCCAGATGCACCTGCAGATGTTCCTTTGCCTCACATACGAAAGTCCCCTCTCTACTAAATCTCATCTTTGCAGGATGACAATTTGAAATAAATACATTTAGTTACATCAACAGGATCTGATTTTCTCAGCATTTTTATTTCCTTCTATAAGTGATTCCACACAGAGGAGTGCTCTGCACGGAAATAAAAGAAGAAAAGAAAATTCTGTTTTAGCCACAGCTTGTATATGATTGAAGGTAAGCCTGACAAAATAACACATTTCTGAAACTGAAATTTAAAACAAGGATACAAATGAGAAAGACAGACTAAACTTTTAAAGGACATGCATTTGCTGTTAAGCCTGCAACACTTACGTTTCCACTTTTACTATTGCTACATTTCACTGTCATTGAGAATGCCTTTGGCTAACACAGAAAACATTGCAACGTGCTGATAATTAATTATATTAAGTTTCACCACAATAATCCTTCCTGAAGATGTACAGGGAAAGGTGTCGGTAAAACTGCACTAGAACTTCTTGCACTGGACTTATAAAAGTGGCTTTGCAGAGAGCCAAGAGGAAGTGTGCAACTGTCAGCTTCATGGCTGCTCAGCTAGGGCTCCTCCCGTTCCTGATTCCTGGTTTGCAGAATACTGGGAAACAACAGAAGCAGAAACATGAATGGTTTGTTTAAAGTAAAACATCCTCCAGCAAGAAACTCCACTGGGTTATTAGGCTCAACAAGCAGCTGAGCACTGGAGTGTTATTGCATATGAAAGGATGAGACAGAAAGGCTGTCAGACAAACACGAGAGGGGTGTACAGCACCGAGAAACTACTGCAGTACAGAGAATCCTCCACTTTCACAAACAAAAACTGTGAAACGTTCTTAAAACAATGGCAGATACAAAAGTTTGTGTTCTGCCCTACTGCTGCACAGCTGTTTCTGTACAATTGTCCAGAGGGGTGTCTCTAAAAGCACCAAATAACATGAAATGTTGTAGACCCTGAAATAAGCTCCTCTGCTGCATTCCTAGTCACCTCAACTGGTTTAGATAAAGCTCCCATCTAGGGACTCAAGGATTATAAGTTTATGTTATCTTGTTCTTAACCATATCCAAGGTAAATTAAGCAATTATTTAACAGGAATAATGGAAGTCTATTATTTAATACAGGATGTACTTCTCTAACGTAATTTTTTTAAAAGTCCCTATAGACAGACATAAGCAAAATAACAACCATCATGGTTGCATGTGACATCACTGCTGTTTAATCACTTAAAGAACATGTGTCATATTGGAAGAAGAAAGTGACAGGCTCTCCAGATACCACTAATAAACAATCACAGCTTCTCCATTTATACTTATATGCAGTTGGCTAAAATCTAATGACACAGTGCGTAAGAATTTTCAAGTATCTCACCAAGAAGCTAATTAATTTATTTGGCTTATTTATTAATTAATTCATAATCCAGTATGTGGATTTCCTCAGCCACACCTGACAGCAGACAGTGTTAGTGAGTGGATTCCTCACCATATTTGCTCCTTTTTCTTCTTTTGACTGACAGTAAGGAACACTCTGAACTACAAAAATACAATCTCATACACACAATCACAAATCACGTGAGCTTTACTAATTGTTAGTTTAATCAGTAAGGGCTAAGACAAGAAATTTTGTAAGATTTAAGTATATTGCATGCCAACAGGTAAGACACAGAGAAAATATGTTTCAAGGTATTAAGTCAGTATCTAAATAAAACTTTTTATGGCTTCCTGTACTTGCTAAAAATGAGTGAACACTGGATGGAGCTCCCTTCTTAAACTATATCTGTATGCTGGGTGTGAGATCCAGTAACAAAATAACACAAAAGACTCAATTTTCCTCTATCACTATGGACAGTGTTCTAAGAGAAGTTGAAACCAAAGGTCACAGAGGATTTCATTCCTTCACGGCTCAGTTTTTGTTCCATGCTGAATGTATCAGCAAGGGTGTTATTTATAATGAAGGGGGGTTTTTTAATTGTTTGTTTTTGATGCATCCATGAGGAATTAGACTTAGACCACCAACTGATTTCACACAGGCCACCCAAGTATACTTCCCTCAATATCAAAAGCAGAGATTATTTTTTGAAACTTTAAAATTTTGCTTTTGTCTACAGTGCTGATTGCAATTTAACACCACCAGAGATACAAGAATTTTGCTGTAAATCATAGCAGAGGAGTCTTGCATAAAAGCAAGGACTATTTAAAGACAAAACATAGAGCCATGATGGAATCCATGCATTCCGAACAATGTTGACATCATGGTACAGTTCACCCCAGAGAGTCGGTTTTCCATGCCCCAGGCACACGCTCAACTGCCTTTTATCAGCACTATTAGTCATTAGCATGACAGCAATATAGGATGAAATCAGCATCCGTTACATCGCACAGTTACCTTAAATGCCATCCAGGCACTGAAACACAGATGCCTGGAAAATTACTTGGAGCAATATTGCGCTTTTGCTTGTGCCAGTGCATTTTTCAATTGATGCAAACACATTAAGACAGTTAATCAATTAAAAATCAAAATCCATTCCCTCTACTATTACTGAATGAAGCTTTGTTCAGGTAAAAGCATGGTGTTGAAATACTTTGAACTGAACACCAAGTGTATAAATTCTGAGTAATGAGAGCAAAACAAACTCCAAGGAGTTTGCCTATTTCAGACACAAACCTCTGTAGCTTTAATAGATGTTTCAGCTATTTTCATAATCAATTGCTCTCTTCTTCCAGGAGTTTCCAGGTAACGCAGTATGAAAATTGGACTAGCCATATTTTCCATTACAGTGATTAGCATATGGATAAAAGACTTGGCCAATCAGAGCTAATTTGATATTCTACACTAAAACTATAATGTGGACTATTTTATAAAAAAAATAAAAAATCACCCTTTCATTAAGCTGCTGCCTTTTCCTTATTTGTGTCACACAGATGAGACATGGGATAAAGGATTTGATTTGCAACCTGTACATCAGCAATTCCAACTTGCCCTGCATGAGTGAGGATCACGGTGCTTGATCCTGAAAAGAGGTTCAGTCATAATTTAATAGCTTTAAAATGAATCACTTTCATGTCAATATTACTGCATGGCTTTATTACCCAAACTTGATTTTCTTCTCAAGGAGGTCACAGGTGAAGCATACCGTGGGTTCCACTGCATCTCTGAAGTGACCAAGTGCTAACAGAAACACCAAAAAGACTGCCTAGGGCTGATCCTATGGGAAAACCCTGCGTTGCAGATCTTTCTCATGGCCTTCAGCAGCAGCTGACAGGTCAGGGTAGCAGAGCAAACCACAATCTGCACCAGTGGCTTCTCCTCTAAACTGACAGAACAATTTGATCTATTTCCTTCATCTATGTATGCAGTTAAAAAATATGTATTTTAAAGTTATTGCACTTTAGTTTCAGATTATTTGGGAGTTTTGATTTGAGAATACGATAGGGAGCACACAGCTGATAGCCCTCCTTTAGAGGGCTGAACCCAAGCTCTAGTGCCCAGGTCCCAAAAAACAATGCTGCCTCATAATCTGCCATAGTTTGATGGCCTAAGGCAAAAAATAAAGAACTTGCTACTAGCTGGAGGCTCTGAAGTCTGCACTGAAAAAAGAGAAATAGAAATACCAACATTGCTAATTATATTTTCCTCCAGAATCAGAAAGGCTCTTTCTTGTCAACAAAAAGGATTTAAAAGGCTTCTGTCATGTAGCATCTGGCACAGATGGATCCGTAAGTTTCATATCGTCTTTTTCTTCACAACGCCTGACTGTCCGAGTTCAGGCTCCTAGCGTGGGCATCATGACACTCTCTACTCCAACATGCTACAGCCTCTTTGCAGCCCTGGCTGCTTGATTAATTTTCCACATATTTCATCCCTGTGGCAATCTTATCTAATAACAGTGCTTGCATACAAACAGAATTGAGATGTGGGGTAAATTTATGACTTGTCCAAAGTCACAAATACTTCTTTGCTGAGGAAGCTTCCTGAGTTCTGTATTCACTGACCAACCCACTAGCCTATAATCCTCCCAGTCTGGCAGCATCTCTGAACACATAAAACCAGATTTTCTAAAGATGTAAAGCTTAAGCAATATATAAAGTGTACCATGATGATAAAAAATACCATATAAATGCAATTATTGCCATGCAGAAGAAACCTTGGCTGCTTTCCTTATAAATGACATCAACAATAACAACAGAAGGAATAAGACCATGGTATCAAGATTATAGTTTATATAATATTTTAATTCTAAATTACATAACCTATTGTCCTGCAACTTGTTTGTAACACAGTTTTTTTCATACCTCAAGTAAGAGATCATAATAAAACACTGAAAACATCTTACATTATGTTTTGCTGCATGGTCAAGTGGCTGCTTAAATTTAAGCAAGATTTTCATACTCCTTACTTGCAGAAACAGTCAAAAATTTGCTTTGGCTTTTTATTTAGTTTTCAAACAGGTATTTCTGTGCTTTTGCCACAAGGAACATAAAAATTACCACTAAGTCATAAGCAGAAATAGGAAGCAAAAGCAAGTCTTACAAAACAGTCTTGTTTTTGGCAAGGCATTTAAATATTTTGATGTATCCACCTCAAGACTGGCAATATCAAATAAAGGAAGCACTCATTTGTCACCAACTGTATGTGAGCACTGTTTGTCACCAGCTGTAATGGAAACACATGATGAACATAAGTTGCTTAGGTTTTTTCATTCAGAAGAATGAGAAAAGATTAATTTGATTCATTGATTTCATTCAGAAGAATGAAAAAAGCTTAATGTGGTGGGGGAAACGAGGTGCAAAGCGAAGTTTTGGGATGCATACTGATATTTAGGCCAGACCACCTGAAGCCAACCAAATTAGTAACTGGATATTTCGTATACTCCAGCACCTTCCACTTAAGTGGTAAAATTTATTCTACCTAGGAATGTACCAAACAGGCAAAACGATTATCTAGACTTAGAAGTGCAGGTAACTTGATCATTTGAACATAAAAAGAATGTATGTTTAATCAATATTAATAAAGATATCAATAATATTGCAATCATCAATTATTAATTGCTTGATAAAACCATTATGGGACTCCTCATTTTTCTGATGCAATGTATTGAACACTAACATTTTCCAGGCACTCATGAGAAGTTTTTCAGTTATAAATTACTTATTTAAATTACAAAAATACACACACATATATATATGTGTATGTGTGTGTGTGTGTATACACACACACACGTATGTTCTTTTGGCTGATGAAAACAGTTTAGTCTAAATTTTCTTTGTATTTACAATGTTAAGATTAATTTTGGTTTTGCAATTGAGTGGTCTTTTAACAACAGGATCTCCTCTTTAGTTTGTTTTTCCTAAGGATTCTGTTTATCTTCTCAAAAGCAAAATGTACAAGTGGTGTTTTGGATTGGCAGTTCCATACATCATTATTTCTGCATAAAGGCAGGCCAATTTATCCCTAGGACTTGTAATAAAACACAAACATTACAATTTGCAATGATTTTTTTTTTCCTGCTAAGGGTCAACTCCAAATAATAGACAGCCACAGTCTCTCTACCACAGTAAAGTCATGACTTCTCCCCAGAGCAATTACATATTTCAGTGGTCTTTCCAAAACAAACCAAAGAGGAAAATACATTCTGCTGTTCAACTGATCCTGTCATCTATGTAAGTACTTTTACTTATCCTAACTATAGCGAACTTTAAAGAGCCCAGCAAGGAAGGATTTACAGGAAATTACAGCTCCAAATACTGATATCCAAGTAAGAATCAGTTCTGTCAGGGCAGGGACTTCAGATTTTGGCCTGCCTGCACTTCTGGAGGCGAAGCTGGCAGGAAGTGGAAGGGGAAGCAACGTACTTGGGGCCGGGATAAGCTGCTCAGCAGGAAGCAAGGGAAGACAGTTACGGGCCAGTCAGCAAGATAATGAATACAATCCAACCTCACAGTAACAAGGAGAAAAAGAAGTTTGACTTTGATTTTTAGCTCCAAATTCAAACAATACGATTAATGGTAGTCTGCTGTTTTCCTCCTATTGTAACAAGGCATAGAACAAGCTTTGTTTGGTTTAGCACTTGGATGTGCTGGTACCGAGAGCTGTGCATAATCAAACCCCACACAAAGAAGTACGGGACAGATTAATGCCTATAGGGACAGACAACTGGTGGGATTTCCACAAGAACCTAAATTAGTTGGGTGACTACATCTCAGGGAAATTAAGGAACATAAGGAGAAAGGTTTGACACCAATTTGACACTGTGGATAGGTATTTGCTTCAAGAGACCGTTTGCCTAACTGCTCCAACTTTTCCATTGGCTTCACTGGAAGAAGCTACCAACAATAGTAACCAAGCAAAGAAGGAAAGAAGGATAGAAAAAGAAAGAAAAATGTCTTTAAAAAATAATAAAAAAATCTTTTTTCACAATTAATGAGGTTTTGTGCCTGTTTCTTAGAAAACGACCTTCTGAAATGCTACTGCTTGCACAGCTACGCAAAAGTAGCAGCAAATTTCCAAAAAGGCCATCACATCGAGAATACTAAAAGGATCCTTTTAAACTGGAACTACACAATCTTTAACAGCACACTTCATGCTCAGCTCATCTGTGATTAATGTATACCAACTGAAGTCCATCCTCAGCTCTTATTTGAGGAAGAAGGACTACACGGGAAAAGAAGGAAAATATTTAGTTGGGTGCTATAAAAATAGGAAACTAGCAATAAAATTTAGATCCTACTGAATTTAACAATGCCATTATTTAACTCTATTCTGAATAATCCTTAACAGAAACTTCCATTTTCTAACTAATTAAAAACCCCAACCATATGTCTCCCAGAAACAAGAGAGAAGAAGAATGAATAAAAGAAAATCCAACATCAATACCATAAAACTGAAGAAATAGATTCCAGATGTTTGAAAGGCAGATTCTTTTCTTAGTCTCTCTAAAGTAGGTATGAAATTGGAAGGTTGGATTCTTTCCATGCTGTCTTCCAACTATCTTATTGATGTAAAATTGTTTCAGTGGAACTGGGCTGCCTTCTTTACAATCACAGAAGAAGTAGTGTGTGCCTCACGCTGTCCAAACTCTCTCAGACTGGAAATGCTACAACAATTTCAGTCTCAACTGTGCTATAGCAAATCCAATGCACTTTTAGTCTTTCATGCAGTCCTCCAATACCAGCAGTGTTAGCAGTAGCAGTATTGTTAGAAGGAATCTGTATGAAACGATCATGTAAATACAACCCTGAGAGGTGGTAGCTGTGACTTCAACAGCATCTGGTATTCATGACTCAGAAAAAGAATTTGTTAACATGATAGTTCTGTTTTAATACTTTATATGGTTAAAAGAGTTTTGGCAAAGAAATTAAGAAGATGCAAGTTCTCAGATACAACTTTTATAGCCTGTGCGTCTGCCACACACAGAGCAAAGGAAAATGGCTTTGACAACTCTTACTATACACTAAATTAGGAATCACGAGTCTTGTTCCCCAGAAAAAAAAGTATGAACACTGCAGAGAAACTGGGTAAAATGTATTGGACAGTATTCATTGCATCAGCTTTTCACATGGTTATTTGTAAATTAATTTTCTCCAAAGGCAGGAGCAATGAAATTAAATACTCTCCAATGCTTTCCATAGTTCTTTATGTGTAGCTAAACTGGCATAGAAGAAAGACGTTTGTATTCCCTACTCCAAATATTTCACCGAGTTGCCATTCTCAGTTTGTCAGAAAACACTGTGCCTGACAACTCATGTGATCTCTCCAGTCAGTGGCAAGAGTTCCAATGATGCCTGCTGAGACCCCGGAAAAGAACAGAGAAACATGGGCTCATGCTATTTCATAACTCATAGCCCAAGTCAGCCTTTCTGGAGCAATAAAGAATTAGAAAGCTGTAAATAATGAGAACTATAGTGGTGCAAAGAAACAGAAACATGAAAAGCTGGAGCACATCCTAATGTGGCAAATGGCTTGGCTATCCTGGTGGAAACTCTGAGTTCCTTCAGAGAAGACATCAGACAAGACATTACTGCATGTGTGAAATCTCCCTCCCCTTTTCCCAGTCAAAAAATTAGGAAAAGTATTTAAACAATATAGGATTTTCTTACATAACTTAGTCAAACACTGAAGCAAAGATAAGGGAGATGCTTAATCTACATAAGGGAAGCTAGATAACTGCAATGAGGTATACCTTCTTCTGAAATGACACTATCAAACCCTCCAAAGTAGCATCTTAACAAAACAAGAGATGTAATTTCTGGTACTGATTGTATCCCACAAAGACTGCACGAGTAAGTCAAATATTTCTTATATAAGTTAGATGTCTGACTTTCCTTAAGTATGCAGAATTTATGCTCTCTAATAATTATGACCTGGGATGAAAGCCATTATTTAAAACAAAAACGACTAACTAAAACAAGGAAACCCAAACAACCTATAATTAAAGATTTTTATTTGTCAAATCCTGAAATCATTAGCAGAGTCTTCATAAAATCATATAATAATTTAGATTAGAAAAGACCTTTAAGATGTCTAGTCAAATCACTAAACCAGCATTGCCAAGTCCACCACTAAACCACGTCCCTAAGCGCCACATCTACAGGTCTTTTAAATACTTCCAGGGATGGTGACTCAACCACTTCCCTGGGCAGCATATTTTGATGTACAAATTTTTCCTGATAACCAACCTAAACCTGCCCTGGCACAACTTGAGTCAGCTTCCATTTTGCTTTGGTTTTGATAATTTAAAATCAAATTTGAAATCCAGTACACCACCACACAATGGGGAAAAAAATCCCCAAAACTATTTTTTATTAATCATCAATTTGCCACTGTCAAATTTAGAAGTTTATTAAATGACTAATAACTCCTGCATTTGTACACAAAGTATTATATTCAGTAAAATGCTCCGAGAAAGGATTTTGAAAAAGGACCCCACTATAATTTAGTAGCTACAGCCAGCAAAAAGATTTTAACAATAATGAATCCTTAAAACACATACCTCCCCACCCCCCGCAAACTGAAAATTCATTTAGTATTCTGAAACAGGGATAAATGCATTTTATTAACTGCAACTTCATTACATCACGAAGTGTACTTTCTAGTCTTTCAATGAAGAGTGCACAGTTTACTTAAAAAAAGATATAAATCTAAATCTCAAGTCCTTTTCCAGTCTATATAAAGCTCTTTCTTTTAAGGACTGCTTCCACTTATAACATTAGCCTTGCAGCACAATAGACAGATATATTCCAGTTTTCCAGAGAAGTTTGCTGTTGCACTGAAGTACCTTACCCAAAGTCAGGATGGCAGATGTACAAATCACTCCAGTTATGGGGTTTAACCAGACAATCCCAGCTTCAAAAATGTTATTATAAAATGGGTTCATCATTTTTATTAATATTTAGCATTAATATTATCTTGCCTGAAGTACTGGATTTGCATGAGTCTCAAAGTGTATTTAATATAATAACTAAATATTTCTGTTCACTCCAAAAACTCTGAGCACACAAAAACTGCATGCTCTAAAACAAATGTCTGCCATTGTGGATATTCACAAAATCTGCTACAACTATGGAGTGCATACAAATGAATTGTAGAAAAAATCTCTTAGAATTATTCCTAAATTTTAACCCTAGTTTTCTTCAAAAACACTTCAAAGAATTTAAAAGTAAATAAGAACTTGTTTAGTCCATAAGCTGTTCTAAAACCAAAGTAAATCAGATACTGAAACTCAAGTTGCTGTAGTTAAAAAATTAAAATAACTCCCCACTATTTAAGTTTTACTTACTGCGTTTGCAGCAAGTTTTTTTCTTCCTCTCTTTTCTCAGTTCAGCAGGTATAATGTGTGATTGTCATGCTGACACTTACAAAGCACTGAAATATTTGTGAACTCTGTTTCTGAATATAATATTAGGTGGCAGTGCATTGCTGGTTTACTTATTCAACTGAAATGCAAAGGACTATTTTTGCAAAACTAAGAACTCACCCCCTGAGGCAAAGCATCAAACCTGGTCTTAATATTCTGACCTCTGCCTGTGGTGCTCTCTTCAGATGAGAAGACAATCCCACAGAAGATATCTGATTTTTACCAAGCCCCAAATAAAGTCTTCACACAGGATTACCAGGAGACCTGGACTGTTAGATGGGCACTCTTTCAAATAGAACACGGGATGGTTTCAGGTCTTTGTCATATTATAGTTAAATATTACACCTCTTACAGCTATTATATCTAGGTTTTGAAGAACCCCGACCAAAGTCCGAAAGTGATTATACATTCAGACAGTTTCATTTTTCTGAAGTCTAAACGGGAATAGAAGTTCTTTCTTCCTTTCTTGCCTTATGATATTGCTGTGCAAATGTAAACAATTACATTGCTCTGAAAAGGAGAAGTACAGCTGCTTCCAGTATTTTAGGCAGAGGTGAACAAATACCCTGGGTCACTTTTATCTACTACAGAATGTTCATGACTTGCAATGGAAGATGTTTCCTTTAAATAGCATGATTCACAGCAGAGCAGACTTCCATGGTGAAGCTAAAAAACGCTGTATTGAAGATTTTTTGAAAACAGAGTCTAATAAAGAAGAAAAGCACATGCTTCAGAACTAACTTGAAAGATCCAGTTTCTGGGTACTGATCTGGGAATTAGAACAGAGAAGTAAAAAAGGATTATTTGTCAGTGTTCCTTCACAATACTGTAATATAAATAAGATTTTTTTTTTTCAATCTCTGTCTCGGAGGAAGGAGCCCCGCTGGTGCAAACTGGAGTTATTAAAATTCCTCAGATTTATCCAGGTTGAGTATTTTGACCTAGATGCTGATATTATTTGACCATTTATCAATGCTTAAGTTTAGTGTGTGTGTGTGTGTGTGTGTAGATGTTACAGAAGTATAATTTCTTAGAAATATACCTCATCCTTACTATACAAAAATTCAAGTATCTTGCAGTATGAAATAGCTGCAAGCCTAAAATATCAGGCGGTTTGTTCGCTAAGGCTGCTAGTGCACATTAAAATCTATATTTTACATTATTCCTGATATCTATCATATATAATTAACTTTTTTGATAAATACATGGAAGACATGTGGCAGAAATAATGAAAGCAAACTAAAGCATATAATGAAAAAAAAAAAGACTTTAAAAAGCAGGCAGGGCTTAGAGTACGTATCTCAGCTTGCAATACTGCCCTTAATACAGCCCTTCTGAAAATTCAGAGAAACAAAAAGAGGGCTTGAGCTTCCTTTTTGGACTTGCACCTTGCTCTCTTTGAAGCTTTCTTTTCAAAACTCTAACTTGCAAGTGATGCAAGGTTTACTCAGTCATTTTTAATTCCAGAGACTGCCTTTTACAGTGGCAGAACAATTTGTCCCGCCACAGATACAGAGCGTTCATGAAAAAGCTCAAATAGTTTAACCTTTGAAGACTATACTCAAAGAATACCTATTTTTGACACTCCAGCTCTTTATGCTACTCTAAAACTTGCATTTTAAAAACAGCAGTAGATTTTCAGGCTATGTTGAAGGCAGTAGACATTTGGTTCATGATATTCACAGAACAAGTAAGTTTTCACAATCCAACTGGTGCATGGCTAGACCTGTCTTTAATGTATGTATTTCTTCATCTATTCATCCCCTGATTGATTAATCAGAATAGAGTACACTAAGGCCTTTTGCCTCCATTACCCTAACAATACACAGGTTTGACTATAGTTGGGAAACCTGGGGGTGAAGAGGAAAAAGGTCTATTCAGAGCATATCTACTCTCTGCACCAGCAAAAGTGCACAGCAAAACACCTACAAATCATAGGAGTAGGGGTTATGTATTTTATAAAGTAAAACAGAACCCCCTCCCCCAAAATATAATATTATACCCATTTTCAACATCACGTCATGTATACAAATTAGCATTGGATTCCCCCATGTTTTGCCTTCTATTATGAAATCACTAGCCATACACAGATTTCAAAAAATATATTTCTATTTCAAAACTTACTACTAGTTCACGTTTCACTTATATATGAAAATGCCACTCTAGCTTTTAATTTGATACATTTCTCCCGTTTTCTTCAAAAAACACACTAGGCATAGGCAGTGGTAAAATTAAACATGCCTATTCCAAAGGCCCTGCACGATTTTGTTAAAAAAAAACCCCCAACATATGGAAATCAGATCTTTTACTACATAAATGGAAAAGAGAGCGACAGCACTTGGGAACATGGTATGTATATGAGTTTCAATACCTTTTCATCCCAACACAGTTTTCCTTAAGCAAGAACAAACACTTCCAGTACAATATGAAGGTGCCTTTAAGCCAAATCTTCTATCTGTGTCTTGCTCCCTGCAAAGCATTTATTTTGGCAAGTGGCTAAAAGCCTGCCAAGGAAAGGTCGTTGATCTTTGCCTGAAAAGCTTGAGCCAGCTTTATACAGTAAAGGCTTAGTAGAAACACACAATGCTTACCAGATGTTCAATCAGCTAACTGGATACAATCCAAGGGATGGCTATAAATCCATGGAGAGATGTTCGTTATGAAGGCATTTGCCACACAAAGTTAAATTTATATAAGCACCCTTTGGAGACCCTCTCTACACTGAGCAGTGCAGTTTAAAAGGCTCATGCACCAACAGACTGAACTGTCACCAAGTACTGATTTGTGTGTGCACAGATACCTTTAAAAAGAAATCTGGGGTTCAACTGTTAGCCCGCAAGGTTCATTTTCCCAAATAAATGCCTGTGCCATTACTCAAGTCAGTGTCAACTGGCAAGAGTCAAAAACTTAATGCGGTGCGGACTCGGACTATTATTTCACAGCTCCTCTTCTCAGGCTTTCCAGTTATTGTCACTTGGGTAACAACACAAAAATATCTGCTCTCAGATGCCATGCAACCAACGGGTGAAATTTTGTCTCAGAACAAATACATCACCTACTGCACCAACAAGCAAACACATGCCAGAGTCAGGTATTGCAGTTACCTACCCACATTAACATATTCTAACAGATTGTGGAAAATAGGAGATTTATTTAGAGTTGTTCATTTGAGATGAGAAAGTTGTCTGACTGAGCAACACAACCTACCAAAAAATATCCATATTAGTATAAATGAGATGCTTGGGAAGTTTTTTTGGTGGGTTTTTTGTTTCATTGGTTGGTTGGCTTAAAAAAGAAAAAGCCAAACTAGACACTCAGTATCTGGATTGTTGAAGATTTCTTACAGTTGTAAACACAGTCATAAAAGAGATAAATAATTTCAAAAAGAGAAAGAAACCTGGAAAAAAATTTCATTTTTGTAATAAGCATTCACACTTCAGCACTGATGTATTTTAAGTTTAAACCAAATAAGACTCAAGAGAAAAAGCATAGTAGCAGCTTTGCATTATCCCTCCTAAGAGAAGAAAATGAAGGCATAGCAGAAGGAGAAAACTTTGCAAACCAGTTTTTTTCTTTCATTTCTTTGATTTCACCCTTTCCCCTCACTTATGGTTTGAATGAGTGCTGTTCCAATACTGAAGAAATGAAAACCTAAAAGTAGAAAAAAAGTAACTCCCCAAACCCTATCTACATAAAACCAAAGCTTCAAAGGAAATAGGTTCTCAGTTGATACGCTACACAAGGAATTTTGAAAAGGAAGATTGTGGTTGAGTTTCCTGTTGTTAAGTTTGTTTGTTGTTTTTCTCTTAAAGCAGGGAAGCCAGCAGAAGGAAAGCCAAAAAGCCAGTGTAGGACTCTACCTTTATCCAAGATACGAATAAAAATGTACCTCCTAAGCTTTAGATTGGAGTCCTAGATTGGAGTTCTTACTGAGACTGAACAGAGCAGAGCAACCAATGTGTGCCTGGTTTCTGTGACAGGATATTTTGCTTTACGGGAAGAGAGAAAAGCTATAAAATATTGACACTTCAAACCCTGAATCTCCCTGAGCACACAATATTCCCAAGAACTTCTAGGGGAAGCTGCATTTGTAGAAGAGCTCTAACTTGCAAACCTATGTGAGTCAAGTGACTGAAGACAGAAACCATCCAGTTAGCACTGCCAGTTCACCACTGTCCTGTTCACATCATTTCAGATCATTTTAACTCCCAGCAAAAGCCCCAGCCTTGAGTCTAAAAATGTAATGTTCAAGTGGCTTGCTGAGTCTTAGTAAATAGTTTCCCAGATGTCAAACAGCATCCTTACTTCACAAATACTTCACATTTTACCACTGGAAGACTGCTCGCCCCAATGGCACAACAGACAATCTTTTTGTGCAGATCCTTTCTGCTCCACCTACACCTCTGGAAAAGCTACAGAGGCTACTCAGGTCTCCCTGAGAGATCCACACTCTGACTAAACCACCGACTCTCTCCAGACTCCCTGGGGGTCTGCCTAAGACATTTCCAACACTCAGCTTCCTCTCAAACATTAACATACAAAGAAAGGTAAGAATGCGTGTGAGTTGAATGCTCAATCAAATTTTGGGCGGCAAAATAAGAGATAAGAACGTTTTTAATAGTGAAGCTATTATGACTGTGATTCTTTTTTTCCATGTGTTTACCATAAGTGCATGGGTTATTAAAACATAGGTTCTCCATCCATTCTCATTTAAAAAACAAGCAAGAAAAAAGAATCTAGTAAAGATGTAACGTTTGCAACCAAATGGTTAAACCAGCAAAGGCAAAACTAATACAATAAAGGAGGTTGACGCCTGTGCTGAAATCTTAAAATGCAATTACTTGCAGTGAAAAGCTGGTGATTAACTTGAACCTTTTGAGAGAGATGCCACTGCCAGGAAGAATAGCAAAGATGGACTAGAGATACATCCTGATGAAGAGATCAAACAGTGGAAATGGGGAAAAATTTGTACCTTCTGAGAAAGTTTCTGAGAAATTGAGGAATGTTCCCAAAAAGAAAAGTGAGGTGCTCTTCACCTACCGGAATATTCAGGTCTGAGGTCTATCTACAGAGTCATAATAATAGAAATTCTGAACACACCCAAGAATTCTTTCACTGCCTGTTCAGCACCCCAAGATCAGCAGCTGAAGGCTACGAAGAACTCACAAACAAGCAGCCTGTCAAAGTTGTATTTGTAGTAGAAGATATTAGTGAAAGAAACCACTACTCTTCAGTAACACAAATTCCTGAAACAACCAAGCAAAAACGCTCCCTGATTTAGACTTTGAGATTTCTGATTAAGCACCTTCCACTGTTCTCTGTTCCGACAGTGCCTGGCACAACCAGATCTCATTCACTGAGCCCTTATAGCACAAGAAGCATAATTAATGATGATGACAATGACAACTACAAGTACTTCAAGGAAAAGCACTGACAAAGAGATACATTAGGAATTGTAGAGAAAGTTTTATCCTGTGGGATATTTTCTATGAACAGATTTTTGCAAAAGGATGCTACAACATGCTCTTCTTCTTGCAGACCTTCTGTCCTGACATGCCAATCAACAATACCCATATTTGCAAACCTGAAAGAAGTAAATGAGCTAAGAAGAACTGAAAAACCTCTTACAAACTTATGTATTTTGAATTACATGTTAAATACATAACCTGTCACAGTTCTACTACTACATAACTGTAGTCACAGTTCTAAGGACTTTTTTGTTGGCTATTTCAATGCAAAAAGACCAAATAACAAACCTAAACAAAATGTTTTGCATTCACAAAATACCATTACTTGAGCTAGCGGGCCTTATTGTAAAATATCACCTTATGTTCTTCATCTTGTGCAACTTTAGTATCTTGCAAGCAGATGAATCTGAAGATGAATGTATTAGAAGCTGTGGAGTTTTACTGCAATTCAACTGCCCACTCTAAAATGAGGAATCTGTGATTGTATAGAAAGACAATTCCATAATGCAAATTGGAACATCTAACAATGATAAATAATCATTACAATTGATTATACATAGAAGATAGAAAAAGAGTTTTGAATAGTTCCTAAATTTTTATTACATGTTACCTATTACAAACACAATTAAGAAAAAAACCTAACATGTCAATGTCATTCTGAAGTTGTCCACAGTTGATTTAATATTGGCATATTTCAAATGGTAACTTAATTCCTAAGTTGGCAGAAAGCTACTGCAAGTAACTGTGTATGTTTGTGTCCCACATAAACCAGTAATTCCAAAGAAAGAAGAAACCTACAATGACAAATGCAGCAGGCAGGTCACAAGCTGTTAAATATAGCAGCACCTGTCTTTCAGTACATATAAAACTGACTTTGCTGAAAATGTTTTTAATCATTCCTCAGGCAGTTTACCTCTCTTACCCACTTGCTGCCCATCTGTTACTCCAGTTTGTAAATCAAATAATTGTGTCATTGTATTAGTTGAGTTTTAAACTTTCAGCCTGCATTTGGATCTTAATCAGCTACACTGAAGCTCTTAAGCATTTTTCAAATAATTCAAAAAACTTTACTTACAAAACTCTACAAGAACTAAAAGAAAAGGATGAAAAAACAGATGCAAAGACACTGCCAATGAATGTCAATAAAAAACTCAGTGAGTGCACTTCAATATAGAAATTCTGCATACGCTACAGCAACACTGAATTACTACAGAAAATCAATATGACCTTGCACAACAAGCAGCCCTGAAGAAATGAATAACGCAGCAAGTCTTGCAGATTCTCCTGTTCACTGACAGACTGACACACGGATACATCCTTCTCCATAGCCCAGGCAGAAGTTCAAGATACAGGACTAAAAACCTGTGCAACCATCAGATCCAGTTTGCAAAGTAACAGAGAATAAATACGATGGATCTTTTCCAAGTTAATTCCTTTTTACAAACACCAGCCTACTATAAACTTTGTTTTTCTTATAACTGCATACATAAAGGGGAGTCACCAAATATTTACTTAATAGCAGAATTGACTGATTACACGCTTTGCAAGACTGACAAACTATTCCGGTAGAATAACAACAACAGCCACCCACATTTTGATTTGGTCTCCCAAAAGCAAACTATCAGAAATGCTTAAAGATGCTCTGTGCTTGCATATGGCATTTTACATATCTATGTACCAAATTCCAACAAATCTACCTAACAAATTCCAACTCATATTATTGGACGCTATGTTAGGTTCCAAGAAGCCACATTGGTTTGTTTGACCAAAGGGATTTGTTTTTGAAATACCCCTAAAAGTTCTGGGCAGGCAGTTACTTAAACACTTAAAAACACTTAAAGAATCCAACCACAGTATGAAAATTATAAAAAAAAAATTAAATAGAACTTTACTGATTAACTGTTGCAGTTATTTTAGGCTGTGAATGGACACCTTAGTGCATATCTACGTTTGGGAAGTTTCCACTGATACAGCTGCTTCCATTCACAGAAAACAAATATAGATTTACTCTAAATGCACAGACCCGTTTCACATAAAGTAAATCTACAGAAGGTAAATAACCCTGTAGATCGCTTTTGGCAAAGGAAGTGTAAAGACATGACTCACAGGTGTTACAGAAATACCGCTTACATAGTTTCAAATGGAGAATTAAAAAAACTTATTTTAAGAACTGTTTTCTCACCCTCTTCCTATGTCAATATCACCAAAATGCTAAGGTATTTTGCAGAACTGATTTGGAAGCACATATGGAAACCTTCATGTTTTAGCAGAAAAAATGAAATCCTAACTTTTGAGAACATCACCTTCTGCGTGACAAACAATTTATTTAATATTTTCTTTTCAGTATGTGGGCTGGAAAGTTCCTACTACAGAATTTACAAAAGATTGCTAAAATAAATAGTTACTCACCATCCCTATCAGTGTAGAAACAAACATTCAGAAACTATAAGCAAGCTCCAAAACAGGATTAGTGTAAAAAGATGATGACAAAAACACTCCTCTTGGGTTTGTTGTTCTTGTAAGGGCTTTTTATGTAGCTTGCTTTCCACTTCTCAGACTTTAGCATTTATGTTTTCCAATCTTTTTCTGCTGTAAAGACTAGAACTGAATGGAAGCAAGTTCTAGAAAATTATTTTTTCAGAACAAATCTAAATTCCCTGAAATTTGAACAATCCATTGGGAACTGCAAGTAGCAAAGCCAGCAACTCTACTGTTCTTTCTATAGTTCCATGAAAAAATACTGGCCAGATACTGATACTGATATCCTGGGGTGGCTCTCAACAAGTCTGTCTCTGCCTACGGAGAGGCAGAAGAACTCTTTACCTGCATTTGTAATCTGCCAGATTTCCATCTGTTCTGCACACCTAATCCACACAAGCCCATGAATGATTCAGCTTAGACAAGGGGAGGAGGAGGAACAGGAATTGTGTGCTTTTGTTGAGGAAGTCAGCTTGTAACAATGAACTGTTTTCATTGTTTTGCCATACCAATGCAAATAGTGCAGAGGGATAAGCAATCTGGCAGCTGGGACTAAGCAGCAATTGGATTTAAAGAGGTATATGGTAACAACATAAGCTTACTTTCAATTTATATACCAATTTACTCACCTAAGGGCTCGCTTGGAAAATTAGGACTTTTGCCTTTTAGAGGCAGTATAGTAGAGAACAATGCTCTTTGTCCATATTAACGGATTGAACTAATCTTAAGTCAATTATACCAAAAGAGAATTTGGATATCTGTCTGACAAAGCTTTTAGAAGTGCCAAATAACTGAAGCTACATTACTGACTGCTGGTAACTAGAAACCTGCTTATATCACACAGGAGAAACAAATTCAATTTTCAGTACACAGCATTACAAGACAAGAGTGGTTGGTGCATATATAGTACATTTTTGCAAGAAACATACAACTTGATTGCTTCCTCCAGTCAAAATTGTTGCTATGATTATTTAGATTTTCATAAATTGCCAATTTTGCCCCTCCAAAATTCCAGGTGAAATAGTGATACCCATTTGTGCATAATGAAAAGAATACTATGTACTCTTGCTATTCACAGTGAACACTGGAGGGCAAAAACAAGATCCTGGTTCAGAAATTTGGTCAAGACTAGCAATCACTTCAACCAACCCTGGCCACTCAAAAGTGATGCACTTAGTATAACTTTATGTTCCTTTTATATTCAAGAAATACAGATCAACTACAATGAACTGGTCCATTGAAATTCATAAAATACCTCTCAGATACATTCTCTTTACATACATATATATCTATATATATACATAAAATGAAAGAGGCATTTTTGAAACACATAGAATAAGCTACCTCCCATGTGGTCTAGGTGTTTCTGTTTGCTACACAACGATGCACACAGGTGTTATGTTAAACTAGGTGCTTCATCAACATAGCTAAATATCCAAAATTATTTAGGCCATAGCCCTAATAAAACAGTCCAATAATAGGATTTCATAGAATCACTAACAACACCATAAAAATGGTTTGCAAACAGTTGTACAAACCTGGCCCACTTTCCTTGGTGAGTAAAACTGTAACCCTCCTAAAGAATTTTGCAATACTTCTACACAACACTTTTCCACAGTTATTTAATTGCACGGGAAAGCTCAAAAAGCATACAAGTTCTATTGCATTTTGTAAGTGCACCAGCTTCTCTAAGTTTCTACCAAATTCACCTCAGCTAAAGCCTCTTGGTCTTCCTGAGGGCTTCCCATAAGCATTTCATAAGCTGTTTTCCCTCTCTGGCCTGCTTCCATTTGAGTGTTCCCCTCCAATGCTAATGTGGCGACACAAATTTCTTTCCAAGTACCTTTCAAGCGTCATGGGGTAATGCACCACGTAATAAAGGAGACATTAGGATATCCATTTTCTACATTCCTGTGTAAAAACTTAGAGTTTTAAACTACTTTTGAAGAACCACGTAACACCATTCTTCCTGCCCTTTGACAGTCTGACACACTTGAATGCATCTTGGGATGAAATAGTAACAGCAGGCTCACCTGGGTATCAATTAGCTATCAGTGGAAGGTTGGAAGAACATCGACCTTCCCTAAGACAGAATCACACCAATGCCTTTAACCACATTTCAGGTGATCATTGTCATGCCAGTCAGAACGATATGTAGAAACTACTATTTAAGGGATATTTTCTTCAATATGCAGGAAGAAAAGACGGTAGAGCATATCTTACGTGGGTACAAAAAGAGGCTATAAGATAAAGTTTAAAAAATAGTTTCCTTTGTTTTTAAAATTCAGGATTTATAGCAATATGTGCTTTTGCAAGCTACTGCTAGTAGCTGGTCAGAGTGCAGCAATCCATTACAAAGAACACAAAGATAAACATGCTCTTCCGCTGTTTCTCCACTGTGCCAGGCAAAATAATTTCATTTCATAGCATTTTCAGTTTCAGCTCCTGTCAGGGTTCATGTGAATCTTCTTTATGTACTGTGAACCGACGATAACCTCATTTAACTGAACTCTATGAGCTACTGGGGGAAGCTGATCAAAGCTGATTGCTGGACATAATCTAAGATAATCAATCATCTAGGCCGTTTCAGCAGATCAGGTTGTCACCAAGTGCATGACTAAGACACACAGATTTGCCTGTTCATAAATTATCTTATTCCTACCATGTATCGCTTGACTCTGTTTAAAGAAAGCAGCAGAAAATTATTTTTAGAATTTTTCTTAGGAATGTAATAAATACTTCTCTTCCATATTTGGGGCTTTTTCCAACATGTAACTGCTGTGTCATAAAAATGAAAACACCCCATGTGTTACAATGTTACAATACAACATTTTGGTCATTCCTTGAAAAAGAAAGTATTTAGTGGAAAAATACCAAATATTAGAATAATATAAAAAGCAAATAAACTCCTGTCCCTCACCTTTGACATCTTATCTTTTCTACCTGCATAATGGTTAGCATTCTTCCAAAAATTAAAGAATTCGGAAGTTTCCTCTGGAAATTCGTACTACTAAAATATGGCCATTTAATTACTGTCCTTTTAGCTGGTACTGTTACCACCAGTGATTAACAGGGTAAGATGAAGTGCAACGGCTTATTGACTCAAAGGCAGAGATCAAAATGTGTTCATTTTAACTTGAGCTCATACAGATTTAAGAGGATATCAGCACACACCTCTTCTAATACTTCCATTGCAAGTGGATTCCCTTGGAGATTCCATTCGTGAAAGAGTAAGATAAAATATTGAAAGTCCCTACCTTCACCTGATGATCCTGAAAGGTCTATGATGACATACACTCTCCCTTCTGGCTCCAAGTCAATCTGTAATCAAGAAGAGAAAAAGGAAAAAAGAAACAAACTTAGAATGGCTCCCAAAGCAAGTGACTGCGCATGCAGGAAACAAGAAGTTTCCAAACCTCACAAAGTCAAGGTGTAAGCAGAACACATTCTCTACCAACAGAGCCTCCTTTAGCAAAGAGGTGTTGAGGACCTTGCACCTTCACTGGAATAAAAAAGCAATGTGCACGCTTGGAAAGTTTGTGCTCAGTGAATTTTACATTTGCACCGCTATTTTCAAGGAAGTTTAAAAGTGCTACAATTGAGTAACTTTTTTGCAGTAATTTATACTGAGCTCAGATACGCAAATGTGGAAAACAACGCTGTGACAGCAAGACAGATCAGCTCTGGTCACAGAACAGGGGAAGTGAACACACACAGCTCATACAGTCGGTTAACACGTGTTTATAATACTCCTTTTGTATCCCCACTGGGAGAAAGAAATACATGCTTTATCCTCTTTTTCTGAAACACAAAATTTGTTTATTTCTGCATCATTCTGGTAGATTTTAAAGAATCTTTGCCCATGTGGAGATCAGGTTCACTCAGCATGAAATACAGGTGCTCTGTATCAAGCTGCTGTACTTCCAAGATTTCACGGGCTATGAGAATGAGCTCCAGTAAGTTTAGGCACCACAATGAAGAGCCTATTACAGATCTTCCTGTATTTTATCACAAGTTTCATCAGCAAATCTAAATATTGCTGGATTTGAGTATCTTAATGGTACACAACAAATTAAAAACAATTTTTGCTCCCACACATCTCTCAAAAATTAAACTGTAACTAAAACACTATGTAATCAGTAGCTTCTGCTGTAACTCAGCAGTTACTGTCACATGATTTCAGAGACTGAGTGACGTGACGTTGTGTACATTAATACCATGTTTTCAACCTATTTTAGTGGGAAAACCACGCAGATAAGATTGCAAGGGGCCTTGTCTTCCAGGACCTGTCCTGTGTCCCACCACTCCAGACAGGAGCGGGTGGTCAAGGAGGCACCAGGCAGCCCCAGCCTGTCCACCAGGCCCATCGCTGGGGATGGGGACAGGCCAAGGGGGATGAGTGCTCTGCTCTCACAGCAGAAACCCCAGAGCTTGTCCAGTGCTTCTGCTGCTCTGAGGCAACCGCACGCAGAGCTTGTGGCTGGGAACAGGCGCTCTCCCCTCCTTCCTCATCGCAGCCTCCTCTCCCTCCGCACCTCCTGCTCTGCCGCAGCAGGGGATGGGGGCCTTGCCTCCCCCGTGCCAGCAAACACCGAGCTGGCCCTCTCCTGTCACAAGGGACATCAGGGTACAGCACTAGGCCAGCAGGAGGTGGGAAGCAGATCACCAATTCGCACTAATAACTCGAGAGACCAACCCGTAGGTCTTCACAAATTAGCGGCTAAAGAAGGGGACACCAGAACACCCGGGCTGTGCTAGGCTTTGCCAGCCTACGTTCAGTGGGCAGCCCCGTGGGGCCACCTGTTTTGTCTCCAAGTTTCTCTCATCACCCTACAGGAGAGGCTTTTTCCCCTCTTTCAGGACATGGTTGCTGAATGCATCAGGATGACGCAAGCTCCTCCTTCCACTGACCACCCTCCCACAGAAATGCTTCTCTGTCTGTCAAGAGAGGGCTGGGAGAGGAGTTCACAGGTCCGGCTGATGTCATCGGACCAACGGATCAAGAAAATTATCTCGGCAGCTGTATTGTAAATAGACTAGGCAGGAAACAGTGCTAGCAAGGCCAGGGGTTACTCAAGGGAGAGGAAAATGAAAGCGTGGTTGTCTGTTTTTTTATAAATAATAGCATTGAATATTCAAAAAAGACATTTTTAACAATTTCTGAATTGGCAGCATGAGTTTTGTGGGGGAGTTTTTTGGGGATTTTTGGCTTTTTGTGTTTTGTTTTAAATAAAGCTGCTGATCTTGAAATACTGCTCCTCTCCCTTTGCCATTTTTAAATAAGAAAAATATTAGAAGATCAGAGGCACAGGTGCATGAATAGACTTTGATGTCTATGCTGAGGGAGGCTTTTGAAAAACTGCTATAGCACTCAACAGATGGCTGTATTGAAGACAGACATGTCTAATGCTCTATTTGTATCAGCACTATACACTGTTTGGTTAAGCTTTCAGTAAAATACTTTATGCAGTTCAAATCCCAGCGTGCACGCACACACGTAAACCCCCAACATCATCTCCACAGAAGAATCAGGCATCTGGATGAGTTACTGACCACCATCACAAAATCTCTGTTCTGCCCCTTTAATTACAAACAGCGTTGGAAGCAACTCCAGGAAAAAGACTGGAGGCCTGAAACCAAGTTTCCATTACCCAGCAAGTGGACTGTTTCAATTTACATTTTATTAGAAATGATTCTTAGTGATTTTGAATTGGAAATTTTGCTGATGCTCTAAGAAAAATGAACTATTTATGAAAGGAAGTCTCTTTTACAAAGAAAGCATGTTTCAGTCTTCATATGTTCTAATGCCAATAAGAATGAAATGGACATATTCTTATTTTTAGATTTATAAAATACCCACATTTCAGTGAGTACTTGCACTGACAGTCTTATCAGTCATATGAATCAGTACTTTTGCCAGGAGCCAGCAGCTCAGCTGTCTCAGCTGACCCTACATATGAAATGAACACCCCAATAAAAGCAGAATCCCCTAGACTGATAGGAACCCTTCTTTTCATCTCAGGTCTTTCATGTATCAAGCCAAACAGAGAAAAAAAAGGACCTATTCAATCTTATTCATTAAAAATGCCTAATTTAATGCCTAGAAACATAATGGCATAAACACCTCCAAAATAGACTACTACAATATGCATGCTTTTTCTTTTCAATTTGTGCATTAAACTATGCTTAGCCTCTGCAATGTCATTTTATAAATAAGTAACAAAAGATGCATACAGCAAAATCTAAGGTTCCCATGCATTTTTCACTGAATGCCCTGAAAGTTATCGCATGTGAAATGCCCTTAGACATACGGAACCAGAAACAGAATGACTGGCCAAATTCAGCTGAATAGAACAGACATCCTTGACTGAAATGGAAATAGTTTGATCACAGCAATTCTGATCGTGACCCTTCTCTTTAACTAAAAATACTTCTCTCTGAATGCAGCCTAGCTTTTATACATGCAGAGAGAACTTATGAGGAGACATCCAAAAAGACATTACTGTTCAAAACGACAACAGAGAACAGGGCAAGATGCAAACTAGGGATGAGACAGAGGAGTTGATGCAAGAGCAGCTTTGCTGTAAACAAGACACATTGCAAAATATGTGCCTTGCACACATTCATCACATTTGCCACATGCAGCAAAAGATGTAACAACTATCACTGAGCAAAATCTTTGATCACCAAAACATTTTATCCTGCTACTGACCCATGCTATTGCTGGGACTTCCGCTGAAATACAATTTTAGCATGTGCAAGCAACATTAATTAAAAAGGTAATTTAAACAACTTCAATATTGGTCAAATAACATGTGGCAACATATTGAGATGGCTACAATCATTGCTGGAAAGCAGCACAGATCATCAAAAACTCCAGGCCTGGATAAAACCTATTAGTAGCCTGTTTCAGGGAACAAAAGGCAACCATCCATAAAACCAGACATACTTTCAGAGGAAAAAAACGATGTTGAAAGCAAGGCCAAGCTTCAGCATATTGAAGGCATTTATATAGTTTCACAGTCATTAATGGATTTTATTTTCAACACCCTTCCGAGACAGTTCCCCATCTGCAAAATGGGATACTCCCAAAGGCACAAGCTAGACTAGATGACTTTCTGGCAAGTCATACAAGAAGTCTATGGTTAAACAAACACTGAACTCTGGTCTCTGGAGGCCCAGACTGCCCACTGGACCATTCCTCCAATTCCTCAGTTAGGCTTCACTTTGTCAAGCAATACACATCCTGTCTTCCAGCAGTATCAAACACTACCAAGAACCCGTTTTTTTCCTCTTTTTTTAGACAGCTTTGATGGGTACATATCTAGGATGCAATTTCTTTTCTTCTTTATTCAGATAATACTCCTCAGTAAAAACAATACCAAACAAAGTATGCTGAAATATTTCTCTGTAGCATTTTCAATGGATCATAACTCTTGGGTAACTCTGGAGTAATGCCAAATTTAATCAAACTATGCAGTAGATTGTGAAAATGGTCCAGCTTTTCCTCGAGGTTTGCTTTTTGCAAGTTTTTAACTCCTAAGTGTTCTGAAAAACTGAGCCCTAAGCTTGGCTAGAAGTTCATAATTTTCCTCCTCTCAGGTGTAAGACGTTAATGCCCACCCCTAAAAATATGAAACTTGGATAGAATTATCTAAGACTTTCTAAGGAAACCAAACACTCTATCTAATCTTAAAAGGATGAGGAAGATTAGAATATGCAATGGAAATACTTGTGTTGTACTGATACTTCATATTTGGATATGAATAAGATTTTATGTACAGCCTGAATAAATCCATCAACTTTTGGAGGTGTTCTTTTCGTTCCATTTGACAGCATCAGCACAGATTTGCATGCTCTATGGCACAAAGTGAGGCCTGTTGTAAGCAAATGACAAACTACTGCCTTCAGTGGCTCAGTGCCCCACTGCCATAGGGTTTCCTTTGATCCTAACAGGGTCCATCAGCCACTTATGTTCCAAAACAAGAACGTCACCTGAGATTTAGTGCACTGTACTCATTTAAAAGCCAACTTGTCTCAAGAGAAATTTAAGGACAGTCATTGACATAAATCCAGATCTGAAATAAAAAATGAGTAGAAAAATGCATTTTTCATAACTGAACTTCCTAACAGCACAAAGGTTGAGTAAGTTTTACTCTGATCATCCTTAGCTAGACTGTATATGAAACACAGCAAAACCCCTTCAAACCTAAAGCTGTTGAGGATTTTGGCAACAGTATAAACCTAAATGGACTGTATAATCCACAGGAACAGAAAGAATTAAATCATAAAACCTGCTTTGCACCTCTTCTTGTGATGTTCTAGGATTATCTGATATTTGGGTAGCTTAAAGCATAAACCTCCAAGCACATGATCTGTCACTGCAGATGGTTATTTGATTCATGTCAGACCTGGAAAGTCAGTATGGTTTAACCCTTCCTGAGTGCAGCAAAACAAAGTTTCTTGTTGAACACACAAGTTCTCTGAAAGAAGAAAGGAACAGATTGTCCTTAAAGTGCTGATAGCTGTAAAGGCTGAAGAGGGGGTGGTTCCTCTGTCTGTTGTTTTTAGAGGTATTTACCAATTTTGGTAAACATTATTTCCATGAAAATGCACATGAAAATCAGAACAGTTATAATCTAATAGAAAATGACTGGAAAGTCTGTGCTGGTCTTTTGTTCTTTAGCCACAAGATTTTTCTGTTTCAATTTAAATAGCTAATAGAGTACATATTTTAACTTCTTTAATAGAAAATAAAACATTAACATTGATGTTTTTCAATATAGCCAAAATGATTGTGGCCCAAGTAATTAAAAAACTTTCAAATCCACCATGACAACTGGAACAGAAACAAACTCTTGACCAAAGGAATAGCCAGAAGTACGATTAAACTTGCAAACTTACCCCAGCATTTACACCTGAATCCCTATCAAGATCATCTGAAATTAATAGGTTTGCAATAAGCTCCATAGGGTAAGCAAAATAGCTGAGCAAAAGTTATTTATAAATAGTATCTGAAAATTAAGAATTTTACAAGTTACATCATTAATTAAATGAGTAAACTTGACTTTCAAAAGAAATTACTCAGAAAACATACTGAGAAAATTTCCTTAGAATCTCCATTTACCTCTATGACGTTTTTCACCCCACCAGCCTCTTGCTCCTCTGGCAAAGGCGGCAGGAAAATTTGGAGTCAGTGCGCTGCTACAATGTTCACAAATCTGCCTTTCATCATGAATGTCACATATTTGATTATTATAATTAGAGAGAAATGTAACACAGCTTGCCGCATTGTAATTGACCACAATGATATACGTAAAGGTTCAGAAATTTTGGCCACGGGGGATTCTATCAGTTATTTACTCATACTCAAAAGTCAACAAAAAAAAAATCAAACATTTTGCATGACCTACAGAAAACATCAAACACTTTTCAGTGCCAGACACATGCACTGACATAATACAGAACAGCAGCAGCCAGGGAGAAACAAGATTCAGCTGAAATAACCACAGTATTCAAAAACCAGTTCTAAAACAAGAATCTTTCCATTACTTAATAAAGCATATACTGATACTCTGTTGTGGTGTCCCGAATCACACGTGATATGATCTTGGTCTTTCATGATCTGCTGTGCCTAAGGCCTCCCAGACGCCAAAGAAGGAGTTTTTTTGAATGCACAGCCACACAAATCCATGTGTTTGAGCACAAGCACATCTGCACTGTCAGAAGTGACATATTCATTTTTAGGAGAACAAACAACTTTTATAGACTACTGTGCTGAGCCTAGGGTGTGCAGGGCTCATTTTCTGGTAGAATCCAGAAAGTCAACCTGGACAATTGGCTCTATTTACATGTAACAGACAGCAGAGCAGTACAAATGACTGCAAAGGCATTGAGCAGCATGACCACAGAAGGGTCACTTTATGAAACCAAGTTTCTGACTCCATGATCTGAAGCAAGGAAGAGATTATCTTTACTTCTTTGAAAGCTTCAGAGGGTGGACAGTAGGTACAAGGTATTATCTATTATTACAGTATTTAAGAGTTATATGGCAAACTGGTAACGGGCTTCTAAACACCTACAATCACAATTCATGACAAAGGGAAATAAATCAACGAGAGAGAAATCTCTTCAGGAGCAGAAAAATAAGTCAATGACCTTAAGAGATAAGGCTGCCTAGACTAACCATTCCAGGCATTCTGTGTGTGAACAAGTCAATGGAAACTCACTAGCATGAGTGTTTCAGACAGAAGTGTGTGCTATTTGTTGGTTTATTTAACCCAGTACAGTTATTCTGAAGATGTGAATGTGTTTCATTATTAAGCCTTATGAAGACAGGAGAATAAGCCAAAGTTAGGGAGTATTTTTTCACTGTACTAAAACTGTATCTACACTAGAAATGGAGGCAGCATTATTTTAGTAATGGTAATGAAGATAAAATACAAAGAACCTACACAAGCCTAGAGACAACGTGAGATACAAGGTGTAAGAGCTGGGTTTGGCTGAGCAACACCCCACTAGACTTTCTGAGTGAACAGACAATAAAACCACCCACTGAACAAAAGCCTGCATAAAGCCATTCTCTCGAAACATCTGCTAAATGTACTTCAAGAAAGAAAAGAAACTTTTCAGAGCAAAAACACTTTCCTGAACAGATGGTTACTTGATTTCAGAATAAGGGAATTGCATTGTGTGGTAAGATCTGACCTGTAATTTCATCACAAATATTTTCAAAATGTATTTCTTAATGCACTCGTGCAGTGGCACTCTCCAAACCACAGGGAAATAATTAACTGTCACAAAGTATTTAAAACATGTTTGTTGTCTTGGCTTACGGGCATTTTTTAAAGTCATGCTGCAGAACTGCAACCAGAAGGGAGGTTACCTATACACCCAGCAAGAAAACACTGAACAGGGAGTCAGGGCTGCTAGCACAGAGTGGTTAGCCAATTACTACATGTTAAAAACTGATAAAAGCTGTCAAATTATCTTACCACAGTACAATTTCAGACAACCACTTGCTCATATGCCAAAGCCAAACTCAGAGGTGGCACATTTGTGCAGTCTCGGGAATTACCTAAATGTGATGATATTTGGAGTTTTTCCTAAATTACTTTAACCAGATACTTGGAGTTTCTCCTAAATTACAGTAGTATTTCCTCTGAGGAGACAACTTGTCAACACTTTGCACAACCACCATGAAATATGTGTCTGTATAAAAGTAAGTACATGGATTGACTGGTAGTTTTCCTGGCCACATAAAACCTGTGGACTGTATACTTTTTTCCTTAATTCCTTAAGTAATTTCCATATTTCTTTACGTCTTTTAAGCAAGAATTTCTGCCTGAAGACTTACAGATTAAGATACCAAAGCAACGCTACCTATTTCCTGTAAAGATATATTTCTTCTCTTTATTGTCAAAACACTTCTTTCTTACACTCTCCTCCCGCCAGGTATACTCTGGGAACTCAAGATAGTATATAGTAGGCAATATCCACATAGCATTTCTGTACAAAGAATAAAGGAAATAACTGTGCTGATTTTTAGACCTCAGATCAGGGAAATTAACAGTTGGAAGATACAAGACTTTGGTGTAACATATTCATTTTTTCTGTATTAGGTATAAATTAAAATCCTTCCTAAACAAGGTAAAATAATCTCCAAAGACAGGATATAAATAAGTCCTAGGAAATGGTGATATTAGATGGTGTTAAGTTGCCCTGCAGTTTTTCACTTGTTAACCCTATTTTAGTCCTCTGTAAGAAAACAACAACAACAACAACAAACCACAACCAAAAGAAACCCCAAAACCTACAAAAAAAGAGACAACTCTGGAACTTGCCTATGAATCAACTGTATTTCAAAACAAAGGTCGGGAAGATCGATAGCACCTGGTTTGAGTAAAGCTTTCACCTGCCTTTGAGAAAAGATCTTCCCAGATATTAGAAAAAAAATATACCTTACACGAAACCTCAGCCCACACTAAGCAGACACTTCAGTATTAGTCTCAGACCTCTCCCACAAGAGGTTCACATTTTCAGTCTCTCAAATACTACTGTGCAATACTTGTCAGGAACTTTTGAGAGAAGTCCAACTGGACTTACAGTCCTCAATGAGCCAGTCTTCAAATGAGCCAAGAATGTAGCAAGGAATTGAACCCACTTCAGTTCAGCTCTAGCTCAGGCTCACTTGTAAGTAGAGCTGTGCTGGCTTTGTTTCAGCTAGCAACAAAACTCACATCTAGGTTTTGTTCCAATTAAAAAAACCCCAACATTAAAACAACCACTACTGTTTGTGAGCGTGAATTCAGTTCAGCTCCCTGGGAAGAAAGGCGAAAGGCCTTTCTTATCTGGAAGGCAAGCACGTTAAATGTAGTCTCCATTTGCATTCACAACAGAAATTAATCCTCCATTAGGAAGTAAACAGCTTAAATCAATATGCTGCAAATGGACAAACTGTACTTCAATGACACTTGCTGGAACTTTTAAGTAGCTTGATGTGCAACTCCAGCATCGGCTGCAAGCCAGAGTGCATCAGCAGAGAGAAATAAAACTCCAGTGGGTAAATTTTTACTCTTCTCTCTTGCCAATTTGATTTAGATATGAATGAGATTCCCTCTCCCCACAACGGCTGAAACTACAGAATATGCAATTAAGATAGCCCTGAAGGTGTGCCCAGAGGTGCCTTTGATCACAGAAACCGCCTATGAATTACTAAGTTCTTTCCCTCAAATTTCCAGAAAATGAACAATATCTGACTTTTAAAAAACACCTCTAGAAGATATAAAGACTTGCCTAAAAATTCCTCAGTATCCAAGCTGCTCCTCTATTTGTGCAAAACTGGACTTTTAATATGACAAAATCCCTGACCTCCTCTGCTGTTTACCTTAGTGTACCTTTCATGAAATTTGGCTGGTAATCAACTTGTCAGCACTGTGCCACCACACACAGCGACTGACTTGAGTTTTTGTTTCAAGTCTCACCTTGCCACCCAAAGCCAAAGAAGAAGGTCACAGGGCTGGACTCTTTCTACCCAGATGGTCGAACTGCTCTGAGGCAGTGCCAAAGAGGGGAAGCTCTGTGGACTACCACTAGGCAAGAAACAAAGAACACTACTTCAAGAGGGCAGAACTAAAGAAAGCTGCAGAAATAAAATAATACAGGGTTTGAAACACCTTCAATTAAAAACCATACGTGAATGAAAAGAATAAAGGATGTAGGGAAGGAGACACGGGAACATGCAGAGACAAAAATTATATATACAGCTCAGAAGTGGCATGAAGTTGTCACAAGGAAACAAAAGGAAGTAAAATAATATTTCAAGAACAAAGCTAAGCTAAAATTACTCTAAAAATTATTCTAACAGTTTTCTTTTGGAAACATTAACCTCTTTTAACCTCCTTCTTAAACCTGAGAATGCTTCTCATTACTATCTCAGCTGTCCTGCTATGTCAGAAGACACAGCTTTATCTCAAACATAAGGGGTAAGCTTTTAAAAAGTAATAAAGAAATTTAAAACAGTTTTTAGATCGAGACACCAAAACCATGCTGACTTACTTAAGAGCTCTTATTATTCATTCAGGGAGTTGAAAGCTTGTCAGTTGTTAACATAAGATGTCTCTGTTCAGTTATCCGTGTAATTTTAGTAACTTAAATGCAATTTTAAAAAATGCATCTCCTACTTTCCTGTTCAGGTTCACTACAGATACCTCTCTATTTTCAAGGAAAGAAACTGAAAATCCAAAAGGGAATAGTTACCTTATAGAATGATCTAAATTTGGGTTAGAAAGGAGAGGAGGTTGCAAAAATATAATGAAAATATTTGTTTCCCAGTTAAAAAAAATTCCTCCACCAAACACAAAGATGAAAGCATGAATACACAAGCTTCAAAAATTACAAATTAATGTTCTTCTGCTGGGTTATGAAGACAGAAGAAAAAAGTATGTTCTACACAAATATTCTCCATGTCCTCTCACACATGTATCTGTAACTTGAGTTTCTTTACAACAAACACTGACATTATAATAAACAAACACCGCATGATATACAAACCACAATGGTTATACAGAATTGGCATCAAGTATCTAAACAAAAGCATCCTTTCTGGAAATATCTCTCCTACTTACAGCCTGCCAAGAATTGCACTGATTCAGAGACTTTGATCAAGTTAAATTCTAAAGAAATTTGAAAGCAGAAAACAGAATTAAAGAAAATAAAATACAAGCTTCTTGCAAAACTAAAAAAAAATAAAATAAAATGAGCAAAGATAATCTTCCTAAAGGCTTGTTCAGCTTAGAATGAAAGCCTTCATTTTGCCCTCACACTCCGTGGCACACACAAGTGCAAGCGGGATTACTCACACCGGCTGCCGTGCAGATAAGTTTGTCCTTTCCTACACTGAGCACACACAGGACCCGCAGGGCAGGTTTAGGTAAGGATGTCTGTATCAGTGTGGCAATGAATGCACCTCTCAAGTCTCAGTTCAACATCTAAACAGAAAGATCATTCCTGTTTCCTAAGGGAGAAGGTAATTTCTAACATCTTGTAATAAATAAGCATTTCGACAGTAAATGTGGCAGTTTCAAGCACACGAAAATATTAATATTAGATATGTTCAATCATGGAATCTCCCCCAGAAAAGTAAATTCAACAATAGCACCAAAATATTTAAGTTCCTTGAACAACTACCCAGAATTGGTACAAAATGCCTCAAAAATTTGAAAGAAAATGTAACCTTTAATGCTATCTTATGCACCTTTCTAAAAAAAACTTGCCAGAGGAACTAACATACTTATTTCTATAAGAAAACATCACTAAGACATTCTCTATTTGGTTCTACTTTTTCCCATGTTTAGAAAGTGTCACGATAAGATCTCTACATACCATTTAATAATGTTGAGGGGTTTTTTCCAACATGGTTTTTGTGTCGCTCTGATGATATTTTATCCTGTTTAATCATCAGATTAGAAAGATTAATGAAGCTAATTCTGCTAACAAAATGGCTATCCTGAGGACTACAATTATCTGTGATTCACTTGGACTTCCTCTGCAGCTTTAGCCATAACAAACCCAGAGCAACTCCAAGACTCCTCGGATGTCAGCTACAAAACACTTTGTTAAAAGAATAGCTAAACACAAAAGTGATATAGTCCATTCTACCCATGTTTAAATGCAAAAAAGAAAAACAAGTAAAATAAAATTTAGTAGCTTTATATACCTTTATACATGCTGCCAGGCAACCTATATTGCATGAAACAGACAGATCAGAATGCAACATCTTGAATACAGAGATTACAGAAAAGGAAATGGCAAAAATAGCCACTACTATTATTATGGTTCCTGAAAAGTTAGACGGCACAGTCCACCAGCCAGAAGTGGCACACCAGGAATAGATATATCTTCAAAACTCCCTAAGAAAAGAGCATGTTCCAGTGCATGTGGCATTAAGTGGCATTTTTCTTTAGCATTTATTTTCATTTACTGCAGTGCTTTAAACAGAATTACATCTGGAGTTCTCACATGTTAGATATGAATTTGACATGAAAGATGCCTGTTAAACCTTTTTAAAATCTCACTCTTTCAGACATCCAGAAAGTTTTCCAGTATTTCCTGGATTTAGGAAAAAAAAGCTTAAAAAAACCAAATCAACCCTGAGACTTAGTCTTTCTCGTATTGTAGGGATTTGGATGTTCCTCTTTTAGTCCATGAGGAAACAGGAAGCGCAGAGTCATTTACGGTTTTGTTCTTAGAAAAAAAATTATAATTCAAACCCTTCAAACTCTTTTGGGGGGTGGAGGGGGGTTGGGTTTGGGTTTTTTTTCTTATTTCTTTTTTTCTTAGTTATGAATACAAGAGCATTCACTATTCAGGTTTGAGTAATTTCTTTGCAAGAGCTCAGGTTAGATTTCATACAGCCAGGGAATAAGAACTCCTGGAACTTGGCTCAAGGTAGCTGAATAATTCTTGTTCATTTAGCTCTTAAAATTTAGTTCCAAATGCATAAGAACCATCCAGTTCTGCTAATGGAAGGCACAGCATGCTGCCCACTTAATCTTGTATCGAACCAAGCAAGTAGAGCAAGGCTAACACCTGTCTTCCCAGAAAGGCTTTCAGGCTTTTCTGAAAATGTCTAGGGATGAAGTATCTGCTACATCCTTTGCTAACTGCTTTCATTAGTTTATCCGTTTAACATGAAAGAAAATATGTGCTACACTGCCCATTTTAATCTGTCTGGATAGCCTTCAGTTCTTGTTTTACCCGTTTGAGATTAAAAAGCTCCTTATTTTTTAATGCTACTTTACATACCCAAATTAAGTAACCTCCCATTGTTCTTTTTATTTAAAGCAAACCAGTGAGCTCACAGTCTCTCCCTGTAAAGAATTTTCTCCAATATGTGAATGCTTTCAGAAATCCTACTGCGAGCTCTGCTATTGACTTGCTGGGTCACCCTGGGCAACAAACTTTATTCACCCTCCATGTGCCTATTTCACCTTCTATTATTAGTCTTATTTAGAGCACAAATTCTAAAAAGCTCAGGCTCTCTTTAACACATTTGTGCAATTAGGCCCTCATGTTTTTACCATTATGTACACTGGAGATTGCAGATTCTAAGCATGCTGCCATATTAATAGCCTGAACTGCTAAACCAACCAGGAGTAATCAACCATCAGTGTAGCCTACTGATAGCCCTGCACATAAATCTGCTGTGGTGCACCTATCTCTTCCCACAAAACATGGAACCTTATTACTTGACTTACAAAAAAGTTTCCATTTGGGGTTTACAGTGTGAGGCTTAGCAATCCTAATTCCACACAGAGAGGGAAGAGAAAGGTCTTGCAGCTGGTCTATCTGGCCTTCACTACACCTTTTTTCCTCAATTTCCAACCAGATTTTAAAATGTCGACCTCCCATAATCCTCCCATGTGCAGCCTACAGAAGAAGGAGGAATAATTTCACACCTGGGGGAAGTGTCATGAAAAATCTGTCAGCTGTAAGAAGGGTGGAGGCAGGCAGGATAGGCTTCCTTAGGAATGTATCTAAGTTTTGGATACTCTTGTTCCTCATCCCTCTATGGTTGGCCTACAATTTTCATAAGCATTATCCCACACAGCTTGCAGAAATCTCTGCCTTGGACAACCCTATAACCAAAACTTAGTTGTATCCAGGCTTGTTTCAAAACTCTCAAAGCATTCTCATCCGAGAAAAACTCAACTGATGATCTGAAATGGGAACTACGTACTTCGATTTTTCTAAAAAAAAAGTATAGAAACAGTTCCCAAAGATTTGCGTGACCACAGTGACAGCACTAGTCCCTTTACTCCAGAGACCTCAAGGACAGAAGAGGCAGAAAAGTTACCTTTGTCTATGGGAAGAAAGTTTTTGTGTGGGTTTGGGGGGGTGGAGGTGGGGGAAGAAAGGGAGGGCAGTGATTGTTTGGTTTTGAGTGTTTTTGATTTGCCTCCCTTCTCTGTTTTTTTTTTTTCTGCAGTGTATTTTCCTTGCTAGTAACTGAGATGAAAATGATTAATGCACAAATATGACCTTGTTTACCATCTGGAAACTCCCTTTAAGTAAGGCTTTTTTGGGGAATCCAATAGATGTTCATGATGTCTGTGTAATATTCCAGAGTAAGAGAGTTGGACTGTTTCCTGATTCTCTGATCCTGTCCAATCTGTTGCTTGTGGCTTAGTCAAATGTGTTGCATTTTAACTTTTCCCAGGAATTGATACAGTTTCTCTTTTGGGTTGTTTCAGATTTTGTTCTCTGTAAAGCAGCCAACTTTCAAAGTGCCTTCAATTTATTCTGTTTCCAAACCACTCCTGCATCAAGGAGAAAGGCTTCCTCTCTGAAATTCAATGTAAATACACATGTATGCAGGGTAATAAAGTTGCTAGCTATTGAATTTAGAGATGCAGCAGGATCCAGTAATGATGAAAGGATGACAATATTGGCATTCTCAGAATCTGGCTCAATTAGTAGCTGGCATTCAGCCATGAAGATGTGACTAATTCTCAGGAATCTGGTCATTTTTCTTATACTGTCCTTAGAAAAAAATAAAAACGAGAGATTATGCAACTTCGGAATTGTGTTCAGAACTAAAGCGATTTAGCAGCATTTTCCATACACCTGAGGAATTGCTGGGGGAAAAAAAATGCAAAAGCTGTTTTACTGTTAAAATTTCTTTAAGATCATTGGTTAACCTAATTTTTAGTTTTTATTTTTTGAAAATCTAATAAAAATTAGGCTAAATCTGAACCATGACCTGTTGTCATTTTCATCTTAGATCATTTAGAAAGAAAATCTGGGGTTTTTTTTGAAAACCATGAACAGTCACAACAGTAAAACCCGAAACATTACCAGGTATTTTAGAAATACTTTAATGGCAGTTCTTTTCCACTTCAGGACAAAGCTGAACACTGAACTCTGGCGTCAAGGAGAGCTGTCAGTCCTGAGACAGCCAGGATCCTACAGGCACCCGAGCGACATCTCTAAAACAGGCATACACCAAAACACTCTACCAGCGAGCAGAAGGCACAGCCTGGCAGCCACACTGCACTCTGCTGATGCTCCTCACCCCCTGAGTGCTTCACTGCTCGGCAAATTGTAGAGTTTAATGTAGACAACGGCAGCTTTTCTGACTGCTACCGTAGATTTACTACGGTGCAAAGGAACTTTTTATTTCACTTTGTTCTCACTGCTTGAACAATATCAAAGGAAGGAACTGGCCCTCTCTGACTCAGCAAAGTGCAAACTTAAGATCAGACTAGTTTACTTGAATTTATTTTGTTACCATTTAAATGGGATGAGGTTTCCATCCTCCTCTCAAATTCTGTTATAAAATAAGCAGTGGAAACCACAAGCAGCAGCAAACATGGTAGCATTACAAACAACGGAGAGAGACCAGTGCTCTGACTCCACAGGCACGTTGCACAGATCTCACAAGCCCGAACGGGCAATTTGGCAAGAAAAAATATTGGAATGAAAGACAATGCACACGAAAACAGTTAGCAGCACTTTGAGAACTGACATTTTATCTATAGAACCATCAGTTCTCAAGGATTTTTTTCAGGTACAAAATTGACCAAGAATGGATGAATCAATATTTCATTCAGAATTATTTTCATAATGTGTGGCTTTGATTTCATAACCATGAACCAAGGCACATTTTAAAAACATGATTCTATATTAGTTACATGCTGGAAATTACAGTTAATTCTGAGAGTTCAAGCAACAGCAACTCATTCTGGGACTCACAGTCCAATTAACTTACATTAGAGCAACAACTACTTCAGATACCTCCTACTCTAACTCTGAAATTCCTATTTTGTGGTAGCTTTTTATAGAAATTTGAGCAGTTATTTGAAAAGGTATTTTTAAACCATAATATTTCAGCAGCTAAGCATAAAATCTATTGCACTTAATTATCACTATGCATTTGTTATTTTCTATAAAATTAATGAATATCATGCTTTCTGAGAGCTTTAAATCACTGTTATTTCTGCACCATGTCGACAACAGTGTTTTGTTTATGGAGTAATTAAAAATGGCAATACCAAATAAATACAAGCATGGCTTCCTTCTCTGGCTAAGCAAGCAGAGCACACATCAAACTAAACTATGCTTTCCTCTCACCCCTTTATCCTCCTTGTACTTCCCCTTACTCTGTACATGAATCAGGATAACCACTGAGTTCACACTGCAAAAATTTCTGTAAAGACTCGAGTTCAACGGCAGCACAAGAGCTGCTGGGAAGGAGCACGCATGGAACACTGGCAGCTGATTGCACTGCTGCCCTCCACACCACGGTGACTGACTGCAAACTCCATCAGGGAAGGGGAAATGGAAAGCTACTGAAGCTCTCACTCTGTAGACAGCAGGTCCTTCCAGGGAGCTTTGAGACACTATTTGAAATTGAAAGACGGTTTTGGAGAACACAGCAACAGCAGTGGGCTTACTTGGCTGCAGTCTGGAAGTGATGATTGAATCAATCGTTAGTAATAAAATAACTTAACTTCAAAGCTATTTCAAGGATAATGAGCTGTCCTAAACCTACCTAACTACCAAACCACCTACAGACTGCAGTTTGTATCAGACTGCTGTCAGTGACTCTCGCTCTCTCGCAGATGGCTCTAGCAAACCAAAGTTCAAAAAGCATCCCAGTAATGTCTGGTCTTGGTCATCTAAAGGTTCAAAAAAAAGTAAAAAAAAATAATCTGTCAGACTTCAAGGCTCCATGTTTACTAGAAACATATCTGGGGAGAGACAGAATGAAATAAAGCCCTGACACAGTATTTTATTTCTCTCCCCTAAATCATCTCCCTCTCATGACCACTTCTACTGCTACAGAAATGCTCCACAAAAAGAGATGCAGCTGATAAAAGCAGAATGAAAGACTGGCTTACTTCAGAAAAGGACATTTGGCCTCTTCAAGAAATCAGACACACACAACAGAAAAACCATCTATCTCAGAGTTACTCTTCTTGAAAATACCTGGCACTACAGATACGGCTATGAGAATGCCCATGTTTTCTTCTGTCTTATTCCACTATTTGTGGTGCATTGACTTTACCAAGTGTCACTAAATGGATGACACAAAAATAAAGATGCCCATGCAATGGATACTTTCATCCCTCAAGTTTATTACAAATCACACACAGCCATCTCTGGAAAGCAGCATCAGAAGAATACAGAGTAGGTTTCAAAAGAGGGGAACTTCGGCAGGAAAGCTGAATGAAATCTTATTTTAAGCTCAACAACAGAATCTTTAATATTGTTCCAATGCTACCAGGCTCAGATCTGTCAGGGAAAAACACACAATACTTTTCCTTTTAAATTTCATTAGTTTTATGAAACTCAAAAAAGGAAGGTCTCAGCAGACCTGTGTTTGAGTGTGGCATTCCAAACCTAAGGCTTAATCAATTCTTTTACTCCTTCCACAGTTGCATGCATCATACAAGTGCTGACAATAAAATATCTTGGAGCTAAAAATGAATTGACATACTAATACAAATTCTGTAGAGCAGGTTAAAAGTGAAGATTCCTACTTTCTACTTGAAGAAAGCAAGATACTGAGCAGAGATATAAGCTGTGGTTTGTACAAACTATATAACCCCCCCTCAAGTCCACAAATCTCTATCTGAAAAATTAATCCAGTTTTAGCTTATGGAAATTAATCCAGATTTAGCTTATATTTCCTACTTTAAAAACAGTGTACACAAACATGATTTTTTAAAACTCTTCTAAGTTAGATAAATATAAATAAAGCTCCCCTGCAGAATAATCTTCAGAAATCATTTCCAATGTGGAAAAACAATGGGAGAATAAGGACTGAAGAAGGGGAAACCACTCAAAAGTGCATGTAGAAGTAACATCCCACTTCACTGTTATTTTCAGTTTTGCTCCCTTCTTGGAAATGCTTGAACATTAAGGGTAAAGTAATTAACCCTTAACTTCTATGCCTACGAGAAGCAGCTTTGCACACTGAATCACAAATTTCAACATCTGGGGACTAGCTCTGTGTTACCTGGAACTCAAGGCGTGCCCAGAGGTGCTCAGAGACCACTGGCAGCATCCAACACCGTAGCTCCTACTGAATGAATTGGGCATTCCATGTTGCTGCTGGATGTCTTTGCAGCCTGCACACAGGGCAGAAAGGACTTCTCATGAAGTTCTGTTATTCTCACAACACAAGAGCAAATTCATGGAGGACAGAGGATGAGCAAATGAAAAAAAGTAACGCAGATGGAAAAAATACTACTCCCTACAACTTCAAAGGGCAGAGGAATATGGAACACCATGCACAAGCCAAGCACCTATTCCCAATACACAAAATTCCTGAAACGGAGAGATTTTTTTTCTTCTTTGCAGCTTCAGTTGTGGCACATTTTTGCTGTTTGCCATCACATAATTTCTGTGCAATCTACCTGATATTTATAAGCTTAGTACTATTATGAAAGTAGTTCTCAATTTTGGACTCTAAGCACATGAAAACATTACATCATCCATTAAGCTTCTCTTAAAAGAGTTCAGTCTTGATGTACCTACTAAAAACACATTAGAAACGAATTAAGATGCAAATCTGCTTGAGCCTTATTTGGCAGATGTAGGACTAAAAAGCTGGCACTGCAGCCTCTGTACCCACTGCATTCCTTTATTTCTGAGTTTCAGATAAGCAAAGAAATTTGCGCGGCTGTGTTACAAGTCAGAAGATCCAAGGAAGACGCCAAGAATTTTTCTGATGTTATTGTTGAAGAGACTTAAGACTAAGGCACTTGAAAATGAAATAAAATAAGTAACATGAAGAAATGCTTGCCTTCCCTCAGGACAATGCTGTCGAGGAGTTTCCTATTACATGAAAAGAACACTCTGCGAACTTTTATAGGAACAACATGATTTGATTCTTTCTACAGAAAACTTGTTACATTTCCTGGCCTACCAAAATAGAGCCTGGTATACACCAAGTCTTTGATTTATACACCTGGAGCTGAGAATGCTCCCTTTACAAGAAGCCTGGTTTCCCCTAGGTTGCATGTTCTTTCTTGATGAATTGCCATGGAATTACCTATTGCTTTTGGGAACATCTGTTATTGTTCCAGCTCTCAGAATCGCATGCACATCCACTTCTAGTTGCCACATACATGAAAAGTTTTGAAACGTCTCTGTTCAGAGCATGTGTTAGGAAGAAAAAAGGAAAGGAAATCTTGCAAATTTTATAATCATGCTTGGTCTTTGATATTGTTATAAGCTATCTACAACAAAGAGAAAGAAAATTCTTTCCAAGACTATCATGGGGAGTAAAAATATATGAAAGAGAAAGAGCACTGATTTGGGCATATAGTAATCTCATAGGGTCTTACATCACATTAATTAATCTGAATTTGAGCACAGATTCAGCTGCTGAATTAATTCCTGCTCTTTCCACACCAACAGAGTAATTCTGTGTTTCAATGTCACAGTCCCAGGCTGAGCATAAACTTAAAAAAAGAAAAAAAATAACTAGAGGTAGACTTTATAAAGAAAAATATCTCTTTATAGAGAAATCAACTCAGGTTATCTAGCCAACCAAGTTTTTTAAATACTTCACATGCTCCTTTATCACAGACTGACTAAACCCTCTTAATATTATTTTAAAAGTAAACAAATGTCTGAACTGTGATTTTTTTACCTATAGCACACAACAATAAATTGTCATTACCAGCTATACAAAGTAGTCATCCCAAAAATCTAAAAATTTTTCAAATAAATTTATGTTGCTTGTAGTAAAAAGAAAAGCAAAGTCAGAATAAAGAAAAGCCACATTATACAAAACCTTCTCTCCTACTACCACTTCTCCCCACAAAACACAGATCCTCATGTGATATTTGAGACTAGCTGAAGAGTCACTGAGGCAGAATTTTTGAGGAAGATTGTTCCAAATGACAATAGCTGCGAAACATACAAAATAGATCGCCAGCTAGAAAAGACAAAAACTTAACATTTAAGACCATCATATCAGAAGACAGTACCTAATATGCTACTCATGCAACCCTTCAACTGCTAGCATGCTTGGATAAAGAAACATAAAAATACTGTCATCCATAAGCATCTACCTACTGAGTGATTTATCTACATTTGGACAGCTTTCACTTGAAATTAACTAAGGTTAGATTTCCAAAACATAACTCGAGGAATCAAGCACTCAAAATCTTCTGCCCCCAAATCCTCAACACACCTTTGAAAAAAAAAATGCAAACCAGCACTGAGTATCTGGGCTAGGAATATTGACCTTATCATAAGCTGAATCAGATGTTTGCAGTACCAAGCCCAACTCTGCTGCCAACAACCCTTTCAGCTCAGGAGAGTGGCTCCAGCAAAACATTGCAAGACAATGTAGGCTCTCAACAAGAGTAATGAATTGTTATTTCTGCAGCAATAATTCTGAAGGGTGCCTGTGAGAACTCTAAGCCCATACAGCAGCTCCAGGATAAAAGATCCACCTCCTATTATGAGGAACTTCAAGGAATAACAATCTGGTTTGGCATTCCAAGTAAACACTTTTGTTCCTTTCCTTGGAAATCATCAACAAGTTTCTGGTGCTTTGTTTCCTCAGGTTTTCAGTATAAGGATTTATTAACTCCCACTGATGAATTAGTGGATTTTGATTTTAGACATGGTATGAGAAAACAAACAGAAAATCTGGGAGAGAAAAAAACCCGTAGAATATGTACTTTATCTTTAAAGGAAACAGGAGAAATCATTATAGATTTCTTACTAGAAAACCAAAAGGTACTCAAACCAGAACACAAGATACTGGATTTTTCCCCTCTTCTCTTCTAAGGACCAAACTCATAGCATATTAGAGTGCAAATCTATTTTACTACTTACAGGCTTAATGTAAATTGGCTTTATCCATTTGCACTGCCTTCTTATCGTCATGCTCAAGACTGTTAAAACTGAGAAACTGAAGTGCTCTGTGATTTCAGCTGAAGAAAGCTTGTAACATCATACTTAGCAACACTTTCGAACTTGCCATCAGAATTTCCCGAACTGAATGATACCTGGTACAGGACAGATGACAGAAGAAGCACGGGGCACAGACGTATGTGCATGAGAGGGTTCATAAAGAAAGCATTTCCCTGTAACCTCACAGGCCCTGCACACCACCTGTGGGGTGCATGTGCACACACACAGAGCGTGCTCCTCCCCACCCTCCCATGCAGAACAATTGCTTCTCAGTTTCCTCACCAAGAGCCTTACTGCCAGGGCAGAGCTTGCATCTGGCCTGATTTAAGTCTCGTTACACTGGGAAGACTGAGGTATAGTTTCAGGAAAACTAGAAAAAATATTTATTTATACCAGTATGAACAGAGCTGAAGGTAGCATGAATACCATCAGCAGCATGCAAATGTAGGAATGGACACATATATATTCCAGATTTCTTGCTCTCACCAGGACCCATCACTCAAGGGCCATTACTAGTAAGGAGCCTGTGCTTTCTTACCCATCTCTACAACCTGCAGAGGCACTCCAACTAAAAAGCATTTTGTCCATTTTTATCTCTCAAGGAAGTACAGCAGGATTTCTGAACATGCTGAGACAGTTTTTTAAAGACTCCCTGCTTGAAAAAGCAGACATATGCAGTAAGCAGACTATACATGTGCCCCAGAAAACAACTGCTGACATTTATTTCATTTTATGAATAAATATTAATGTGAGCCATTTGACAATAAGCCTTCTTACATGACTAACCAAAAAAGGCCTCACAAACTTCCAGTTTTTTATGTGTCCAAATACCAAATTCCAGAGTACCGTCCGTGTTTTAATTTTAAAATCTTGATTAAGATCACAATTTTCCCATAGTTTAGTACTAATCTATGGAACAGCAGTTATGAGTAGATGAAAAACTCACTTGCATATTATCAGCAGAACACTAATTGCTAAAGACGAAAGGAAATCTTCCACAACTTTCTAATATTTTTTCTGAATTCTAATTTATCACAATGATTCACAACAAAGAATATTTTGAGCATTACATGAGCTTTTGAAGGATGGTTAAGTAAGCCATCTTCTTCATAAATCCTCATGTGTCTGTCATGTCCTGGGCCAATAAGCAACGGAAAATATTAAGGGAGTAGGAAAAAAAAAAACAAACACAAAAAAACCCCAAGGAAAACTACTAAACTGAATGAGCTCCATGAGCTTCCCTTAGTTCCTTCCCTAATTGACCCAAAATACTAATCAAAGACGTGAAACAGGGATACCATCTTTTTACAGTGATGCAATGCTCCTATGCATTTCAAAATTTGCATGAGCCTTGTTTATGTTTGCCACAGCCTTTGCACAACAGCTTTGTGCTATGTCCTTCATCCTTCACCCACGTGGCTCTTTGACAAGGGTTTTTCCCAGCTTCACTGGATGACAAAGGGTTAAAAGAGGTTTTGAGAGCAGTTGGCTGATTTTGTGATGTTCTCCAGCAGCCTGAACAAACAGGAAGCCCGGAAATGAGTGATAATTGTTAAATAAGAGTTCTTAAAACACCTGCTTAGATCTAACTGCTAACTATTAAACCACTATAGCAAGTTAAAAACAAAATCCCCCAGAGAGATTTCCACCTGCTTTCCCCATCTATTTTCTTAGTTTATACAATGAGACATTCAGAAACACCCAGCAGAGCTGGAAGCATGACCCTCTCCATAAGCAAGTACAACCTGGAAGGCCCTCTTGCTCAAACACCCTCCCAAGGTGATACAGACACTCACATCCCTTCACTTTTCAGAGAAATGTACATTTTTAGTCAACTTGGTTTCTGTGTGACTGTCTGTACTTTCCTGGGGCAAACCTGTATAGCCATTCACTCTACGTTGTGAGAAAGTGGTTTTGCAGGAGTAGGCCATTTTGTAAGGCAATTAAAAAAGTAGGAAAGGATTTTCAGGTCCAAACTGGAAAGGCGTGGACCTTCCCTGCCATTTAACTTGGTAGAAAGGCTTTCTGCATTGGTAAAGTCAGGAATACTGGCAGAATTACAATTTCTTAGCTTTTTAACCGCTGCAAAATGGAAAACAAAAACAAGAAAAACCTACACAGAAAAAGCAGTCATTAATAAAAGTATGGCTTCTTTGGATAAATGAGTATGAGCACGACGCAAAAATCATAGCCCTTTGGACTGGTGCCAAGTGTGTTACCTCCATGCTCTCTGTCCTCTTTTTAGGGCAGTGACTTTTCTGAGAAGGTTACTCATGGCCTTTGAAAATTGTCTTGCCTTTGATGCATTCCAATGATGATTCTATTCCATGAAATTCGTTATTCTTGAAAGAGAAGGAAAATTCTTCATGATTTACAAGTCTGTATATATCTTGTTTCCCAAGCAATCTTTACAAGCCAATTCTGAGGATTAAGAAGAAAGTTATCCTCTCCCAAATTTCAAATAAATAAACAGATACATAAGTAGGAAGCTAAAGGGAAAGGCGGCAATTGATCCAATGTAAAGGTTGTTTGCAAATCTGTTCAAAAATTCTCAAAAATTATCTCATTTGAAACAAATACACTCTCCATAAACATAAGGTTGTTTGCCACAAGCAGAAGTCAGATTTTTTATAACTATATCGATTTTCAATGAAAAGAAAGAGTTACCATTTAAATTTCCTTTCTTCACTGACAAACAAACTTATGGAAAGACAAAATGGAACAGAAAGCAGCAGATGATTCAAAAAAATGTAAGCAGCTCATCAGAACCTGACCATCAGTAGCACGTGCTTCTAAATTACCTTGGTGATGATGAGAATTCAAATTGTTATCCATTGGTGCTTGTTATGAAAATTAATTATTTAGAACATTTCTGGTTATGTTTAAACTTGCATGACAGTAATTTTCTAAGAAGCTATAAACTGGTAACTTTTCAATAACATTACTCAATATCTGACTTAAAAGTCAGATTTTAAAGTAGATTCTTTTTTTAAAAGAAAATTAAGTGTGTTACCACAGCAACTTAGAAACAATTTATTAAACATTTGTGCTATTAGCCTAAACAGAACAACTTAAGCTACAACTCCCATCCAAAAACCTGTTGGCCCTGTCAAAGGTCAACATGAGACTAACACATCCAAGACTTACCCTTCCCAGAAACAAAATAACTGAAAGCTTTTCTAGTTTTAGATTCATATACTTTGTCCCACCCACAGCAAACTAAAAAGACATAATAGGAAGAGTTCTAATCTACAAACATAGAATAGTATAAAATGCATAAATGGATTACTACCTGCTTAACTTCTTCAATAAAATGAGTTTTACTTTAAAATCCCTAATTTTCTCCCACGATTTTGTTTAATCCTTCTCATTATGAACATCTGAGCAGAAATCAGATATCATTTCAGATATGAAAGAAGAAAACACGTGAAGCAGACAATTCAAAAATCACTGGTCTAAATACACATTCAATTCCACATGCCACCCTGGAAAACCAAACATTTTGGTTTAATACTAACAAGTCAGCCCTTGAAACGCCCGGCAATACCCAACTGCTGCACCGTGCTGTGCTTTCAGCGGGCTGACATAGGACAGAGAGCCCCAGACACAAAAAGCACTGGAGAAGCTGAAGCTGTCAGTGAATGTCCTTCCCCCGCATCGTGCCGGCCGGCAGCTCTCCTTTCTCCCCGTGTGCCATGGCAGAAGCAGCTCTCCGTGTCCCCACTGTGGTGAGGAAGCTCTCCGTGTCCCCGCCGTCGTGAGGAAGCTCTCCGTGTCC